>CM023824.1:22452428-22952428 GCA_013266295.2 Branchiostoma floridae x Branchiostoma japonicum | reverse complement strand
CTCGACTAGGAGAGAATTTCAATTCAAGTTCACCTGAGTACAATGAACTCAAGAAACGTACGGTTTTAGAAAAAATCGCTTTGTGAAGTTGAGTTCTACCATTTTTTTGCACGTGGATATATAACGTTACGTCTGGCCGATTATTTACACAAATTGGACGTTGTGATCTCACACACTGAACTTTGCCTGACCCCAAGTTCCGTACCCTTCGCCCAGGTTAGGGGTGAATTAGAGGACAAGGGAGGACCAAGGTATTGTAAAACAATAAACCGGCAGGCTGGCGCAACTTGGAACGGGCGCGTGCAACTCGTTGAAACGGTGCCAGTTCCAAAACTTCCTCCTACTAGTAGTTTGCTGATACTCTTTTTTCCGTTCGTCGTCTTGGTTGAATACATACATACAAACCAGTGCTCTGAGGAACTATGCTAGGATTTGTTCAAAGGAATTTAGAGAGAAAGCCTGGGAGTTGATAAAAGGTACGTGAAACTACAACTCCTTTTCTCTTTCTGCGAATTACCCGGAAAATTTATTTGAAACTGTTCGGGCAACTCTTGACGCTTTTTCGATCGAGGATATACATGTACGCCGTGTCTTTGGGAAGACCAGAAAAACAAGAAACCATTTTACCGCATTTCACGTATTTAAAAATCTCACCAAGCGTCGAACAGTTACATAAAAGGTTGATAGGGTAATTTTTTAAGTGCCATGAGTTATCAGAAATAAGGTAACGTATCATTGATGTCTAACTCAAGCACATGGGAGACTAAACCAAGTACTGTTGACGATTTCTAGCGGTTTTGGTTGTCTTGTTGTTTCTTAGATGAGTGTAAACTTGCTAAGGGGCGTTTTTAGAAAGGATTTTACGTGGAAATTCGCCAGTTGACCCTTGGTCGACCCTACCCCGGCTCTAGGTGGTGTCCTATCAATATTTGTGGAGTCAGGGTTACTTCAAGCAAAGGAAACGGGCGTGTTTGTCCGGCCGCCGTGAAAAGTCGACATGTTTTGTCTCAGGTATTCAAAGAAATGTTATTCAGGTCCGGTCGAGCGCGGCTCGTTTCAAATGATGCGCGTTAGCACGGGTGTCATGAGAGCTATAAGTCAAACTGGCTTCGTGGTGGGGTCGTGTGGCGTAACGGTAGGGTGTTCGACTCGGAACCAAGAGGTCCCGGGTTCGATCCCTGCCATGCCCCCGATCTTGTGCCCTTGGGAAAGGCACTTTACACGACTTTCCTCACCTCTCTGAGGTGTATACTAGCATTGTATTGTCCTTTGTCTGTTGGTGGCGGCATTAAAATAAGTTGAAAAAACTTGAGTGTGCCGCCACCATGTCTTGTCATTATATGTTGAAATATATGAAAAAAAATGGCTATGGCTCTATTTTAAGGTAGCCTCCACCAGGCCTTCCTACGGGGGAACTGATCGTAGAATTCGGCGAAAAAGGGAAATAATTGGCCAGAAGAGTCAGTCTGGCGCGGGAGGGTTTATTTCCCAACTGCGAGGGATAATGTACTCTATGACGTGTCAAACTCCCCTGGCCAATTATTCTTCCTATTTGGCCAAATTTTACTGTTTTTGAACTCGCGTTGTTAGTCTGGTGGATACTTATTTTAAGGGCTGGGCCACATTCACCGTACGATACATGTATATAGGTTCATCATAGCAAATTTAAGGGCAATTCTTGGGACAGTCGTGGGTGTTATTAGTTTATTAAGATGCCCTTCAACCCCTTTATGTGGCTAATCTTCCAGGACTCGTTAAACAATACAAATACATAAATCAGATATACATATAAGTACAGAGTTACATACAAGTACAGACTTAAGAAATAAGATGTTCATCTGAGCGACCAAAATCGGATTTGTGTGACCCTTCATTTCATAACTGTGTACGCTGCAAAAGTAGCAAAAGTATTACTTAAAATACAACAAAAAACACAACGCTTTTTAAAAATCGTTCTTTCAGTCTATAAAATTCGTGGAACGACCTGTCAAATATTTGGTCGCTGTCCTCTAGTGTAAAACGGGGTGTGATCATTGTTAGAACGACATGGTGTTCAAAATTACGTACATACATTGAAACTGGCTAACCCATACTGTTATACGACATCCCCTTGTGTCACAGAACTTTTAAAGAAGCGTTCTTTGTCTATGAAATTCGTGGAACGATCTATCAAATATTTGGCCACTAGCCTCTAGTGTAAAACGGGGTGTGATCATTGTTAGAACGACATGGTGTTCAAACTTACGTACGTACACATTGAAACTGGCCAACCCATACTGTTATACGACGTCCACTTGTGTCGAGGTATTTCATTCACCAGCGCACGGTGTACATACTGAAAGAGTACACATATTTGCCAAATGAGGTAACGAACTCTTCAAGTTAGGCGTCAACACATTCGGACAGTGATTAAAGAGCCATATTCTACTGCCTTCATTCATGGCAAACGTCGGTTTATTGTTCTCATAGTTCCGCTCTTTCAATCGGTCCCCGCAATTAGATGTCCGCTTAAAAGGGGTAAGTTTAAGTTCTTGTAAATGCACAATGGCGTGACGTGGGTTTTCGTTAGACATTCAAAGGGCTACAAAAAGAGCTCTTTGACGCCACCCAATTAAGAAAAAGGGACGCGGTATTAGAGTGCAAAGGTTAACGTTAGAATCAACATTTATCGTTAACGAAGACCTGTGTGCCTTTGATAAAGAATGAGATTTAGGATGGAAGATCAGAAAAGAAAGGTGGTTATAGGTTGCAGTGTTACAGTGTACGATTTTGATGCGATAGAATTTTCAAGCAGGCTAGCTGTGACAGAACCAACCACCGACAAGGATCTAAGGTAGCCCTTTCCGTAACAAGAATTTAGTACGACACATGCACGACTATCCCATGCAAAGAAAGCCCGCAGTTTGCGATCGTACGACGGTCGCACGACATATGTGACCGGGCTCTTACACGGTTGAACGACATAACTAGGACACGGACCAAACCGTCCTTGCGTGCTGACACGTTTTCAAGTCCGTACCGGGTAAAACTACTTCCCATGTCTGTTCCTCCATTCAGGATCAACCCGACGACATTCTAACATACCAGGCGGTCACTGTATCATTCTGGGAGGATTTTTTGGATTGTCTCCGTCAACTCTGGGAAAATAGTTCTGCATGGCGGCTTCTTCGGGCAGTTTGTGTTGTCCTCATTTGATGTAGAGGTTGGAAAGAAGATTCAGAATTTAAGCTCCAATTCACCAAACGTGCTACGGTAGGGTGTTTTTAGTGTATAAGCGCACACGTGGTCGGTTTGGGACAGCATTTCGTATCCTGGGTATATATATTTTTTTATTCCAACATGTAATGACAAGACATGGTGACGGCACACTCAAGTTTTTTCAACTTATTTTAATGCCGCCACCAACTGACAGAGGACAGTACAATACAAATACTAGTATACACCTGGGTGAGGTGAGGAAAGTCGTGTTAAGTGCCTTTCCCAAGGGCACAAGATCGGGGGCATGGCAGGGTTCGAACCCGGGACCTCTTGGTTCCGAGTCGAACACGCTACCGTTTACGCCACATGACCCCACAATATTGTACATGTTCATGCTCTCCAACTTATGCTTGTTTTGGACGTTTTGTAGCGTTTTAGACGTTTTCTTGAGATCTATATTTTGTCAACTTTTCGTTGAGTATGCTGACCTAACCCAAGGAAAAGTTGACAAAATAGAATGCCCGATAAAACGCCTACAACACCTAAAAACGTCATTAAAAACCCTAATAACCTTAGCTTGGACAGTAACCTGCACATACACGGTATACAAGAATACCGTATATCACCTTACTCTACTAGCATTCCTAGAAGACAAACAAATGTCACTTCTTCGAAAAGCCCTTAAACAATTATAAGAAGGTAACGCTAGGTTAACGTTTACCCGACATGAAAAATGGTGTTCCTTGTTTGCCAAAGAGGTGCGCCGTGTATCCGGCATTCAAAGAAACTCTTTGACCGCAAATGTCGTGGAACCGGCGACAGGTCCACAGGGGCGTTTTTACGTACGCTGTGTTTGGACAGTGTTTGTCAGGTCGACATGTGACGTTTGGTAATGGTTTCAACCCGACAGGCTTCAACTTCTGTTTTATTTTCAGTCGCAAACGGACAAACATCGACAAGCACTGCAGGTATTTGTCAGAATATTGTTCAGGGTTATGATTAGTCAGTTCGTCTTAAAATTCAGTCGCCAGGAACTTCAAGATTTAGAACAAAGTGCAGCTAAGAAACGGCATAACTCAAGAAGGGTGTGGAAGGACTGTAATAATATTTGGTGCGTCGTCAGGGCTTGATCGAGTGGAAGTTTCAGCCCCCTGGTGGCGTCCCTTGGAACTGCAGGTGTTTGTATGTTACATGCTTGTATATCTCACATGATTTCGTAGTCGCGAGTAACTCTTGTTGTCTACTCTCCAAGCAGAGGTTGAGTGGAAATTAAGCTATGTACCTTTTATGACAGCGGGCCCAATCGGTAGCCTATTGAAATAGTGTCTTGCCTATTGAATGCTGTCTTGCAGGTGGTTACGACTTTGCCACCAAATGATCTGCTTGGAGATTACTCGTTGTCTATATTCTCAGGTCTAACCCCCCCCCCCCCGCCAGGGCGCCAGACAGACACGTTACCCGATCCGATACACCTGTCGGAAGAACTTAAGAGCACACCTGAGCCGTCCGCATTTTAAGAGAACCCGTATCGCCGCACCTTAAGACGGGCTGTTTCTCAGCAATAGCGTTCTTCTAGTCCTCGTTTAAAACTACAGAATACAAACAAATCCCTTTAAATTCAGATACGTGTGGGTAAAGATTGTCACAAGTAGACAGAGAGTCTGTGTTTGAAAATAATTGGGGTCAGACGGAAAGAAAAAACACCCGATACTCTGGAGGCGAGCATGAAAGAATAGAATTCATATGTCCCACTTTGGGTTTATAAACATGATAGGTCAGGTGTGAACATTACCGGGGACAGGTGGGCAGGATAAGATGTCAGATCTCAACATGTTAGAGCTATAGAAAAAGTCCCACAGCTAAATCCGTACGTCACTGTCTAAGCATTAAGTGAGTCAAGTCAAGTTTATTGCACAACAATTGTAACAGGTACAATGTATGGCAGACAGAAAGGGATACTAGCTGGTATGGGTCTAGCAAAATTCTATATACAGGTTCAACGGGTACTATATATGGTAAAATGTTGAATAGAACTACTGACTAAGAGCTTGTGCACTTCTACAACTGTCTAAGCATGAAGTGATCGTAGGAAGATAGCAACGTGCGCGAAAACCCAAGAGTACCGGGGGTATGGAATTGTTCTTACGTAGACTAAAAAAAAAAACGAATTTGAGAAGGGCATGCGCGCATTGTGCTCCGCTTTTGACAGTTATGCCACCCAAGATTGTCAAATGTGAAGACTGAATGATTGATAGGGTTGAAATTTCAACCCGAAGAAAGAGGCCAGACACATTTTTGTGCGATGTGGTTTCAACGCGGACAAAGCCGGAGCGGGAAAATGGACTCCATTTTCTATGAAAACCCATTGTCAGTGTGGTCGCGCGGGCCATGCGCCACCTACGAAACACATAAAAGATCTTTATTTCTGCTGTAAATAATCCCAACACTTAATCCTTTCCAAAATATTGTCGGTGTAACATTAGAGGGGGAGGGGAAGTCAGCTCAACAAATCGGACGTATCACAGTTCTATGGAAAGTCGCACGCACAAAGGGCGTCGGGCGCGAGCTCTAATGGGACAGGGTCAGCTCTGTTTTGGTTAGCAGTATTTGTACAGAATACCCGATGCCAATAGCTGGAGCTGCTTTTGAAAAATTAGGTCGGAAAGGTTGAGCAGTATAGTCGAGCGAAGGGGACGACGTACTATATATAGCGTCAGGTAAGAAAACATTCCTTCTTGCATCTGTAAGTTTTACACCATGAATGTTTCTGCCACGCTTTCTTGTGTCTTCAGCAGCTCGCTGTAAGTATTGTTTTACGCCAGGTTTCTTAAGTGGACGTGTGTCTGGTTGTATCACGTCTTCAGACTTGTCACGAAAAAAAAGAAACGTTTCCAAAACTTGCAGATATGTGTAAGATGAAGGTACCGTTGTTGCTGTTGTTTTTTTCGTAGACAAAACAACATGGACGGTAAAGATGTTAGATTTAAAAGGCTTGCATGGTACATGGTAGGAAGTAGTGTTGTTTTGTACATAGAAGCTGAACTTAATTGTTAGAGTAGCTCAGTCAGTCTGTTTTAAAATTGTCTGCGAAATTCACAGGTCCTTTAATGCTCCGTAAAATGTGTGTATGCGCGCGCGTGTGTGTCTGTGTCTGTGTTTGTGTGTGTGTATTTATGCGTGTGTTGGAATTTAGACATATGATTGCACTTAACTTTACTAGAGATGGCAGAATCAATCCAATGTGATCTTTTGAAGCGTAAATATTTTCTCCAATCGCAAGCTTGCATAGTATTGCAAGGAATGCAAGTATTGTCTTTTTAGTTATCTAGATCAGACTTAGTTAGACTGTAACAGTAACATTCATAAACCACGAGACCAGAAATCTGCAAATATCAACAGCAGTATCTCATTAGAGTAACTCGAGTCATGAATCAAACGTATTATAATAGTTACTGTATATTTTGTCCATATACGTCTTGTAAAAATGTAAAAGAGACGTACATGTATATTCTTCCCCGACCCGTTTAGTACACAAGCAAATGTTCGGTTGTGCTTTGCCGCATAGTTGAACTATCTAATTCCGATTTAGTCGTGTAAGTAGAAGTCTCCGGGATGCTAACCATTGTATCAGCGGCATTTTAAAACCTTTTGCAAACACAGACAGTTCCGTGTAGGGCCAACGCTTGTACAGGTGAATCATCGCTTCAGGTGACTCAGTTTGACAGAGTTCCTGTCACACACTTTCCAAGCAGGGGTTTAGGCTTCGGCTTATTTCTGACGTGTTTTAGGCGTTTTTATCAGGCTTTCTTTTTTTGTACTAGTATATTTTTTGCCAGCGTAACGGGTGGCGTATTGGATGCTGCCCTGCCAATGAGACTGTCATGCCAATTTGATACCGTCTTACTTTACTCCCGCTCGAACCAAACTTGAAAGCGTCCTCCACTTCAATGTCTTGTAGCCACCAAAACATCTGCTTGGAGATAACCTGTCACATACTTCTTACGACAGGTTCACAACAGTGAGCACATTGTGCAAGCAGTTGTGGATGTGTCGTAGAAAGTCTAACTGTCTTGTGACGGGAAAGCTTCAAGACATCCAATGTAATTGTAGGGCGGCAAAAAGAACACATATTCTGGATGAAGACATCTGTCTGATATTGAGATATATACTACCATTTCTTAGCACATTTTCGTCACAAATAGATAGCTAGAACCATGCAGCCTACGATAAAGAAACAAGCAAGAGTTTTCCATCAACGACATCGTATTTTTGCATCACAGATATCAGTATGGGATATGGTTGATTCAACTTACTACATTAAAAAAAGGAGCAAAATATTGACTTTGAAAACCCAGTTTTACTGCCTTGAAATCACTTTGAGTGCAGATTCTTGTGGATGGTTTGTTGTGTCAATAACTCGCTAAATATCCAGACGTCCCCACAACTATGGGTTCGTCTATGAATTTATCAGGACCATATGTTTATAAATTTGTTAGGACTTCAACCATGTAGTCTGTACCCTCTTATATTTTGTCTGGCCCTTACCTCATAACCTCAATGAAAAGCGGTCGATTTGGGTATTTCTTTAATAAATAAAGGCTCAAACAAACAAACAAACTACAATAAAAAAAACGACGTACGTGACTGCTGCGTAACTCGAAGACAAACCAGTTTGTCCATGATTAATTAGTACCAGCAGGTCTGAAAGGTAAATAAAGACGACCTTTTCCTGTCTGTTCATCCGTATAATCGAGCCGGCACAAGGCAAAAGGTGACAAGGTGATTACTAAGCCTGGCGCTAATTGATATTCAAGCGACGTTCTGTGTCAGTCTGCCAAATAGTCCAGTTGAAGTTATGTCTATGTGACACATACATATCGACATCTATGTCTCGATGGGCTAAGGATATTAATTAAAGGCATCCAATGCAATTACAGGGCGGCAAAGCAAAAATATTTTGGACGAGAAAATCTGTCTGATATTGACATTTTCTGCTATTTCGTAGCACATTTCCGTCATCATTTCATACTTGAAGCGTTTGAAATAGCTCAGAAACAAGCTACGTGAGGAGTCTTTTTTGGTGCCACCAATAAATAGCTTACGATACGAAACAAGGACATCGCATTTTTGCCTCACAGATATCAGTATACTATTGAGTTGGCCTGATTCAACTTACTACATTAAAAAAATAACCAGAAATCTGACTTAGAAAATCCAGTATTTCTGCCCTGAAAGACTGGTAGTGGAAAAGAGTTTAGAAAAAAATCCTTGCATTTCTTTTAAACCTTTGTCGTATACAGTCACTAGTATATACCGCATGTGATACTTCTGTCGAATATGCAAGGCTTTTCATACCTCTAACATAAACATCTACAAATAGAACTGTGGAGAGATCTCTGTACTAATTACTACAAGGGGTCTAATGGCTTTAGGTTGCTACTCTCAATTCAAGCCGTAACAAAGAACGGCTTGGAAACTAGATCCCTCCGCGCTGACCAATCACACCTTGCTGTATTATTTAAGCGTGCGCGTCCATTGTGCGAGTGTCATTTCAGCTGCGTATCTTTTACACATCCCTGCAGCACTGTGGAGCGAGTTGGAGTGTTGGGCTTTCAATCAGAGAAGGGTCTCAAAGTCTTAAGATCTTAAGGTCTTAAGTACATAATCTGATATGTCGATACAAGGTGCCACGTACAGTCGCTAGACAGGGGTCTCCTTAACATTAAGAGCTGGTTTCCTGTTCTTGAAGTGCTTCTTGTACTTCGAATGTCTAAATCTTTACAGACACACAATCTACTCACGTGTAAAACGTCTCCTTTGTTAATAGTAGTTTGTATACTTGATATGGCTTCATAAAAGAAATGCTCTTAATGCCCTTAGAAATGAAATTTGAAATGGCCCAAATGTGTTTATCATAATCCCCAAATAGTATTTTGAACTAGTAACGTAGTGAAGTTTTTTTCGGCCTAGGGCTACTTTATTGTTTGACTTGCTAAAAACACAAGCAAGCAAACACACAGACACACGAATACTTTAGCCTCCACCAGCAGGCCTTCCTACGGGGGTACGTATCGTGGAATTCGGCAAAAGAAGGGAATAGCTGGCCAGTAGAGTCGGTCCGCGGGAGGGTTAGTTTCCCCCTCTGAACAGCGCGGCCAGTCAAACGCTAAGGCGGCCAAACTCCCCTGGCAAATATCTCCCTATTATAGCCCGCGCAGTTAGTCTGGTAGAGACTACGAATACTTTAACCCAAAGTAACAGCAGTCTTGTTTTATTTTACCCGAAGGTAACCAGTCACGTGGTAATCATGGTGAGGGTTGACCTGTTCTACTAAGTGTGGGAGGAGAGATGCACCCGGTCTGTACCACTCCACTACAGTAACGCACATCCGTGGTTAACAGTTAACAGGTGGGCACACATCACATACCTTCACTGCAAGTTAACAGATAGAGATGTGTAACGGCGCCCTCTAGCGTGGATACAGCCAATTGCAGGACAGTGAACTCCTGCTTTGATATAATGATAACTTTATTGCACAACAATTGTACAGGTTTCAAAGTATGGTATCTACTAGTACATAACTACAATTTCATAAGGCTAACCTAACTAATACACGAGTAGGTGACTAGTATGGGATAGGAATGGGCTTAAGCTTCTACAAGGAATTTCTAATGTCTAAACAGTCTTTGAGATATATCCCTATGTATACCATGTAGGGATGGTCACGTTGATATGTGTACCACTCCAATGATGCTAGCAGAAGTATATTTGTAACTGATATACTGTGATGTTTTTGTGGTAGTCACACAACAGCCATTAGTGGGCAATTTCAAGACTTCTTGCGAGATTCTTTACCGAACTTCGGTCCGAAGTGAGTTTTATTCCGGGCACGCAAGTATTGTTTTGGGTGTATTGGTTTGTCTGTCTCTGTCTGTCCTCAGTAATTGCTTTGGTTGCATGGTGGGTGGGTGGTGATTTTGACAGATGATTGATTGATAGGAAGGTCAAGTCTGAAGGTGACCCAGCACTCACTACATGGAGAATTCAGGAAGTGGTGTAATACCCGATTATTTTACATCATACAAACGCCCTACACAGTTCCGATACATTCACGAAAACCCAAAATACTTCCCGGGAGTCCGAAATATTTCATCAATGTCGTGTAAAACTGTTGAAGTTTTGTTTGTTTATTTGTTTGTTTATTATTTTTTTGTAGGGCAGAAAACGACAGTGTCATTCGCTTCGCCATGGCGCGTCAGAAGAAGGATCCGACGAAAAGGCCGCAAGAAAAATCAGAAAACGAATCAAACGACGAGGGCCGAGCGAGCCCGGATTCACCGCAACAGACAGGCAGTGGGGACCTGGCGGTGAACACAGGAGCCCAGGCCGCTCCCGGAGGAACTCTAGCCAACAAGATTGTTGAACTCATGTTTTCTAAGATGGGAGGCACTGCTGAAGTCTACCAAGACTCTAAACCGCACAAGGCGCAAGCAAACGGCCAAGCTGACACTAGTAGCGCATCAACACCGTCTTCCAACTCGGCTGCAACGAGAACAACCACCGCCGAGGAGGCTATTCTTGATCTCAGTGTTAAAACCAAAGCGTCGACGTCTTCCACGAGTGAGGAGGTGAGGGTGAAAGTCGAGGCGGGGGAAGAGGAGGAAGATTCCGAGGTGTTTGACGACGTCGGTGCCTTGGATCTCTCCATGAAGAGAAGGAGTAGCACGAACATGCCTCAGGATGTCAAGCGGCGACGGTCGAGCGATAATTCCGGGACATACCCCACGCCGCCTTGCACGCCGAAGAACACTACTAGCCCCAACTTCGTGTTTTCGCCGGCAGGGGTACAAAACGGCCCGCTCTTGCCGACGACGAGGGTTGTTCCGAACCCAGCGATGAAGACTGCGCACCACGCGCTGGGAGCGACGGTGGTTGCCGCCCTGATGGGACAGAACTCTGCCGCGGGCCTACCGGTAACCCTCCCCGCGCCCCTTCACCAGCTGCCCGCGGCTGTAGCGAACAGAGACGCCGGGATGAACTTGACTTCTAAGCCCGTCGTCGCGGCAGGTCACCCCCCGATGATCGTCAGTCACCACGGGCAGCCGACCCTGCTACGCTTCCCGTACACCGCCCTCCCGCCTGGTACCTTCGTCGCGCCCGCTGGACTCCCCGGGGGAGGCCCCCGGCTCATCTCTCCGCACCTTCTCGCCACCTTGCGTCCCCCTCTCGTGGTCAACCGGCACCTGACCATCCCCCACCCTCCCGCCAACATGGACCCGGCCAAACCCGGCCACTCCCCGGCGTCTTCAGACGCCATGAAGGCGCCTCATCTGCTGAAGTACATGAGCGCCAGCCAGACCAGCCCTCCGTCGATGTCCCCGCCCGACAGAATTAGCCCCAACCACCACCAGGAAAACCACCACGGCGGCGTCAGAGCCGGGAACGGACCGCTCGTCTTCACCTGCAAGACGTGCGGCATCCCCTTCCCCACCGTCCGCAAGCTGGCCGGCCACATGAAGATCCACAACAACGACAAGCTGTACTACTCCATCACGGTGGACGAGAACGGGCAGGACAGCACCATCTACGTGTGCCAGACCTGCGGCACGCAGTTCACCATCTACGAGAACCTCATCTCACACATGCAGCACCACGGAGGGGAGGACATGTACTCCTTCTACATCTGCGAGGTTTGTTTGTTTGTTTGTTTGTTTGTTTGTTTTTACAGAAAACAAAGTACATAGAGAGCCTCATCTCACACATGTTGCACCACGGAGGGGAGGACATGTACTCCTTCTACATCTGCGAGGTTTGTTTGTTTGTTTGTTTGTTTGTTTGTTTGTTTGTTTGTTTTTACACAAAACAAAGTACATAGAGAGCCTCATCTCACACATGCAGCACCACGGAGGGGAGGACATGTACTCCTTCTACATCTGCGAGGTTTGTTTGTTTGTTTGTTTGTTTGTTTGTTTGTACACAAAACAAAGTACATAGAGAGCCTCATCTCACACATGCAGCACCACGGAGGGGAGGACATGTACTCCTTCTACATCTGCGAGGTGTGTTTGTTTGTTTGTTTGTTTGTTTGTTTTTACACAAAACAAAGTACATAGAGAGCCTCATCTCACACATGCAGCACCACGGAGGGGAGGACATGTACTCCTTCTACATCTGCGAGGTTTGTTTGTTTGTTTGTTTGTTTGTTTGTTTGTTTTTACAGAAAACAAAGTACATAGAGAGCCTCATCTCACACATGTTGCACCACGGAGGGGAGGACATGTACTCCTTCTACATCTGCGAGGTTTGTTTGTTTGTTTGTTTGTTTGTTTGTTTGTTTTTACACAAAACAAAGTACATAGAGAGCCTCATCTCACACATGCAGCACCACGGAGGGGAGGACATGTACTCCTTCTACATCTGCGAGGTGTGTTTGTTTGTTTGTTTGTTTGTTTGTTTTTACACAAAACAAAGTACATAGAGAACCTCATCTCACACATGCAGCACCACGGAGGGGAGGACATGTACTCCTACTACATCTGCGAGGTTCGTTTGTTTGTTTGTTTGTTTGTTTGTATGTTTGTTTTTATGCAATACACAAACACAACTACATAGAGAACCTCATCTCACACATGCAGCACCACGGAGGGGAGGACATGTACTCCTTCTACATCTGCGAGGTCTGTTTGTTTGTTTGTTTGTTTGTTTGTTTGTTTGTTTTTATGCAATACACAAACACAAGTACATAGAGAACCTCATCTCACACATGCAGCACCACGGAGGGGAGGACATGTACTCCTTCTACATCTGCGAGGTATGTTTGTTTGTTTGTTTGTTTATTTGTTTGTTTGTTTTTATGCTATACACAAAACAAAGTGCATAGAGAACTTCATCTCACACATGCAGCACCACGGAGGGGAGGACATGTACTCCTTCTACATCTGCGAGGTTCGTTTGTTTGTTTTATGTTTACCTTCGCACCTGTCCAACAAAACCACTTTAGCTCAGTCCCCTGGGTGGCCTTCTTGGGCATGCAGGATTGACTGTATAACAAAATGAATGTTGGCATATGCTCCGTGTCCGTTCATTTGTTCCAGGACGGAAGTATTGTTTTGGGTGTCGCTAATTTATGTTAGGTTTGTATGTTTGGGTTCCAAAGTGAGAGGGCGGAGATTGGGTTTCACTTGATTGACCGAGTTTGACCCAGTATGCCCTGTGGTAGCCAGTAATGCTGGGGTCACATTTCCAAGCCGGTGCACGGCCGGGCTGTGTGAATGAACGAAAAATAAACAAATACATATCAAGAATATGCACAAATTATGCTTGTGATTAATTTTTAAACGTTTTGTGTGTTTTGTTGTCTTTTATATCATACTTTTCATTCCCGGGCCCCGGCTTGGAAACGTGACCCCAGTATTATGTATGAAACACAAACCATGGTGTGATAGCGGAGTAAGTTTCATCACACAAATCGTATGAGTACTAATCCCTGATTTCCCGTTTAGGTCTGCAACGCGCGGTTCACGCAGGCGTCCGACCTGAAGATTCACTCCCGCATCCACATCCGGGACAAGCCGTTCACCTGCGACATCTGTAAGAACAAGTTCACTCACCTGCAGTCCCTCAAAACCCACCAGAGGATCCACACCGGGGAAAAACCATACCAGTGCAAGGTATCTACAATGTTCACTACACTCTCCTCTTTTTACAAACTAAGAAGCTAGATAGCAAGGAAAGATGGAGGGTATGCGGCCGCATGGATCAGCGATCAGTGCATGTATTGCCCAAGACGATATCCTTATACTGATTTTCTTGTTCTATGTCTTCCTAAAAGGTTTGCCAGGCGCGTTTTACCCAGCTGGGTCACCTGAAGGCACATTCCCGCATCCATACCGGAGAGAAACCGTACCAGTGTGGGACGTGTGGAGCCAAGTTCAGCCAGCTCGGCACACTCAAGGTAAGAAAAAAAAGAAAGGTCTCCCGTGCCCTTATGCAAAGCGTAGGGTGGTGCCCATATCCATGTTGTGCAATGCACTACTGCAGGGGGCTGGTCCGCTGGTAGTGCTGTGTGTTTGACCTTCCCGCACTCTTTCTCATATGTGCTGAGCGCTAAGCAGAGAAAGAAGAGTGTACCATTTTTAAAGTCTTTGGTATGACCCGGCCGGGGTTTGAACTCACGACCTCCCGGTTACAAAGCGAGCACTCTACCAATTGAGCTATTGCACCGGTTCAGGTAAGAGCATGTCTCAATTTGCTGAGCAATATAAACATGGTCACAGTAAAACTGTCAATTTCTGGTGTTACGGCCAGAAAGGTTTCCCTAAACCGAGAACTCGGCCTAAACTTTGACACCGTCTCTGTTGAGTGATGGCTGATGTGCCCTGATGCCTCTTTGATCCCTCTCAAAAAAGAGTCCGGTTCAGAATGTATATAATTCAGTTTCTTGTCACTTTTGGGTACAGAAGTATTGTTTTGGGTGGCTGAGCTGTAGGCTTGTGTGTCTGTTTGTCCGGACAGAGTAGCTTAACAGGTGGGGGAAGATTGACAGGCAGAATGAAAGACAGAATGACCGAAGGTCAAAAGGTCAGAATGGGGGTAAACTTGAGAGAAAGTTGACAGCACGTGGGTGGGGGAAGACTGATCATGACAGGTAGAATGACAGGAGGTCAAAAGGTCAGACACAGGAAATGAGGTGAACTTGAAGGTCACGAAAACCTGGAAGTCTGAAATCCCCCGATTTCTCGTTACTTCACGATCAGGTCCACATGCGGATCCATACCGGAGAGAAGCCGTACCAATGCAAGACCTGCGAGGCCCGCTTCACCCACCTGCGCTCCCTCAAGCTGCACACGCTGCGCTCGCACATGGACGAGCTGTCTCAGGCCGAACAGGACCAGCTCAAACAGGACACGGGAACGGGTAGCGCCACCCAGCGGGAGTCCCCGGAACCGCAGGCTACTGCAAGTGCAGCTGCTGCTTCTGATGATGTGTAAATACATTTATCACTTTGGATTTACCAATGGTAGTAAATGCGCGTAAAGTCGGGTAATGTTTACTTTGTAAACAGTACCAGACTTTAAAGTAAAAATCAGGTAAACATTACCCGACTTTACTGGCATTTACTACCATTGGTAAATCCAACTTTTCGTGCGGTGTATCATGAGTTCTTTTTCAGTCTGCTATAATCTCCCGCTCAAGTACTCCGCGCACGCCCTTCCTCTGGGGGTCATGGTCAGATCTGCCTTGGTGCAGGGTTCAGGCATGAGGGGACAGACAAGGAGGTGTCTCATGTATCATGAGTTAATGAATGGTTGTACCAAATTGACAATCTTGGTTATATCAAATGGACAATCTCTTGAAAATGTTGTTGGCCCTCATAATTCTTATCTTGAAAAGATACTGGGTAACAGTACATTTGGCAAACTAGCTGTAGAATGATCTTTACAATTTGTTATGTGTAGTTTTTGTTGCCCATGCTTCTTTGTTGGGATGACAAATGTGCCCTGTATCAGGTACACATGGAAACAACTTCCTACTGGTAGCCTGAAAGTAAATTTCAAAAGTGAGGGGTAGTTGAAAAGCAAGTCTGAATTTTCCCATGCAGAGAAAAAAGGTGTCCAAAGACGTTTTGTCATTGCAAAATCTTTTCTATCACATCCATTGGCATAGACAAACAGGCAAATATGAGGTGTTCTTTTTAAGCAGTGAAATATGAACTGTTTTGGGGGGCAAACGCAGATGATTTCTCATGTACAGAGCGACTTTTAAAGGCTTTAATCTTTATATAGTGTAATTTGTATATATATATATATTATCAACTCCAAAATGGTGTTTGAAATGTGTGTAATGTTAGAAAGTTTAACTTTTATCAAAGGCATTTTAAATTTGTTTTTTGATTTTTTTCCTTGTGGTACTAAAAGGAAGAATGCCTGGACTGCGTCGTTTGATAATAATGCTGCTGAAAGCAGAGTGCTGTATCTGCACATTAATGCACAATTAGTGATAAAAAAAAGTCTATGTTGATGTCAATGTACATGTAGGTAGCACGTCGGCAGAACGTACTGCACCTGCGCGAAACCCGTAATGTATTGTGCATAGCACTTTGGCAGAACGTCTCATATAAGGTTGTATTAGAGCATATAAGGCTGACAGCCTGTCTGCAGTTTTCAGATGTTGTATAGAAAAAGATATCGTCTGCAACAGGCAAAATTTTGATGCAACATTTACCAAACATCCAACGAAAAACGTGAAAAATCAGGGTTTTGCGCAGGCGCGGTACGTTTTGCCGATGTGCTCATGTAGGTGTATATGTCTTGCTGCATACTAAAGAGCACAAATTAAGTCTTAAAGTCTCATGATCATTGGAGAATTTGTATAACGCCATGACAAAAAATATTTGTAAGACATTAGCTATCGGTTATGTAATGGTCAGTGTGTATTTCACTGGAACATGACAAGTTTTAATAAGATAGGTGTATCCAATACGATCTTTTTGGGGCTTTTACAATTGAACGTGTTGAAGTGTTCTTCCATAAGAGTGAGATTTTTAAACTACTTTAAAAGATTTCGAGAATCAATAGTTATTTTAAATTTGATGAAACTTCTCATTATGTATTTTGTATGTGCTTGTCCCTGTGTGAGAAACGCTGGAATTTCATGTTGAAATCGTTTTCTAAAAATCGTCACTATGCAAATATATCCTGTGCTTCCGATAGAAGGAGTAACTTTTGAAAAGCGTGCACGGACAACGCTGAGAAATAACCCAGTTCACGGCTTGACCTGCGCATGCGTGAGGTCAAAGGTGAAGGCCCTTAACTTGTAAACAGTTCTTGTCTAGACCATGCTTACCTAATACATGTCTAGACTTGTCTTGTTTATGTCTCAGGTGTCTGCAACTTTGATGACATATTTGTTTATTTGGATTTTCCACAAAGTGAAAAATATTACCCATGATGCATCACTCTGCGCATGCGCAGGTCTAAACGTGAACCGGCTTCCTTGGTTATACGTACAATGTCATGCATTTTCAAAAATATGCCTCTCCGGTTATTTTGTACATACTGGTTTTCCTACAGACCATTTTAGAACGGATTGTTTTACAAGACAACCATATGTATGTACAACTGTTTGACAAAACTGTAAAAAAAATTATGACACTATCTGTAAGAGAATTCTACAGTGAACGAGTATGTAATATGATATGTGTGACTTTTATAACTACAACATTTTACTCTGTTAAGTATTCATCTGTGGTGAACTGAAATGGCGCTTGTGTAGCAAAGTTTTACCATGACAAAACCATTTATCTATACATCCTTTGAACAGCTAAGAATTAAGGAAAAGGTATAGTAACACTACGTATGGTATCTAAAAGCAAAGTTAGACCAGGTATCAATACAGTAGAGTCTCAGGGTTTCATACATGTGGTGTAGATATTACAATCTGTCTAAGAAGCGATACAATCAGACACTTTTGGAAAAGAACCAATGGCAAATTCAAATACATGTTTTACAAATCAGACAGATTGACTTAAAGGGGCTCATTGTACGATTTTGGCAGTAAAACTGAAAATTTTCTATACAACAGAATTCTCATGTACAGTGGCCGTATTTGACATTTTCAGCCACTTTTAGCATATTTGCAGCATTATTTTGCAAACTGCTTGAAAAAGAAAATTACGAATCCTACATAGACCTCCTTTAATTGTGGGAAAAATCAAGAAGAAAAGTTTGTGCAAATATGTTATTGTATTTTTGCCACTGGTATTTTTTTTGTATAGCTTCACATTGTAAAAAAAGGTGTTAGCATGTGTGGACGAGTAGTGTTGTATACATATGCCATAATGCTGCTAAAACGTCTTTTAAAAAGTAACAGGTTTGTTCTACATTAAGTCTAAAGTAGACTGGATGTCAGTCCTTTTAGCTTCAGTACGCTCTCGGTCGCTCCCCTTCCAACTGAAAAGAAAAAAAGACTGGACCTGTCCTTCTGTCATTTGAATATTTGAACAGGCGCGCTGATTGACCTATCCATCTGTCATTTGAATATTTGAACAAGCGCGCTGATTGGCCTATCCATCTGTCATTTGAATATTTGAACAGGCGCGCTGATTGGCCAAACCTGAGCGGCAAACATGAGGTCATCCAATCAGCATGAGGATGAACTAATTACATCACAACATCACCAGATGGATAGAAAATGTGTGGGTCTAGTCTTATTGGCAGAGACGCAACCAAGAATCCGTACTGAAGCCCAAAAGGCTGGCAGCCAGATTAAGTCTTAAGTTGCTAAGTGTAGTTTTTATACCAACATGAATTCTTGTGTGGTGAAATAAGACAATCAGTGAACTATAGCGCCTTTCAACTGTTTGAATTGTTGATTTCTTGGTTCTCTATTTTTGAAAATGAAGAAATTGTACAAGGTGAAATTATGAGGGAAAGTCTATTGTTTTGCAAAGAGGCAACTTCTTCTGTCAATGAGTTGTGAAGTCGATTCTTTTACCCCAAAAGTTGTACCTTATGACAATCGATTATCATTTCTACAGGAGTGATGAACTTGCACATGAAAAAGCAATTGTCATTGCAGGAGCTACAATGTAGTCTCAGGTTCGAAAAATGCTAATAATTATTGTTGAGAAAGATTCATATCATTATTACTTATCGTCAAAAAATGAGAGCCCAGAATTGTTTCATAGTCTCCATGGTGTTTTGTTTCTGCAACGAATGCTTTACTTGAACAATACACATTCTACTGTGCAGACGCTTTGTGTGGAGTTTTTCATCTGTTGTCCTGAGTACAATCTAAGATAGGTTCCCTTGTTTCAGAAGAAGACGGTACAAACTAGCTTCTACACTTTAAGGGGGTAAGTTGTATTGTGTCAGGAAGCGCTTTAACAAGAATTCTTCATCAGCCCAGGAAACAGCTCCCCTGGCGCCCAAAGTCATAATGCACCGTTAATCACTCTCCACATCTTAGAAAATCTTAAATGAACAGTGGGTCTCTATCTTGGTTGAAGGATAGGCAAAAATGTGGTTACAATTATTGTTGAACGTCCTCTTTTTTCACGAAATAGGGTTGGAATTTAGATGCGGTAGCCCTTCAGAACGTGATAATGATCATGAATGACGACCTTTATTGCACATTTTTGCCACACTGGGCTAAGTACAGGTCACAACAAAACATGATGAACAGATACAGTCAAATGGATACAAAGTAAAAACTAACTATCATTAGATAAATTCAACTTCTCCTCGCTTTTCAGTTATAGTAGAGATAAAGGAACAGATATGTTTTTCGATGGAAGGTTTGTCTAGTTGCATTAGGAATATAAACTTTTCTACAGTGCTTAAAGGGGGGCAAAACTAAATTTTTTTTAGTCCACTGCAGTATAATAAATATACCACAAAGTACAATTCTTACTTGTTTTACATTAGTCCATGACAGATTAGCGTTGTTACACCATTTCAAACTCGCACCTTTAATCTAATTTAATCACTGAGGTCTCACGTCCTTTGACCCTTGTGACGTCAGGCCGCAGGATACTTAGTGCTGTGAGATGCGTGGTGGCTGCGGCCTGACGTCACAAGGGTCAAAGGACGTGAGACCTCAATGATTAAATTAGATTAAAGGTGCGAGTTTGAAATGGTGTAACAACGCTAATCTGTCATGGACTAATGTAAAACAAGTAAGAATTGTACTTTGTGGTATATTTATTATACTGCAGTGGACTAAAAAAAAATTAGTTTTGCCCCCCTTTAAGTGTATGAAGTAGGGAAATAGGTTTTGTACAAACCTATATAGTTCATTTCTCTCTTTACTATACAATCTACATTCTATAACAAAGTCTATTCAAATTACAATATTTACATAATCTTTGTTCCAGAGGGGTGCGGGTATGTCTTCCAGTTTCAATATGTAGTTTGTGGCAGCTGATCCTTAGTCTAATGTACAGGAGATGTACAACCAACCACTTCTATCCGTAAAATGCAAAGGAACATATAATATATGTTATTGTTTTCTTGGTGAAATGTTCTAAATACATGTATCATTGTCATTCTTGATTTATATATAAACGTTATTCGCAAATTCGCACAAAACTGAAACAACATTGCAGCCTAATAATACAATGTAAAAAAGGCTGAATGTCAAATGGTCGCATCTGTGAAATCCAAATCAGGTAAGCCTAGAAAAAGTCGAACACCTTCGCGAGCTTTTCTCGATTTCCACATTCCCAAAAAGTTTGACAACTTGACGGTCATTCTTTTTTTTTTACTCTTTTCTCGGGTCGGTCGGGAGCGGTACTGCAGATTTGGCTTTTTTTAGGGCGTGTAGTTCCGATTTGTAACAAGACTGGCAATGAAAACATACATTGCCATGGCGACGGTGGTTGCTGTTGGGGTTATTGTTTGCATGATTTTGAGGAAGACTTGGTACCTATACAGATGCAGTGCACTCCTCCCCTGAGTGTATAGTGAACGAGCCCCGGGGTCACCTTACCTTTGTTTTTTTACTCTATTTCACTGTTCTTTTATCCACGATTGATTGATTGATTGATTGATTGTAACTTGCGATTAGCCTTCGGGCAAGAACTTGCAATAAACTTGTTTAATTATTGATTTCAAATGGTCGCATTCTCTAAATCGAAGTCAGATAAGCCTAAAAAAGTTGAACCCCTTCGTGAGCCTTTCTCGGTTTCCCCATTCCCAAAATGTTAGCAATTTGACGGTCATTTCTTCTTCTTTTTTTTTAACACTTTTCTCGCCCCAGTCGGGCTTTCTAACTTAAGGGTAAGTAGTCCCGACTTGTAAACACGTGAAATACAATCCCATGGCGTTTTATGAGCCACATGCTACTTTTCCAAAAACAGGTCATCCATTGTGTGTCACGACAGCACGACCTGACTAGCCGCGAGTCATCTGGAACGGCAATTTTTCACAAAGCAATAAGGGACAGGAAGTTCTTATATGATTGACATGTACGTAGTGCGTAGATGTAGCCAGGGCTGGATCGTTAAGGGGTTGATTACCTATCACATGCCCCTGGAGGTTTCGTATGATAAACTTTGAAGTTGTTTTTTTTTCCTTGCTTTAATTGTGATTGACGCACTAGATGGCCGCTTTGATGTACGGGGGGCTTTAATTGTACAGCCGACGTTTATGGTATTTCATTGGTAGACTCTATACAACCAGCTTCAAAAGCGGCTGGAAAGAGTAGAAATTGACCAAATAGACGGATAACGTACCAGGGGAGTTGGTCCGCTTAAGCAGTACAGTTTGCAGCTCTGTTATATATTTTATTGGCAGTAGTCTGAAAAGAACATGGATGTTAGATTGAATATTTCCGAGCGCTTGTTCCGTGAAGACAGTCCGAGGGAGGAAAATCTCACATCGGCGGGGATTGTTGAGGAGCCGAGCCCGACTGGTCAGACCGTGTTCGGGGCGGTGATTCTCCTGGCTGGGCTGACCGGAATCCTCGGGAACGGGCTGGCTCTACAAGCTTTACATGCGTAAGTAAACTGTCGCATCTCTATGTCTTTTTATGATGTACATTGAGTCATGACTGACGTATTTGAGTTTTGCGTCCGTAGACTTGTTTTTTTAAGTCGCTGTCCATATCGTCACAAAAGCCTTTTCTTTATTTATCTGCGTTAGCTCACCCACATGTACATGTACATCACTGCAGAAAACCATTTCTTCTTTGTATATTCCTAGAAATGCATTCTAGAATTTCTCACTGCATTCCAATAAGTTAAGGGGCCTTTATACAACTGTCTCTACCCGTGTAGGTGTAAGGCCCTACGACAACCTAAGCACTACCTGGTGGTGAATCTGTGCGTCACAGACGGGCTGGTGTCCGTGGTGTACTGTTCCTTCACGGCTTGGGCAAGCTTCGCACACGGCTGGCCGTTTGGAGAACTCGGTAGGAACTATGTAGTCTTTTCCTATTTAATCTAGAGCTCAGTGCTGTATATGTCTTTCTGTTTTCTATCGAAATGGCTGAACAAAAGATTAGCAAAATGGCGCATGCAGGCTAATATCATACCTGTAGTTTTATAGGTCTACCAGGCTTCAGAGGGGGAGTAGAAATTGGCCAAATAGACAGATAACATAACACGCGAGTTGGTCTGCTAAAGAGGACAGTTTGCAGCTCCCGAATTGTACTTCTTTTGCGGACAAATTCCCCTGGCATGTTGTCCGTCTATATGGCCAATTTCCACTCTTTTCCAGCCACTCCTGAAGCATGAGTGGCAAATTACACTCCTTTAGTGGACCAACTCCTCTGGCATGTTATCTGTCTATCACTCTTTTCCAGCCGTTTCTGAAGCCTGGTAGAGGCTAGTACTTTTGAAGGAAAGATATATAGAAAGATAACAGTCGTAATTGAATTCATTGATAAGTACACATACAACGTTGCGTTGTGCCCATTACACAAATCATTTAAAATGGTTAGCTAGCACTGAGGGAATATACTGGTTTGTACTCCGCGATGAAGTAGGCTACCTTAACCGAAAGAAGAAGAAGGGAGTACCAGATCAGGCCTCGTTGAGGTCTACTCTCTGAGTGTGTCTGCGCTAGTGCTGTGTACCAGTTCGCTGGATTCAGTTCCGGACTTGTAAAAACGTTTAGGTTCAAGTAAAAAAAAAACTGAATTGCGGGAACCAGTTCCGGACTTGCTTGGAAAAAAAAACATGTCACATACCCCTTTTCGTTCCAAAACCACATAAAACCTTCCATAGATCGCAAAAATCTGTGCTGAAAAATGAAGAAAACATTGCCATCAGGCATTGTCAAGTGTTGGCCTCCATGTTATGTGGCCACAGCTTCGCCCAACAACATTGCAAGGTTGCCAACATGCAATTTTGTATATACCGTGGGTTTAGGTCCGGACTTACAAGTCTGGAATTGAACCTAAACCTCTGGACTTGAATCCGAACCTGAACCTAAACGTGGGTTTAGGTACACAGCACTAGTCTGCGCCTGTGTTAGAAACACGCTAAATCTGAGCTATCATCTTTACGACCAGGTCGCGACATGGTCGGCTTCAGTGTCAGTGTGATGACCGTGGTGCTGATGACCACCCAGCTCGCCATCGCCGCGCAGCGACTCGCCGTAGCCCTCAGCCCCCTAGCGGCTGCCTCCAGCATCACACACGGCAAGATGCTGCTGTCCGTCGCCGCCACATGGGTCTACTCCAGCCTCCTCATGATGCCTCCTCTCTTAGGGTGGAGCAGGTTCGTCGTAGATCGCACTGGCGTCAGTATAATGTTTGATTACTTAGCTCTTGACGGCCTCTCCAGGGCATACACCATTACCTTGCTCGTATTCGCCTTTGTGGTACCGTTAATCGGCATAGTCTGTTGTTACAGCTACGTTTTTATCGCTGTGAGAAGGTCTAGGCATAACGCTAACCTACAGACGACAGAGTTGACTTGTAGAAGAGACGCAAAGACTGCGGTTGTCGCAATGGGCCTCTCGGTCCTGTTCTGTGCGAGTTGGGCGCCGTATGCCACTGTGGTTCTTCTAACTCAGTGTAAAGTCACGGTTCCTATCACGTATGTCATGGTGGCTGCCGCTATAGCGAAGTGTGCGTCCTCTATTGACCCCATGATGTTTGTGTTTTCCCTACCTGTGGTCCGGCAGTATTACAAGGAAAGACCGGGAAAATATCCCACGGGCAAAAATCAGGCAGTGAAAACTCCATTGCCAGTGTAAAAGCAGTTTTGAATTCGTCGATGAATTCCACTTTGTTATGAATTGTCCTACTTATAAAAAGAGAGAGATACCATGTTACAGACTATAGCTACTAAGACAAAGTTCACCCTATCTGGAACACAGAACGATACTTTCCATTTATTGTTATCATGTCCAACTCCCATATCCGCCTTTATAGGTCAATTTCTGTATACTTCATTTCAAAAGCGAGACCAAATCATCAATACATGACCACATTGTAACCCATATATTGTATCTATAGTAGTTTGTACTGTAGAAATAATTGTATGATAGTGTATTGTTATCTTACTGCCACACATTGTACCTTGTACGATTGTCGAGCAATAAAGTTCATTCATTCATTCATATGTAATCCGATATGTGAAAGAATATGATGATCGTTAACTATTCTTTGCATGTAAAGTCTGTACTTTCTTGTGGGAATTTGTGACAATAAAGTTTGTAATGACAATATTGTTTGTCACGGTTTCTTTCAATAGGAGAGTAAGAAATCGGATTTTCATGAAGATTTTCAGCTTCCTGACCTTGTCCTGACCCCCCCCCTCCACCTGTGACCTCTGCCAGCCAGATTCTGAGACCTTTGATCTGAATTGACCTCCTGTACGTCATTCTGCCTGTCAAACTTCCTCTGAATTGACCTCCTGTACGTCATTCTGCCTGTCAATCTTCCTCCCACCCACGTGCTGTCAACCTACTCTGTCCGGACAAACAGATACACAAACCCACGGCTCAGAACACCCAAAACAACGTTTCGTCTACGTCTTCCACATCTTTTGAAACCACAAATCAATACTAAAACACATGTGTGTATGTATATATAAACATTATAGATAGTGTATCTATATATAAACATTATAGATATATATGTCAGTTTTTTTATTCACATATATTTAATGAGTATTAGGCAGGAAGCACAGTTGCTTATATGAATGGAACAGAATCACAAATACGTGGTGGAATAAGGTCTTGTAAATACTGTGATGCAAGACCATCATTATTTTCCAAAATTAGGTTAATTTATGTCTTTGCCTTCTGCCAGCCAGAGTATCCCATCCAACCTAAGCTAAGACGCACTCGTGTTTGGTGCCTCTCATGGCTCCAGTACAGACACGTGCTACTGACATTTGAACAGACGAACAGACTCGAGTCGAAATGGCAATTCTATAATTGCCCTGAAATGGGGGAACTTCTTTTTTTTTTTCAACAACCCCATGTTGTATTCTCTCTCTCTCTCTCTCTCTCTCTCTCTCTCTCTCTGTCTCTCTCTCTCTCTGTCTCTGTCTCTGTCTCTGTCTCTCTCTCTCTCTCTCTCTCTATATATATATATATATGTCAGGTTAGAGACTCCCATATTTAAAGAGCGTCTGAAAGACACGTTTCTTTCTGGCTGGAGGGAACAACTTAGAAACACTAGTAAACTTCATACATATTCTAAAATCAAAAAACACTTTGGCATAGAAGATTATCTCACATCAATTTATAATAAATCGTTCGCAACTAGCATAACAAAACTGAGAATCAGCGCGCATTGTCTTCAAATCGAAAAAGGTCGACACCACAACACACCAGCCACTCAGAGACTGTGTCCCACATGTAATGAGAGTATTGAAGATGAATTTCATTTTGTTATGACTTGTCCCACCTATAAAAAAGAAAGAGATACATTGTTGCAGACTATTACTACTAAGACTAAGTTCGCCCTATCTGGTACACAGTACGATATATTCCATAAATTATTGTCATGTCCAACTACCATATCTGCCTACGTAGGCCAATTTCTGTACACTTTATTTCATAAGCGAGACCATATCGTCAATACATAACCATATTGTTACTAATATACTGTATAGATAGTAGTTTGTGGTAAGAAATGTAATAAGATAGTTTAGTTTTGTAGTATTGTTGTATTACTGCCACACATTGTACCATGTACGATTGTTGAGCAATAAAGTTCATTCATTCATTCATTCATTCATTCATATCTGGTGGAATCGCGGATTCTACCGGCAAACATTTTACATAACTGTTCATTCACGTGTGAAATTGCAATTCTATAGTTACCCTGAAATGAGCGACCTGCCGGCCTTTCTTCCGCAACAAGTCCTCTCTTGAATTGAATGGAAGTGACAAAATGAGCCCCCGGCTGCAATTTGCGTGAAATTTTAATTGCAGTCATATCGTTGCGAATGTCACATCGGTACCATTTGCCCTTTTAACATCAAAAGCGTAGCTGAAAGCGGTTCTTTATGTAAGACTTCTCATACGTTTGTTGACTCACGCTCAGTTTGATACAAAAATCGCCTGACTATACCACCACTGAGAACGAAGTAAAATCATACTCATGTAAGAAATACATGTATCCTTTTTGAATATCAAACGTTACGCACGACATAGATGAAAGGTGGCTGAACCTAGCCTCCCATTGGGAATCAATGATTCGAAGGCTGACCTTACCAAGGACCTTGAAGAATGATTGAGTTTTAGTTCACCCTAACCAGCCCGTGGAACCACCATGCCCTGGCCTGTCATGTCAAGCAGGCTGCGAGTGCACCGTCACATACGTCGCACGATCGTCGTACGATCGATCGCAAAATGGGGGCATTCTTGGGATAGTCGTGCATGTGTCCTGCAAAATTTGGCTGCCTTGTTACCGCAAATGCTGTCTTTGATTCTTGTCGGCGATTAGTTTTGTCACAACCTGTTTGAAAATCATACGACGTGAAAACCGCATGACGGCCTACGACGAATGTAACCGCGCCTTATGTAAGGTTTCCTCAAAATTCCTACAAAGAATTTACATGTCGGTTCATGCCATGTTCTTGCTGATAGATGGACATCAAACTCTCTGTCTTTCATAACAAAATAAAATAAAAAAGAAACAAAACACACAAAGCTGTGATTTAGATGGAGCTTCACTGCTTGTTACGTATAAGTCCGCATCTTTCATATCTTTTAAAACCACTTGCTTTGCAATGTTTCATTTGTAGTAATGGTACATGTACCTTAACACAATCTCACTAACTTTGTTCCAAATAGGTCATACAAATATTTTACATAACCTGTAAATTCGCGTAGCTCCCAGCTCTAATTTTCATTCGTACGCCACATCCGTCCCAAATCGTTCAGTGCTTTTGATAAGTTCAAACAAGGACATTATACAACCCTTTTGTATAATTATACAACCCTGTTGTATAATGTCCTTGATTAAAACATCTAATAAAGCCTTTGATGGCCATGTCGGTGCTCTAGGCATGCTTATTGTGTAACGTGTACAAAGGCTCTGCCACTGTTTCTTATGAAGAACCCGAGTAGCGTCTACTAGCTGCAGGCCTCAGTGGTGGCTGAAGAGAGTGGAAATTGGACAAATAGATCTAGACAGATATACCAAGGGAGTTGGGCCTCTAAAGCTTTAAAAGAGCGGCTAACTGTACTGCATTAGCGGACTAACTCCCCTAGCATGTTATCTGTCTATTTGACTCTTTCCAGCCGCCTCTGAAGCCTGGTATAGGCTCGAACCCGTGTACAAGTACGTAGAAGTGATATGCCTTTAAATAAAAAACGCATTAAAAAAAAACAACAACAAAAAACATCCCTTCCAAAAAAAACCCGCCACAATAGTCTGCTAAGGAGGCTATCTAATACAATTGCAACGGAAGTTCAATGACAAAGATTTCGCACGACCCACTTCTGCTTGGTGTAAGGTAAAGGTAAAGCAGTCATTCCTAGACGCATATTGCTTTTCAACTACCAGTAGCTACCAATGGCGATGCTGTGCGCGGCTTCACTACAGCTCGCGTTTAGAACCAAGCACACCGGGTCACGCCTACACTTCTCGATAAGTGTGTTCTTTTACGTGTAGGAGGCTGAAATTTCACATGTTATTATTTCTCTATGACCATAAACTCCTAACAGCTTCAGTTACTCCTGCTAGATGGAGTTACTCGCCTCAGTGCCAAACGCACGCACGAGACTATACCGACTTTTTCTTTACTGATCCTGTCGCTCGGCTGCCTACTACCCAAACCTCATGGTACAACCGAACCACCTGTTCCCCCAACACACCTGCCACTCTCGCAAGTTCTCGCCCGCTCTTTCCGAGACTATCCAACAACGACCCCTGTCGGACATGCTGCATGTCTGCATGTTGTCATGACTTCACACTTGCAAGACCTTGCAACTCGGGTATTGGTGTACTATACATGAACTCTATTCAACTATAGGACTGGACAACAACAACAACAAACAGTTGCCACTCTGATAGGGGAGCATTTTCGTTTTTGACTAGTATACTAGTATACTAGTTTTGAATCTGTGTATATAGGTCACATTTGAATTCGGACTGCAGACTTGGAAAACAAAATTTATAACAAGAGTTCCACGACCTCATATCTCCATGAAACAAAAATTACATATATATTTGATATGTGAAAGTCCTATCCTTTGGCAATGTTTCATTTCAATATGTCATCATTTATTATGCAAATGACCCCACATTAACATAATATATGCATAGTGATGTTAACCTTTAACTAACTTATACATGTCACAACTATGAAATTCCCATCATTTACCACTAAGGAATCATAGAATTTTACATTAATTATGCAGATTAGGTCCTTATTTGCATAATTGGTATCTGTTGACTTCCCACCTGCCATAGGTTATACACATTACATGTATGAAAGTCATATTATGTAAAACACTGGAATTACACAATTTCCTCCTTGATTATGCAAATTAAGTCTTCATTTGCATAATTTGTATTTCATTATATACATCTCTGTCTAAGCTACCTACATACCAAAAATGATGAAAATACGTTGTTGCCTTCGTCAAGAAGGGTATGTTTTCATGGGCGTTCGTGTGTGCGTGAGTCTGTCAACAGTATAACTCGAGAAGGCTTAAATGGATTGTCTTCATATTTGGTAGGTGGGTAGGTCTTGATGAGGTCTAGAAGTGATAGGAATATGGGCCCCCTGGCGGCTCGTTATGGTACTGCAGCGGTACTTCCGGTTTTGAAATATGGTGATCTGGAGGAGCTAGGGTCATGATTTTTGGATGGTAGATAGGTCTTGTGCTCGGGAAGAAGTGACATAAGTTTGGGCCCCCTAGCGGCTTGCTTTGGAACTGCAGGAGCATTTGTATGAAAATGTTTAAAGTAGGATAACTCAATAACCGGTCGACGGATCGTCCTGATATTTGGTGTGTAGGTAGCTTAAGTGATGCTTGACATAATTAGATGACAATTATGCAAATTATGATCTAATTTGCATAATAAATGAAGCAATTCTATAATTCAGTTACCTTCCATGATACTCTACCTTCATTGTGACACATGGGCTACAGGCTGTCCCAGAGGGAGAAAGTCCCAGAGGGGATAGTCCATGTAGCTGCAGGCGGTGTTGCCTTACAGCCTGCACATGTGTTTTTTCCCTTGCCCAATGCTCGATTGCAGACTGCATCGGCAGGGGTAATTTTCACAATCCAACTTCCATATTTAGGGGGACTAATATATCACTTCTACCTTCTTAAGTTATATAACGATAACATCTTTTGACGAAGGCATGAGATCGTTGACCTCTAGTTCCTGTCTGGATTTATCCGCTTTGAAAGATTTCACCGGAAACTCTCCTGCTGTTCCCAAACAAGCTGCTAGGGGGACCAAACCCATGCTACTTATTCCGGACAGGACAAGCTATCTGTCACCAAGAAATCAAAACCAAAGCATGTCCAGGACAAAAGATACAAAAACCGGAAGTTCAGCTGCAGTACCAAGGTCAGCCACCAGGAGGCCCATATTTGACCTTGACCTTTGTCTTACCATGACCTACCAACATACCAAATATCATCACAATCTATAAATGCCTTCATAAGTTATGTTGACCACAAATATGCGGAAACACAGACACACACACACACACACACACACACACAGACAGACCCAAAACAATATCTCCATTTTTCATGGAGATAATGAAGAAAAATACAGGCCAGCTACTGACACATTTCTCTCGTCTTCTTTTGTGTTTTTCATTTGAAAAAGGTTTCACAAAGCTCTTCCAATCAGAGGAAGCTGCATTGTGCTGATCCCCCTCCCTGCTATTGGAATGGTATGGTCGGTATAGTTTCAGCCAATGAGAGCAGTGGTTTGATACTAGTATGGGGATGGTGCCATTTGTCTTGTCTGAGCATAGTAAGTCATACATTGAAAAATCTTATCTTGTGTAATGTGTGACTCCTTAAATATCAAAGACTTCACAATGTGTAATCAGTTTTCATTATTTTATGTAATTCTTTTTATGTCAAATTGTACAGATGGCGTATAAAAGTACAGCATAGCAAATCTTGACACAGATTAAACAGTTGATACTTGATATTAAAACTGTATCAAAAACAACAGTATATTGATTTTCATATTTGAATGGTATTCTGGGTTTTCCCTGTTTCTATAGACTATACAGAGTTTAACGTTCCCATCTTAATCGTTTTTCTTTCAAAATCTTCAGTGTCAAATGTACCTAAAATATCAATTGAGGCTTTGGGCTCAACCATTGTACGTCTACATGTATTATGTATGGACACTGAGTCTTTGAAATAATCATGTTTGTCATTCCATTCACATTAAGGCCAGGCTCCCAAGAAGCTTGATGACCAACGACGTTAAGCCAAGAGAACTGGGAACATCTTAATCCTGTTGATTAATGCATATACATGACCGATTATTGTCAGACAGAGAACTGCCTGTTACCATGGTGTTGGAGGCTGGGATGACTGGTTTCCATGGTGACTGAGAATCCTGAGCTCCTATTGGACTTATTTTCATAGTGATAAAGAATTCTGAGCTACTATTGGTAGTTCTGGGAATGGGAGCTCTCCAGAGTTAGAGGCCTAGGTGTTTCATATGCTCTCTGGGAGGAGAGGAGGCCCAATCAGCCCCTGACAGCGAGAGATTGTGTAACACTGGCTCCATTCTCTATGACACAAGAAAGTCCAACATATATACAGTTTTGCTATTGGATAGTAAGGATGAGGGTGTGTGGGGGGGGAAGTAGTGGCAGCTGCTTTGTTCACACCACAGTACTGCAAAAATCATTTAGCTACAGGTACAAAATACAGGAACATGAATGTTTAGTAACTGTAGCTGAATAGACTTACACTCAAGTATATGACTTGTTGACTTATTTTGTTACTGCATAATAATGCATAATTCCTATCACAGAGACAAAAATTTAGCACCAGATTTCATACAAAAATTTCGTACCGGAAATTCAAGGATGAAAGTATTGTATGGGCAACAAAATCAGCACCATCTTCGATTTGAGATCATTTGGAAGACATGGGTTCTCTGCATAAGATATCTAGAACCTCCTTGGTCTAAGTAAACATTCTGTTAACTGTTTACATTGTCTTCATGTTTCTGTCATCACTGAAGACCACAGGTTACCTTGTCAAATTGTTCAGGTACTGATACAGGTCTAGACCTGTACCTAAATTTAAACCTGTACTATTTAGGTATACAGCACTAGTCAGGGCTGAAAATACATGTACCACCTGCATGGGCAGGTTAGTGCAGGTAAAATTGGAGCTGTGCAGGTATTTCTGATGTCTGCCTGCCTGTACCTAACCTGCACTGGTCCATGTACTGGGTTTATATATAATGTAATACATGTAGGTGTATGTGGATTTTCATTGGCAGTATTGACACTGTCATCACCTATAAAGTATAAAAGAAATACACTGTTGTAATGGAAAAGGTTTCTGAACATTTTTTAGTATGATCCATACTTCCTACATTCTGAGTGGTGCAGGTAAAACATGTCTGGTGCATGTAATTTTCAATGTAACCTACACCAGTGCAGGTATGCAGAAAAAAGTTTGTATTTCAAACCCTCCTAGTCCACAGTCTCATTTGTGGAACCAAACTGTCGAAGGTACTATTTGTCAGGTGCAGTAATTTTCAATGTTACCTGCACCAGTGCAGGTGTGCAGAAAAAAGGATGTCTTTCAAACCCTGCTGGTCCACACAGTCTGATTTGTGGAACCAAACTGTCCACGGTAAGACTAATCTGCACTGCAGATCTCGGAGGCGAGTGGGTCCTCCTTCACCATGGGCCCAACCTCTGTCAGCAGACTCCTCTCGCAAGCCTGCCCCACGCTGCGGACTTCCGTCAGCTTGCTGAGGAGTCGCGGGAACATCATGGGTTCCTCCGGGTACGCCACGCGGCAGTACGCGTGCAGGCACTCCACGTAGCGTTCCTGCGCCTTTTCCAGGGTGCCGCAAGCTTTGATGTTCGGACGGTCTGTGTGTGGACACAGTGAAGGACATTATTCTTGTGAAAAACAATGGCAGACAATGACACTCTATAATTTACTCTATACCATGAAACCATAAAAATGAACGTACAGTTTCTCCCACTGTTTAACTATTCCGAAGACGGAAGATGCTTGAAATTATATTCACAAGTTATATCTAGGCATTATGATTACTGTTTTGAGAATGATATATTGGTTTTCATATAGACGAAATTGAATTTCGAGCCCTGTGGCTGCACCCAATTTAATGAAACATTTCTGATACTGATTACAAAATTCCAGCCACATTTAGTTTGGAAATACACAGGCAGTTCAGAAAAAACTAACTAGCTTTCAAGTCATCGGTCCGTTTGTATCCATTTATGTGTAAAGTGAGATATAAAGGCAGGATAGCATGCTCTTTTGATCATATTGTGAAACTCTTACTAGTCTGTATGTTGATTGACAAGTTAACATAGAAGGCTAGGAGTTCACCTGGAGACAACACCACGGCACAGAGGAGGAGGTGCACTGTGATGGAGTCAACGTTTAGCCTCCACATCCCCTCGTACCAGGACTTCAGTGTGGCCATGAATTCCTGTGTGTGCACTGAACATACATACATATATGTCAGGGTGGATGTAAATAAAGGTAAATAAAGGTAAAGGTAGTCCCATAGCCTTTTGAGGCAGTGGGTTGTTGATCCATTGTGTCAAGCACACACAAGCACGCACGCACAAACACACACACACACACACACACACACACACACACACACACACACACACACACAATTTGCTTTTCTTCCATGAGTTGAAGTGATAAGACAGTTTGGTACTTGCCTGGTGCTACCAGCCGTTCTAAGACTCCGATGTCCAGACCGCACTCCTTGAGGAAGACTGGCACTCGCATCACAAAGCACTCGAAGAGAGAACCCTTTCAACAAAACATTTTCAAAATTTTGCTGTGTTCATTGTGTTATTAACATTGTACACAGCTAGGGCTCAAAATACCACCTGCATATGCAGGTTAGTGCAGGTAAAATTGGAGCTGTGCAGGTATGTCTGATGTCTACCTGTGCCTAACCTGCACAGGTCCATGTACTGGGATTATATACAAATGTACATGTAAGTGTATGTGGATTTTCATAAGCTGTATTGACTGTTACCACCATTATGATGTGTAAAGGAAATAATGGTAATGGTTTCTAAAAAGCATTTAGTATGATCCATACTTCCTAAATTCTGAGTGGTGAGGGTAAAATTTGTCTGGTGCAGGTAATTTTCAATGTGGTGTCACCTTAACAGGATGAACTGAACTACGTTCACCAGTGCAGGTATGCAGAAAAAAGTATTTGAGCCATGCACAGCTATGATTTGCTACTAGTATATAAACCAGGCAATTCTCACCTTCACCGCAGCCACCTGGTCCTCCAGAGGGAGGTCGTTGAACCCTTGCAGAGACTTGCTGAAGGCGATGTACTTCTGTACTGTGACGGTCCCACTCTGGACACACAGCATGCGCTTCTCATACAGAGTCTTGCAAGCCAGGGCCTCCTACATGGAGAAAAAGATGTCTGAGTTACAAGACTCATAAGAGAGGTAGTCTCCTAATTGACAACAAGAAATCTCAAAATTTCAGACTTCCAGGAGGTATTCTAGCTATTTTGGGTTTTTGTGACCTTCAAATTCACCCCATTTCCTGTGTCTAATCATTGCCTCTTGTCATTCTGCTTGTCAATCTTCCCCACACAGGTGCTGTCAGCCTACTTTCAACTTCAAGTTCACCACTATTCCTGTGTTTGACCTTTTGAGTCCTGTCATTCTAACTGTCAACCTACGCTGTTGGGACAAACAGACACACAAACCTAAACAATAAACTATGATGAAAGCTATCAAACTCACAACAATTTGACTAATCCTGTTTACAAACAATGAATGCTGATGAACACACAATCTCACGAAATGCAAAAAACACAAAACTGAGGTATTCTCTATATAACGATGCATAAAAACATACATGTACCTTATATAGCTTCCATGTATGCCTGCGGCCAACCTCAGTCGCCTCCTTGAGATACGTTAGAATGTCGGAAATGATGACCTGGTGGTCTGACGAAAGTTGCTCCATGACATGCGGCCTGATGAAGAGTTTGGACATGGTAAAACCGGTGTTGCTCGTGCCTGGGGCTGCATGTACCTCTTCTATAGGTACATCATGCCTTGCTGGGACTATGGATACCCCTGAACTGTTACCCACACCCTCATTGGAGGAAGGGAGATCTGCCTTGCTATCAGCCATCTCATTGGAGGAAGGGAGGCCTGACTTCTGATTGGTCAAAGACCCTGTAGATTTCAGCATTGCTGAAAGATTATTGGTCTGCGAGGGAGTGCCAAGGTTGACACCTGTTTGGAGGGAGAGAAGAGTCTGGGCATGCTCAGTTCTGCTGTCCTCCTGTTTCGAGGTGTCCGCAGATTCTTCGGTTGCGCTGGCTGGACTGGGGGGGACAGACGGAATGGTGTCCAGTGAAATCGGTTCCGACAACAGCTCTGAGCCGTTGGCTAATAGGGCAAAGAAGGAGAGCATATCTTCGCTGCCCGTGGATTCGGAACGAGAGTACTGGATGTTATCCTGCGTGACATCGATGAACACAGACACGACTTCGTCGAAAAACGAAGAAGAAGAGTCGCAAGGTGCCGCGCCCTGCTGAAGGGACAGCGTGTCATCAGGCGAAGAACGTGTCGCGGTCACAGGACGCGAAGAACGCAGCAAGCTTGCTATTTCGGAAACAGCAACCGACGGTTGGTCAAGCTGGCACGGTTGGTCGGGAACTTCACTCTGATTGGGCGAGGGTACCTGTGCTAGCTCCTGATTGGTCGATGACACGGCAGATTCTGGTTTGGCGGGTTTTGACACCTGACGTTGCCGCCACAGGGTTTTTGATCTGCGCTGTGCCTGGGTGAGCAGACCTGTAACACAGATTTTCTTACTGTGAAAAAACAAATAAACAAACAAACAAACACTCAAATAGACCCATCTTTACAAGTAGAACAACACATCAGAAATTTCAGACTTCCGGGAAATATTCTGGGTTTTCGTGGCCTTCAAGTTCACAGACTTCTGGGATGAGTTTTGGGTTTTTCTCGAATGTATTGGAACTGTGGAGGGGATTGTATGATGTAATTTAATTGAGTGTCACACACCACTTCCTGAATTCCTCCACATACATGTACCACCCACTTATTCCCATTGGGCTCATGCTGGGTCACCTTCAGGCTTGACTTCCCTATCAATCAACTGTCAAATTATCACCTCCCACCCATCACCCTTACCCCCTATGAAGTATAAAAGAAATACTGGCAATGGTTAAACATGATCCATACTTCTAAAGTTCTGAGTGGTGCAGGTAAAATTTGTCTGGTGCAGGTACATGTAATTTTCAATGTTACCTGCACCAGTGCAGGTTAGGCCATGTTGATTTGATTATATGGATGACATCCGCACGCGCATCAATTTTCGTTCGTTTCCAAAAAAAAAAAAAGTTTTCGACCATACTGGAAATCGTACAAAGCAGCTGCAAAATGAGCAAATATATGCCGTAAATAGAAAAAAATTTTGGAAAACTATACTAATATCGTAGAATACTAAAATCAATTCCAAAGGAAGAAGAAAATGTGAAGAAATGAAAATGAAGAGTCTATCATTCGCCATACCATAATCTGTGTGTTTAGCCATTTGTTCAACCTTCATGACCATGTAGATTTCATAATGAAGGCAACTTTTTTTTTTTGCCAAACTTTTTTTTTATTCGCACGCTCGCATCAGTTTTGGGGTACCCAGAGAATGTCATATAATCAAATCAACATGGCCTTATGTAGAAAAAAGGATTTCAAGCCCTGGTTATAGATATGAAATAAGTGACAGCGCCTTACAGTCAGGTCTCATCCCAGCGGCCTTACAGGACCTGAGTCGACACTCGGGACATCTCCTCCTGGTGTACAGGTCCATACTGCACTGGTTCCCCCATCGACAGACCTTCACGTGGCCACGGGTCACACTTCGACGGAAAAAACCTGCAAAAGGAAAGGAATCGAAATCAACAAAAGGAATTTTTTAAACAACATTATATACATATAGCATACAACACGGTGTATTCCGTATTGCCCGAGGTATCGGCCCGACCTCCCGTCGGATTGCCCGACAGCCGAAGGGTGATCCGACTTGCGGGAGGGCCGAGACCGAGGGTGATGCGGAATACACCGTGTTGTATGCTATCTATATCATACCCATCTTAGAAAACACGTCTTTCAAGGCGAAATGAGCAAAAATTTGGTGTCCCTAAACAAAAAAACTGCTACAACATCCATTCCAACGTCCAAGTCCTTTTTTCGAATTTTCGAAAGCAGCGCACACGGTTGGGGCGAAACACGTTCGAATCGTTCTATGGAAGCGCGGTTTATACACCCGTGTTGTACAGGTGGATACAACACTGCCGGGAGCACTGTATCGCTGCCCGGGTATGATATAAAATTCAACATGATGCGATGAATAGCTTGATAAAAATTTCATGAAGGAAGTCAATGTATTTCCAAAGGTCTACCTTGTAGCATTTGCATGGGGTCATTTACAATTTGAATGTGCTGTTGAAACTATCAAATAACCTGCTAGGGAGCCCCAAATTTATTACAATACAAAACATGCTTGACTTTGACAATATTTGACTCACCTTTGCAGCCCTCACAGCTGTAGACCCCATAGTGAAACCCTGAGGCCTTGTCCCCACACACGAGACAGTCTCCCGTCGTCAGGTCTTGTGTTGTAGGGTCCTTCTTCTCATCTTGCTCTGATCCTCCCTCCGCAAAGATCGCTGACACTGTCACTTGGCCGCTCATGGCACTGAATATATCATAAAGATATTCAAATTTATGATTATAAGCAGATATAACTGTTCAGCTCAAATTAAAGTGACTGTTCCTAATTACTACTTAACAAGAACCATGGATAGTGCAACACGAGATATCATACCATGTATACTGCTGCAGTACCGTACAAAGCCGCTAGATTACCCATAATTGACCTTGACCTTTGATTGAGTTGAAATACCAAAATTATAATGTTACTGCAAAAAAAGGATATGCTGAGGGAATTGGAAATGAAATTAGCGAAATTTAAGAGGAAGAAACGTTGCCTAGATGTGAACGTAAATCGTTAATATTTTACAGAATACGTATTGGGGATATCTGGGCCCCAACCTCACCCCTACTGAAGTGCTATGCCCCACTATGTATGTGTAACAGTGGGGTTCATACGCCACCAACTGACCAGCCCAACGGGTCCTGGACCTCTTGGCCCAGTGGTTATGGTGTTGGCTCCCCAAGCTGGCTGCCGCGGGTTCGATTCCCGGGGGCCAGGGTTGTCTTTCTACTCCCGCCTGTGTGTTTCTATGCTTTAGATTCGAGGACGAATCTTGGAAGAAAAGGGGGAGTAGTGTAACAGTGAGGTTTCAAGTGCTACGAACTGACTCGTCTGACGGGTCCTGGACCTTTTGGCCTAGCGGTTATGACGATGACTCGTGGACTGGTTGCCCGGGTTTGGCGCGGGTTCGATTCCCGGCACCTGGGAGCCAGGGGTTTTTCCTGTTCTACTAGCCTCTATTTGTTTCATATGTGTTGTGGTCTAGGTGGACATATGCACAGCTTACAAATTATAATGTTCTCTCTGAAAATTTAATGTGATCAGGCGTAACGTACGCCCAAAATTTGCATTAAATTCTTGCAGTCACTAAAATCTATGCACGGTTCGCTCTAACACTAAGAATGTGGGTATGGGAGTATCCAAACCTTTGTGAGATTTTTGGTGGAATTCGTGTGGCCATGGCATAACAGTTAACGTTATAACCAACTTTTACCGTAGTCTCAGTCGGAAATATAAGATTCCAAAAGGGCAGAAATTACATAAGTCAAAGTTACCTGTACTGTGAGGTAGGTGGAAGCCCTCCAAGAAGCTTTAGAACGTCTTAAAGTAGTCAACATCAGGAGGAAAATCGCCCATGCTTACTGTAACTAACGCAACGTCTTTTTTCAGGGGTGAAGGTATTGGGGAGATTCCATTTCAATAGCAATAGGGGGAACTAAACATTTTAAGTCTATTTCAGGCTACAAAAAAAGAAAAGCGATTATCAATTATTGCTATTTAACTAAAACAATATTGTTTTACTTTACATAATATTATTTTAGAAACATATCGGAATCATAAGAAAGTTTTAGTATGTCCCTCCCCGCAATTTCATATGGACTAGTCTATTGACCTGTGGTTCGTTGACCCCGATACACACCGAGTACCATGATAGGCCACACCGCCTTAATTTTATGGATGACATCCGCGCGCGCATTGATTTTCGCCTGTTCTCAAAAAAAAAAAAATCATGTCTTTCGAGGCTTCACGGAACTCCGGAACTCGGCTGGAACTCAGTACAGACTGCCGACTCATAAATGCCGCCAAAGGGCGGCTTATCGTAAAACGAAGGAGGAAGCTGTGATTGTGAAGGAGGATGAGACCTGAACAAGACTATCTACATCTACCTCCTGCAAATAAAAACTTGTTTGTTTGATGCAGTCACTGTGTCCTTTGCTTCAATTCGCAATACCGGCTTTGTATTCCTGTGGTTAAGCAACATTTTTTTTTCTTGCTGGATTTTTTTTTCGCCCTCTCGCATTACACAAATGTTACTAAGGTTTGTGGTCCCCAGAGGATGTCATCCATAAAATTAAATCAGTGTGGCCATAAATAAGTTACAGTATAAAATGTGTGTGCACTGTCCACATCCGTGTGCCAGCAACAGAGGCCTCCACAAAACAAGGAGGAACTTCGATATATATCAATTAATGCAAACATGCTCTATTACCATAGTGGTCAATTATGACCTGAATTTTATACTTGTGGCATACATGTTACTTGTAAGTTAATATCATTCCATAAAATTAAGCAAATCTGGGCTTCATTTGCATAATAGATAAGAAAATGCAACCAAAGTATATGTAACGATAACGTTACCAAGATATGTTAAATCTATGTTAGTGTAACAGAAAAAACAGACACAGACTGAGTCAACTTTTCAGAAAAAGTATTTTTGCCCAAGTAAATACACCAAACAATAACAGTGGCAAGGATAAGCTTCATACATGTATTTAAACATCACAAAATAGTTTTAGAATACTTAGTATTCATCAGTACTATATTACTGCTCTCTCTCTCTCTCTCTCTCTCTTTCCTCTAGCATGGATGCCAGATCCATAGCACTCGAGTTGATAACAATCCCACTATACACAAAATGTGGCAAAATTTCTTTGGGGGCACAATTGACCCTGCAGCCAAGGAGCTGGCCTGTGCAGGCCCTGGAAACAGTCTGGCATCCAGGCTATCTTTCATCTATCAATTTGAAAGCATAATTCTGTTTGAGAGAAAACAGGACTAATTTTTTACGACAGATGTTTGTAGCTGACTGCACCATTATGAATGTACTGGTAACATTACCACATAACAAGTGTTACGAATAATTACAACAATGAACTGTCATACAGTTATACATTTTGTACTTATGATGTTATACTTTAAAGTGCAAAGCTGTTGTTTGAAAAGGGCAAATTGTACAGAGGTGGATACACTGTATAGTTGAATGTAGAGCCAGAGAGGGTTGGTGGAAAAACCAGTCCAGTTCAGTCCAGTCTAGCCAGAGACTAGTTATACAAAATCACCAGCTACCGGTAACCAAAATATACTAGTACTGTAAATGCATTTTCCTTTGTAGTGGTTTTATTTTAGGGTAGTAGGGATATGTTTGTCACCAAATATGTTTTGTTTATTCAGCAGCTAAGGTTAGGGTTAATATATTTTGAAAAATTTCTTACAATTGAATTGGTGACTTTCAAGTCAGAGGCTTTTTGCCTCTGCAAATTTAGGAAGCACCTGAAAATGGGTGCTTCCTTTCTTACAATGATTGTCTGAGCATTTTCATATATCTTTACATACCTGGTGGCCACCTTGGATCCATATCCTACCCACCAACATGGTACATGTAGCAGCAGCTAGACCTATCTATGCATTTATGTCATACCTGGGCTGTGATTACATTAGATATAGGTGTTCTTGACCGGTCTGTGCTCACGGCTTCTACTTGTATCAAACAGACTTCCACAGAGTAATCCTTTGCCACATTGTTACACATATCACAGCTGTGCTTATAGCCTCTGCCAGGCTTCAGAGGCAGCTGGAAAGAGTAGGCCAAATAGACAGATAACATGTCAGGGGAGTTTGCCACTCTGTACTCCTTTAGCGGACTACCCGGTAACTCCCCTGGCACGTTATCTGTCTATTTGGCCAGTTTCTACTCTTTCCAGCCACCTTTGAAGTCTGGTAAGGATATCACAACTGTACAGCCAAGTAATTACACAAATGTCTATGCATAATCTGTAAGAAATTTCTCTTCTCATATACATTTTCTTCTTTAGTCATAGCCTGCCAGCTTGCCCCATACCAGTATTTACAAACAAAATATTCACACCTTTAAAGTGCTTCATTTTCTAAAGCCCTTCACTTGTTATTTTTGCTCCAGTCATTTTTAACCTGACCCATATTATATTCTCTCTCTCTTTGTACATGTATATCTTAACACTTGGTTCTGTAGCTGTACAGTCATATACATATATAGTTAACAACAAACAAATGTCCCACCACCATATTGCTCACCCTTAACCTCCCTGCATCTTTTGCCTTGTTTATCTACACTCTACCCAACCTCAACAATATTCCAGAACAAAACCACAACAGGGAGAAGTTAAACTTCATAATTGACAAATATAGCTACTATATGGATACATATATATATGCATAATGTATATGACAGTTGTGTAACAACAATAGATATGTTTGACTAGTTACTGAAGGGCTTTAAAAAATAGCTCCCAAAATACATACAAGAACCTTCAAATCTACTTGAAAACTGGCCACAAAAATTTAATTTCTTTACATGATTGCATACAACATTTTCCCACACAATTCCAACCAACTCTACACAGATCTTAGGGCCAGGTCACATTCGTAGTAGGTCGTCGTACGATTTTGATGATTTCAAGCAGGCTGTGACAGAACCAACCACTGACAAGAGTCTACGACAGTCTTTTCTGTAACAAGACAGCTGAATTGCGCAGGACACATGCGTGCATGAGCGTACTAAGAAAGCCCTAATAGTTTACGATCATATGGCAATCGCATGACGTATGTGACCAGGCCCTTATCAAACAATTTTGTGGTCTAAAGGAGACTGTTTGCATTATTTTCCTTCCCTTTTCTCTATCTGTTTCTTTAGTCTTTCTGCCAGATTTTAGACACCAGTGGCTGCACCTGAATCATGCATGACTATCTTAAGTTAAGTTTACGATCATACAACAATCCCCTGACGTATGTGACCAGGCCCAAGTTTGTGGTCCAAAGAACTATTGAATTTTTTTCCTTTCCTTTTACTAGTTTATTTAGTCTTTCTGCCAGATTTCGGACACCAATGGCTGTGCCTGAATCATGCTGGCACACTCCGGACGCAGGTGCTTCTCACACGACCCGCCGATCTCCCGAACTTCCGTCAGCTTGCCCATCAGGCGAGCGAACATCAGTGGTTGGTCGGGGTAAGCCACCTTGCAGTACGCCTGAAGACACTCGATGTACTTCTCTTGGGCTTTTTCGAGGATTTCTCCGCCTCTCACATTGGGACGGTCTGAAAGAGTATGAGATTTATTGCTTTAAGATCTTTAAAATGATTCTTTATCAAAAAAGGTTAATTTTTCTCAAATTAGATGAATACAAACTATTATTTTTCTCAAATTAGATGAATACAAACTATTATTTTTCTCAAATTAGATGGATACAAACTATATTTGGTCACAAAATATGGTAATGTAACGGATGCATCTTTATATATCTATCATTCAACAGCCAACATGCTACAGTAATGTTAATGTTAATGACACTAACAGGAAGTTAGATCTAAGGTCCCAAAAAGGCTATCTCATTTCCTGTCTTCAAATGCCTGCAAGTATATGCATGTCTGTTGCCTTATGGGAGCAATTGGGAAAATGCATAGAGAGAATCAGGGAAAAATTCACAAGAATGAATAAAATCAAGAAATTCCAAAAGATTCTAAATATTTTAGGGATGCATTTGATCTTTGATTTCTTGTTATACATGTAAAGGAAAACACCCCAGTACAGACCTGGAGAGAGGATGACAGCGCAGCATAGAAGGTGCACTGTGATTGGATCCACGTTCAACTTCCACATTCCCTCACACCACTTCATCACCCTGTCTGTGAACTCCTGCGTGTACACTGCAAAGGTGGTGGAGGTAAAAATATGACATCACAGCAAAGACACACAATGTGTTTTAGCCCTCAAAATCTGTCTTAACTTTGGACATTATATAATGTCCTAATATTAGCCACAAGGCTCACAATCTAATCTTTTTAAGACCAAGAACATTTATATAATGCCCTTGGTCTTAAAAAGATTAGATTGTGAGCCCTCTTGTGGCCTCCTTTAGAACAAGGACATTATATAGTGTGTGTTAACAGTAATAGAAGCATCTTTTGGAAGCTTTTTTGTGACCATCATGACTTTGTCCAAGTATATTAAGATTTTGTCTAGTGCATGGTATATGTGATCATAGCACTTAAGCCAGTATTACACTGTCAAGACATGATCTTCAATGTTAATCGCCAGAAGGTCAGTGAATTTCTGCCAGAGTCAAGCATATTTTTCAGCTTAAAACATCTTATCTGTAAAAATTGTGCAGTAATCAAGACTGGCTGCCAGGCTGCCAAAAATGTCCCTTGGAGCTCACAGATGCATCGAGCAAGATATTTTCTGCTGTGTGACATCAGTTCAAGTGAAGTGCACGTATTTTACATTTTCCAAGCATTTCACAACTTACTCATAGTTGTGAGGTGCTGTGCAATGTTGACGTCCAAACCCGTTTCTTTACAGAAGACCGGTCCACGCATGATGAAGTTCTCAAAGATGGAGCCCTGAAAAGGAAACAAATGACATTTACATAACGTGGTTCATCTACAAACAGTAGTAAAATTTGAAAAAAAAAAACGATGTCATATTCCTTTCTTTTGATCCAGATCTATGTGAGAGAAGTCTAATGATTGTGCTTGGCAAATATACACTGTCAGCAGCATAGGGCAGCAAAGTCCAATGTCAAGTTCAAATCTAAGGTATCTATGTTCTATATCCATCAGGACTTGAATTCGAAATACCACCTGCATATGCAGGTTAGTGCAGGTAAAACTGGAGCTGTGCAGGTATTTCTGATGTCTACCTGCACCTACTAGTAACCTGCACTGGTCCATACATTTACATACAAATGTGGATTTTCATAAGCTGTATTGACTGTATACACTATGAAGTGTAAAAGAAAATAATGTCTGCAGTGGTTTCTGAACAGTTTTTAAGTGTGATCCATACTTTATAAATTGGTGGAGTTTCAATGTTACCTGCAGAAAAAAATATTTTGAGCCCGGTATATTCTATATTCATATATGGCAAAATGTTGTGTAACTTGCCTTGACGACGTTTATCTGGTCTTCCACGTGGAGAGTGTTGAAGCCCTGCAGGGTCCGACAGAAGGAGATGTACCTCTCCACAAACTTGTTCCCGTGTTCCACGTACCGTAGCTGTTTCTCCTGGAGGGTCTGACAAGCCTCCGTGTCCTGAAGTAGGGGAGGAGAACATCAGTCAGACCAACGGTTAATGCAAGACAGACCATGCTAGTGCTGTGTACCTAAACCCACATTTAGGTTCAGTTCCGGATTCAAGTCCAGAGGTTTAGTTTTAGTTCCGGACTTGTAAGTCCGGACCTAAACCCACGGTATATACAAAATTGCATGTTAGCAACCTTGCAATGTTGTCTGGGCGAAACTGTGGCCACATAACATGGAGGCCGACACTTGACAATGCCCAATGGCAATGTTTTCTTCATTTTGCAGCACAGATTTTATGATCTATGGAAGGTTTTATGGGGTTCGGAACGAAAAGGGGTATGTGACATGGCTTTTTTTCCAACCAAGTCCGGAACTGGTTCCCGCCATTCAGTTTTTTTTGGACTTGAACCTAAACGTTTTTACAAGTCCGGAACTGAGTCCAGCAAACCGGTACACAGCACTAGACCACGCCAGGTGGCAAGGTTAGGGTTGTTGACTGAGAATCTCTGAAGGTTGTGGGTTCGAATCCCTGGCAGGCCCCGGTGATCTATCCTTGGGAAAGGCAGTTTACACCTAACTCCTCACTTGACTCAGGTCAAAATGAGTACCTAGTCTCGGTTAGTCTTGGATGGGACATAAAGCCAGAGGCCCTGCGTTTGAGGAGAGGTACACCTTGAGCAAGTTATAAATTTAAAGATCCCAGTGCACTTATTGAAAAGAGCAGGGATCCTTCCTGGTGTGAGTGGTTCAAACCTTACAGTCTGGTCGTAGGTAGCTTATGTGTGTACTTACTGTACAAAACATGGACATTAGCTCCCAGGTGCTTGACCCCAACAGAGGCGTTGGCATGTTGCCTGGTATTTCACCAGAACCACATAACACCCAAATATAGTGTTTTCTGTTTATACATGTATTAAACAAAGACAGTATTATTCAATTAACATGCATGTTCGTAGGGGTAAAGAGCCAAAAGTCTAGGCCTGGTTTTACATCTAAAAGCCCAGGCTAGGTACAGCATTTTTTTTTTTTTTTTTGTTACAACATGCAAAGGAAAGTACAATACGTAGTGGTGGCCCACTCAAGCAATATGCTTATATTCATGTCACCACTGGACTTGAAATAAAAATTACATCACAAAACAAAGAAAAGTCACATGGGTATCGTCCAGATAACAAGTAAACAGAGTTAAGCTATTGAAATATTATGAACTAATACAGAACTATAAATCAAATATTAAATCGCTTAGTTTCAGAGAGGTATAACTGGGTAAAAATGAGTATTTGGTACAGCATTCCACACCCACCTCCCACATTGCTATGGCATGTTTGCGTTCAGGCTCGATGTTCTGCTTCCAGTACCCCAGGATGGCCTGGATGAGGGCCTGATGCTCCTTGTCCAGCTCCTGGATGATCCCCGGCCTCACGAACAGATTCTCCATGCTCGCCACCTGGGACAAGTCCTCCGGAAAACATCTCGTGGGGATGGCACCTGACTCTTTTCCCTTGGAGGAGCCGACACCGGTGCGAAGCGATAGCAGGGTCTGGGCAAGTTCATCGTCCTCCGCTTTCTTACACTTTTCAGGCGCCGCAGTCACGTTTTCCTCCTTTACTACGACAATGGGTTCGACGTCTGTGATCTTGTCGAGCGAAGTGGCGCTCGACGCCACCTCTATGTCAGTGTCCAGGACAGCCATGAAGGGTAATATTTCGTCGCTAGCCAGAGACTCTGATCTGGTTGCTGTTGAATCCACGAACGAGGACGTTGCTTCCCCAACGACTGTGGCCTTCGGCGTAGGCTGTGTGCTCTCCGGCGAGGAAATCTGTTCGACAGTATCGTCTGATGGAGACATAGAGCTACTCCCTGAACGGTTTGATTCTGAGAGATTGTCTTTCTGAGAAACTTCAGGCACGCCGCTCTGGTCAGGGCTGGGCATGGCCGACGATTCCTGACCACAGGTAGTACTAGAGGGTGCCGAAGGTTTGGACTTGGTTGGTTTTGGTGCGATGTGTTGTCTCCACAGCAACTTTGACCGACACTGAGCCTGTGTAAGCAGACCTGTAAAACAGTTTTGTTTTGTTTATTTATTGTTTCGCACAAAATACAGAATAAAAGGAAGTAAATTAAATAAAAAAACACTGTGCAGGAGAAGGGGAGGAAGCCTGTTAGGCTTATTATAACCCTTCTCCTTAACATAAAATAACAAATAATAATTACAATTTAACTGAAGTACATGAAATGACAAACAAGGCAAAATATTAACAAATCATAAATAGGTAACAATCAAATAATTGAAACAAAATTATAGCAAAATAACTATCTAACGTAAAAGCTAAGTAACACTTAAATGATTCAAAACAAGAAAATATGGCATCTACAATAACATAAAAAAGACTATCTAATAGATCTAGAGAATTAAGCTAGTTGAATGTTGGGTGGCTTATGAGATATTGTTTTAAAGTGCATTTAAAGTTTAAGAAAGATGAATTGATTTGTGAACTCCGGTCTAAAGCGTTCCAGGTATTAGGGAATCTAGACATCATGGTGAACATTCTTTGTCGGTTTTTGGTGTGCATTACTGTCAGATCTTTACAATGTCTAGTGTTATATTGATGATGATCCGAATTGAAACAGTCAGACCTTTTAATAAAAGCTCTCAAACTATGTGTATTTCTTGCATCCAGAGGTAGAGGGAAAGAATGTGCAACTGGCCTAGTATGTCCCAAATAGAACATGTACTAATAGTGTTAATGCGTTATACAACAGCTGTGTACGAATAGTTAATACCACTTAATGCCATCACCTGCACAAATGCATGTCACAGCTGACAAGCTATAGGCAAACAACACTGGGTTACACCTATAGAGCCAACAGTGCAGAAACGAAGTTTGATATGTAGGTACATACAGTATGTACATATGTAGGTAATGATTAGGGAAACACATAACTTTACTTACAGTATACAGTTCACATACGTACAATATATCAAATTTCCTCACTCTTGGCTATGTAATAATACAGTCAGGTGCAAGATTAATGCATATATGTATACCATATAGACAACAAAAATACCCATGCATGATCAAAAGATACAAAACTCAGAGGTTCATCTGCAGTACCATAACAAGCCGCTAGGGAGTACAAAATCTAATGGTTTTGAGGTCTCCTTAAGACCTACCCACATACCAAATATCAAGACAATCCTCCCAGGCATTCTTGAGTTATCGTGTTCACAGATGGACCGAAGGACTCACACACATACACACAGGCACACACAGTGCTACCTAAAACATATAACCTCCTAGTGGAGGTAATGCAAATAAATCAAAGGGATGCTTACAGTCAGGTCTCATCCCGGCAGCCTTACAGGACCTGAGTCGACACTCGGGACATCTCCTCCTGGTGTACAGGTCCATACTGCACTGGTTCCCCCATCTACACGCCTTCACGTGGCCACGGGTCACACTTCGACGGAAAAAACCTGCAATGGTACGAAGATAACTTCATTAGCATGATCACAACTCACCAACAAGTTCTGAAATACTCCAGATCCCCTGAAGTCTTTCTTGGTCCATTATCTCAGACATCACTCACTCACACGCCCTATCTTGGCTTTTATATCATACCCGGGCGGCGATACAGTGCTCCTGGCCGTGTTGTATTCTCCTGTACGACCGGGTGTATAAACCGGGCTTCCTTAGAACAATTCGAACGCGTTTCGCCCCAACCGTGTGCGCCGCTTTCGAAAATTCGAATACAGGATTCGGACGTTGGAATGGATGTTGTTACAGTTTTTTTGTTTAGGGACACCAAATTTTCGCTCATTTCGCATTGAAAGACGTGTTTTCTAGGGTGGGTATGATATAAATAGAATACAACACGGTGTATTCCGCATCACCCTCGGTCTCGGCTCTCCCGCGAGTCGGATCGCGGTCGGGCCAATACCTCGGGCAATACGGAATACACCGTGTTGTATGCTCTATATATTATACTGCTGCGGGTGCCCCTGACACGGGTAGGCAGCAGTCGGTTGGACTTCACACTCCACCTCCAGGCGGCCCTATCCAGCGATTTAAACCGGCAAGGCCACATTCTGTGATGTCCTTCTTGATACACTCCAACCAGGTCGTTTAAATATAAAAAAAATTGACAAGCTATGAAGAAATAATATCTTTCATCGGTCGCAACTTCCGTGCAAGGAAGTTTTGTTCCTGTTGTGTCTGTTTGTCTGTTTGCTTGTGTTTCCAAAGTAACTTTCACATGCTAGAAAACATTGGGAGCACTGACAGGAAGTTAGGTCAAAGGTCCCAGAAAAGGCTATCTCATTTCCTGTCTTTGATTTCCTGCTAGATGCAAGCCTGTTGCCTTATGGGAACCAGTGGGAAAATGCATATCTACAGAATCAACCAGAAATTTGCAATAATGAATAAAACAAAGAAATTCACAATAAGACTGGCAATGAAAACATACATTGCCATGACAACGGTGGTTGCTGTTAGGGTTATTGTTTGCATGGCACTGCGGCCCTGCCATCATTTCATGATTTTGAGGAAGACTTGGTACCTATACAGATACAGTGCACTCCTCCCATGAGTGTATAGTGAACGAGCCCCGGGGTCACAGGAAGTAGGGCATCTGGGGCAGAGAGGTCTTCCCAAAGCAGGGTCCCAAAGGTTTCCAGGAATGTGGGCATAGATGTGGGTCAGAGACATGCCTGTGTACATTCCATTCATGTGGACAAAATGCCTGTACGATTCCTAGAATTCTTACGAACTGCACACAATACTGACTACCATTAGGCTCCTCCCTGAGACGTCGCCAAAAACTAAAATTTTCTCAGAAGTACAAGATCTTTGATGTCTTGTTTTTTTAAATTTAAAAATACTCACCCTTGCAGCCCTCACAGCTGTAGACCCCATAGTGAAACCCTGAAGCCTTGTCCCCACACACGAGACAGTCTCCCGCAGCTAACTCAGGAGGTGCAGGGAAGTTTACAGCTTCGTCCGGAGACAATTCCTCGTCAAAGATTTGTGCCAACGTCACCTGGTTCGTCATGGTCGTGTCGTTTACACCTGGGTAAAAACAAATCGGGTACTGTGATTTCATTTATTCCGTGTACGGAGGTTTTGTTTTAAATTCGGTGCCTGTTTGTGTGTTTGCTTGTGTGTCTGTAGTTGTTGGGGGGAGGGGGGGGAAATGTTGTGTCACTGATGGGAATGATATGAAATATAGTTCCAGTTCTAACTGCAGATGGAAGTAACTGGAAATAGAGTTCAGAGGGGATAGAATTAGTTGATTTATCAACTTTAGCTGCTGACAGACATTCCACGTCATGGGGTCAAGGGAAGAGGCTACTACTAGTAATTCATGGGGACGTATTTTTTTTGTCTGTCCGCTTGTCTTTGTTTTCGCAGTTACACATTTTCCCTATCATGCTAGTCCAATGATGTTCACTGTAGAGTGACAGAGAGTGACCAATGCACATATGTAATTTTAAAAATATAAGTGTTAGTCAAAACATTTTATGTATAATTAATCAATGAACTACTATGAATCTATTAAGGTTGGATCGGTACCTTGGGTGATATGGAATACCCCGTGTTGTATTCTGCATTTTCCATAATGCATTCAATATACCATTCTTGCTTATCTAAATCAAATGTTGACACTGACAACAACTCAAGCTAAATACCAGAACATAAACAAATATTTTACTTTTGTTGTTACTGTGGATATTTATGGTTTTAGTTCCCTACAATTTATACAACTGTTGTCTATACAGTATGGTTCTCCATTTACTAACGTTACAGCCAAAGACCTGAATGCATGTGTTGTGTACGTGGCAGTTGGCTGGTCTTTTAGTACCACTCAATCACAACCTAATTCTGTTGCTAGCTGTTGTTGACATGCCATAATTGTCTGCATGTTGGAGGAATTCTATCGACACGACAACGTCACAGACAACTGACGACATGTCTATGTATCCACCTGAAGCTTAAATTCCTTCAAGCTCTTAACGCTAGAAGGGAGGACGCATGTGTCATTAAGTCATGAAAGCATAATTCCCAAGCGTTAAGTGGCTTCAGCTAACACAACAAACCTTGTCATAAGCATAACCGCATGGAATACAAATCATGTACAAACAGACATATCGCTAACGTTATAGATATTACTGACTAAAGATACGTATTCGCTTCAGTACATTTGTAAGTAAACGGTGACAAGAAGCCAGCAACGGCCACCAAAAAAGGTCACCCTCCCCCTTTTATATTTACCAAAACAACAACCGACCTACAGGTCGGTTTCAGCTTCCTCAGCAAAAAAATCGACCTACCCTGTCAAGACACGAACTAGGGACCCTTCCACTCTCAGAATGTCTGGTTAAGAAGCTTCTGATGATTCTAAAAAAGTCCAGTGATCATGAAAATGCCGAAATATAAGCTGAAAAACGTCATATACGCACGACGCCCATGCCTGTAGTGCAAGTTAGTTAGTCAGCTCAGTCAGTCAGTGTTGTCTGAAATATGGAGCTCTCTGATTGGGTACTTCGGGTCATGTGACTAGAAGCTATCATTATATCTTATCTATGCAATGTGGACAAACAACTAGAAAGGTGCCATGATTCGGAAAGGAAATGCATAATGTTTACCTTCACTTGGTCTAGTCTAACAAACTACATGCACTGTTTATTACCTTCGCCATTGAAGGTTATGTTTTCAGTAGCGTTTGTCCGTCTGTCCGTCTGTGGAAAGCATAACTCAAGAAGCTTTACATGCATTGTCATGAAACTTGGTAGGTGGGTAGGTCTTTGATGAGACCTAAAAATGATCAGATTTTGGGCCCCCTGGCGGCTTTCGTTGGTACTGCAGCAGAACTTCCGGTTTTGATATCTCATGATCTGGACATGCTAAGGTCACGAATTTTGGATGGTAGATAGCTCTTGGGCTAGGAAATGATTGGCATGAGTTTGGGCCCCCTAGCGGCTTGTACTTGAACTGCAGGATCGTTTGTTGAAAAATCTTCTAAGGAGGACAACTCAAGAACCAGTCGACGGATTGTCGTGATTTTTGGTATGTAGGTAGCGGACGTGATGTTTGACACGACTAAATAACAATTATGCAAAATACATCACACATATTAACTCCAACTCTGTCCTAGGCCTGCTACATAAATGTGACCAAACACCAAGGTGTCTGGTACCCGGTGAGAACTACGTAACGTTAGTTGAAGTAGTTACCACGGTGACAGCCGTCTGGTCAAAGTCAATGACCTTTATTTGTTTGGAGAAGAAGAAGAAAAAGTGCCACCCAGCACTGAACAATGACTTGCCATATTACATGTATACGGTGGCAAGTTTTGAAAGGTTGGTCACTGACTAGGTAACACTGCCTGCACGACAACTTGCTTGCAGTTTTGTCAAGGACATTGCTATGCGGAAAATGTCACCCACTTGCAACACGTAGTACACGGGGATATAATAGATCTCTACAGTTCTACTTTAGTCCGCTAAGCGGCGTCGTTGTTACGTACGAAATTCACTGACAGATGCTTCCAGGAAGAAAACCTTACGTATGGACGTAACTTTGCAAACGTTTGATGCCGTTGCTTAGTGTAGTTTTCCTGTAGTTTGAATTGTGAATTGACCCCAGTAACTACATAAACACATGCAAACCATAGACTGTCTACCCTCTATAAACAATGGCAGAAACAGCTTTAGCAAAATTCTGGTTAATCTTTCTCAAAAGATTCAAATACTTTTCTAGTTTTCAAAGTAACATTATCCAAACATGCAGTGACCCAGCTTCTTGTAAGAAAGTTACATACTGAAGCTTCTATCTGCAGCTTTCAGTTTGGAAAGTCAACCTTGTTCAAATTTCAACATTCAATTCAAATCAGCCCTGCCAAAGTTGTATCAAAGTGTCAGCTTGTATCTGTATTTGCAACTTGAACTGTCTATCTCACAGCTGAATTACCTTTGGTAGTTTTGTGTCTGAAAAATGGCTTGTAAATTTGGTGTCGACTTGCAGTCAGATATACATGTACCAGTATAGACTTAGGCTGTGTGGAACTGTAAAATGGAACTGCCAGCCAATTTCTTACACTAACAGAAAGAACATGGCAAGCCATTGTACAGTATTGTGTGGCTATGTGCCTCAGTAAATTTTATCTTGTATTTGCCCGGTTACTATCGGACAATGGCACACACTTCGTTAATATAAACAGTTCGTTAATTCATTGAACACAGACTGAAATGGAAAATCCCACACCATTGTTCAGTGTTGAATGGCTCTGTACGTCAATAGATTTAAATATTGTACTTGTCCGGTTACTCTAGGACAATTGCTGGTACATAATTGTGATCTATATTTGTCTAAAAGGTCGCGATCATCGTAATTACACAGTTCATTAAACCCGTGAACTCGGCTGCCCCCCAGAACGGAAATGGAACATTCCGCCGCTACGTTCAAAACTGGTTGGGTCTGTAGGTTAACACTTGTCCGGTCATTAGCGGTCATGTTAACAGTTCAAAATGAAAGTAAAGTTTCTACGAGAATACCAGGCAACTTAATACAATTATTCCTGTTATTTGACGCAAATATACATCTGAATAATATATGGAATAAAAAGACAGAAGTAGAAGCTGAAAATTCCGTTTCTGTCAGTGTGTTTAATGAATTAATTAAGCGTGTATATTAATGAAGTGTGTGTCATCGTCCGATAGTAACCGGGCAACTACAGAATTTAACTTAACTGACGCACAGAGCCACCCAACACTGAACAATTATGTGGAAAATTCCTATTCTATCTGTGTGTAATGAATTAATGAAGCGTGTATATTAAAAATAAAGTGTGTGCCATTGTCCTATAGTAACCGGGCAAGTACATGATTTAACTTTATTTTGTCATCCATCTTGTATATCCTACGTATTGCTGTTCTTGTTAAGTTTAGTTTAGTTTAGTTTAGTTTTGTTTTAAATAAACTGTTTTTACATATTTATTCATTTATGCTCTTGAGGAGAGGGCCCCTGCAAGCATGCCTGCTTCTTGTCCGACCCTCATTAGATAATACATAATATCATATTTTTTAATTAGTACATTTATTCAATGAAAAGGCTTAGCTGACGCACATAGCCACCCAACACTGAACAATTATGTGGAAAATTCCGATTCTGTCTGAGTTCAATGAACCAATGCAGTGTGTATATTAAAGTGTGTGCCATTGTCCGAGAGTAACCGGGCAAGTACAAAATTTAACTTTGTTGACGCACAATTGTACAAACCCATCCATAGCTTCTTGAGTTATCGTACTAAACCACATCCAAACATGCATCCAAACAAGTAAACATACAAACAAACGCTACCAAAAACATAACCTTCTAAGCGAAGGTAATTACTGAATCGAAACAAATCTCACCATGCAACGTTGTATGAATTGAATTTTCCCATGCAACTACCGTAGGGGTCGTTGACCGGGTGTGGCAAGGAGGGTAGAGCACCTCGAGCCAAATTCAGATCTTATCATGATCTCATCTTTTCGGACGAAAATATCTGTACGTCGCGATTTTCAAATGTGACATGTGCCACATACGTTTCATTTAAGTGCGCATTATCACTTTTCCACTGATAGAAATACTGGCTCGTTTTAGATTTATAGAATTCTTTATTTGGCCAAGGTAACATATGAAAATGTGCAAATCATAGCCGTGAATTCAGATATGTCATTTGCGTTGTAATCATGATATTCATAATATTGTGGAGGTATCTCAGACAACAAGCTTAAGGGTAACGTTATATGTCCACGATCACAGTTATGATGCACTTCAAAGACTGCTATTGTTGTACACTTTCGTACAATGCATCATATAGCGACATGGACTCTTTCTTCCTATTGGAGTTTTCATTCTACAGCAAATATGCATTGTTTTTTTCATTATCTTGTAGTAGACTTGTACCCATTCTGGCTGCTTCATACTACTTCTTGGGCCAAATCTCCGACACAAGTGGCCGCACTCTAAGCATGGTTTCGTAGTCTGGTCGCAGGCCATTCTCGAAGGCCTGTCCGGCACTGCGGACCTCCGTCAGCTTGCCGAGGAGGTTCGGAAACATCATGGGTTCCTTCGGGTAGGCGACCTTGCAGTAGGCCTGTAGACAGTCTGTGTACTGTTCCTGAGCCTTTTCCAAGCTTGCACGGTCGGCGATATTCGGACGATCTGGAATGGCGAACAAGGCAATGCCACATTTCATCCCCGGTGTAGGCCTCCTAGTCTTCAATTCAGCACTTCCACACACAAAAATGTCGGCAAATGAACTTATGAAAAAAAAGTTTATAAGAAAATGGCTTCTCTTCGTGAATGACGTTTGACTGAACATAGACAAGATAGCATGCATCGAAATGTTTATTGATAACCACATGCATTGCATCTCCAAGATTTGTTGTGTTATCATCTTTTGGACAGACCTAAAACTTCATGGAATCAAATCATATTGCATGCAAATGAGTGTAGAAACGTTATACATAAGAGACGCTTTTTTGGGAGAAACACGTACCAGGTGAAAGGACGACCGCACAACAAAGAAGATGTACTGTGATCGGGTCCAGCTTCAGCTTTGCCATACCTTCAACCCACTTCATGAAGGTGTCCATGAAGTCCTGGGTGTACACTACAGATCACATGTTTAAAACCGCATCAGAGGGGGGTCAGCTTGGGGGAGGGGTGGCAGCTTGGGGGAGGCCGGGGTGACAGCTTGGGGGAGGGGAGGGGGCGAGTTGGTTAGGTTTGATTCAGTGATACCTAATTTTTCACGGTTACTAATTAGTCTACGTTGCACAACTTGAGTGAAGCGTAACTTTGTTTTTGTCTTGTTGTTGTTATTTTGAATAATAAAAAATCAGTCTACCCCATTGCTTGTCTACGCGCCCGGTTGTATATCCGTATAAACTCGGTTGAAAAGATGCAATTGTTTGTGCGAGTGTTACTAGCTATAGTATAGTTATTACTTAGAAACCCCCATGCATCGCAAGACCACTACTAATAAAACCACTGTCTCCATAAAGATGTACGTGTCGTGCTTTGTTATGTTATAAACCCTTCTGATGTGTTGACAATAGCATCGTACTAGTATATCGTTACCCATGGGGGTATCGTGTAAGTATAGCATGTCTTAACAAGTAGATATTGATGCAGTTATGTACGGCCACATCATGAGGAATGACTAACCTGCCAGTACCACTGGGAGTGTGTAAACCCTTACAAATATAGTCAGATACATGTATAAGTACTTTTTTAAATCTATGTATGTGATACGGTAGCGTTAAATGTAATAGTCATCATAAACTAGTACCTAAGTTTGCCACCCGGTAGGTCACTTCGTTGTCTATCTCACATTCCTGGCAGGAGACCGTCCACCGCATCATGGCGTACTCGAACATGGATCCCTGAAAAAACAAAAGGCAAACTATCTAACGTACGTTGGTGAAGGTTACTCATCCAGGGTGGCAATAATGATAATAAAATAGTTCAATCTTCTCAAAGTGGATAAATATTTAATATGTAGACGTTTCAGGTGTACCTCCGACACCTTTCATCAGTACAATGTTTACAGAGGAATATTTGGAAAAAGAATAAGATTCTAAATAACAAAACAAAAACAGAAACCTTCTTTAGAACTTTGACTGTTTTTGTTTTGTTATTTAGAATCTTATTCTTTTTCCAAATATTCCTCTGTAAACATTGTATTGATGAAAGGTGTCAGAGGTACACCTGAAACGTCTACATATTAAATATTTATCCAGTTTGAGAAGATTGAACTATTTTATTATCATTATCTAACGTACGGCACGGTCACATCGTCGTAGATCTTCGTAAAGACTTTGATGTCGTGAGATTTTCAGGAAGGCTGTGACAGAACCAACCACCAACAAAGATCTAAGACAGCCTTTTGGATAACAAGACAGATGGATTATATATAAGTGAGAACTTCATGCACTTGTGTCATTTAGCCTCTGTACGCTTGAAGAAGCCACACTGGGCGAAACCGGTCGTGTGACAGGCTGAATAAAAGTTCTAAACGGGAACTATGCGGCTCCAGGTGTCTTACTGAGGGACGACTGCTTGTGCGAGATGTCGGTTAGCTTGAGGAATGAATCCACTTTACTATATATAAGACAGCTGCATTTTGTACGATCATGTACGAATAACCCCAGAATGCCCTCACAGTTTGCAGTCGTACTACGATCTTACAAAGAATCTAACCGGGCCCTTAACGCTGACCGGTGAGGAAGCACTTTCTCAACATTTAGTATCCCCATGAAATTGGAATTCTTGATATTTATGTCAATAGCAAATACCTGTTATCACCGGCAAAAGCAGCCCGAGTAAAGTATGTGTTCTGCAGATAACGCATGGAGACGCACCTTGACAACTGCGATCTGGTCGTCGATAGAGAGGTCCTTGAATCCCCTGATGGCCTTGCAGAAGGCGATACATCTCTGGATACAAACGTCTCCGTGCTTTAAGGAGTTCAGCTGTTTCTCCTGCAGGGTCTTGCCAGCCAGTGTGTCCTACACCAAGAAAACAAGAAATCGGACATTTCAGACGTGTGGGAAGCATATGGGGCTTATGTGACCTTAAAGTTCACCCCCTTTTCCTGTGTCTGACCTTTTGATATTCTGCCTGTCAATCTTCCCCACCCACGAGCTGTTAAAAGACACACAAACCTACAGCTGGGACACCCAAGACAACACTTCCGTACCTTCGGGTAACAATGAGTTTGAGATTATTAGTAACATCAGAATTTGTATCGTAACATCAACCCAGTAATGTAGATGTACTTGTACAGTGTAGCTAAGCTAGTAGTGTAACTTTCTCATCTGGATCAAATTAATAGATTAATACCTCTATTATACTGTAAATATGATATAATGCTATGACCTGATGCATTGCTATTTTAGATTCTACTGTTTTCAAGTATTTTAATTTCGAGCTGGATACTACGTTTTGTCAATGTCATCACCCCAATTCAGCCAATGGGCTGCCAGAAGTGTTATGACATGTGAGTGTAACCTGGAATGAATGAATAAATAAACCATTAGTAGATAAAATGAAGATGTAGAAGACCATATAGATTTCAACTGTCACAGCAGAGCAAACTCTATACTTACATTACATAGTTCTTCGATGTGCCTACGTTCTTCGCTGGCATTCTTCTTCCAATATTCCAAGATCTCAGAAATGATCTGCTGGTGGTTTGGGGCCAGAAACTGCACCAGTTCGGGCTTCGTGAACATCCTGGCCGCTTCAGGGTCTCCCATGATGCCCAGCGTGGTACTGCTGCAGCAGACGTGGTCAGCTGACCACGGTAGTGATGATATCCCGGATGTAGGTGATGATGTCCCGGATGCAGGTGATGAGATGCCGCCATCTTGGTTGATGAGTGATGAGGGGGTAGCAGGTCCGGGGTTGGTAGATTTGGCTGCTGGGTAATGTTGCCGCCACAGTGACTTGGACCTGCGCTGAGCATCCGTGAGAAGACCTGAAAGATCAGACCAAAGATTCTTAAACTTTTCCCGCTCCTGAAGAAGACAGACCACAAAACATTAAGGACCTTAGGCAGGTCAATGTTCTGGTCAGTAAGGCTTATCAAGCTTCAAAATCAATATGTTCCTCTAAAAATCCTTTCGGTAAATCAAGGTGTTTAATACAAGATACCGACTGTCATGTATCCAAGGCTTGGTTCTGTGTTTTACAATATTAGGGAACTCTGGAAGTTCGGGCCTTCGCAATCTATTCACATTGACGAGGAAACCTTAACGGCTTTTGTCCAACAGTAAGAATTCTTTCGATACATTGCAAATATTGAAAGTATGAAATAAAACAAAGCAAATTTAAGGTACACACTTTACAACTATGGCACACATTGCGTATGTCTTTTATTTCTTGTCCTGCAACGTGTGCGTGCTACCATGATACTAAGCATTGAAAATGTAGACTCACAATCAGGCCTCATGCCAGCAGCCTTGCACAGCCTGAGCCGACATTCAGCGCAGCTTCTCCTGGTGCTGGGTTCCAGGCAGCACTTGTTTCCAAACTTACAGACCTTAACGCTGCCTTTGTGTACACTTCTCCGAAAGAAACCTAGAAATGTATGGATCGACAGATAAACGAGCTGGTACAAAAATCATTTTGGCTTTCACACATGTACAAACACACACACACACACACACACACACACACACACACACACACACACACACACACACACACACACACACATACATACATACAAACATACATACACGATTTGCACGGAGCAAGGTAAAGGGAAGCTGAGAAGTTTTATTATTAAAGAAAGGAACTTGCGGGCCTGAGTATCCCGAATTGCGTCTTCGTCACAAAAATGCAGCATTTAGATATGCTTGAGCAAAACATTAAAACCTACTCATAATCCGGCACAAAATAAAATCATAGTCATATTTACAAGTAAAAAGAAATACAAGTGTCAGACTAAATGTACATGTAAATGAAATGATAGAATTCGAATAATCCCATGACTTCACATGCATGCAATATCGGTTATGAAAGGAAAGCATATCAAGGCCCATTCTATGTTACTCACCCTTGCAGCCCTCACAGCTGAAGACCCCATAGTGAAACCCCGAGGCCTTTTCTCCACACACCAGACATTTCCCACTCTCTACATCTGGAGGGCCAGGAATAGTCAAGGACTCCCCCTCCTCCTCCTCATAGATTGCCGTCACTGTCACCCTCTTGCTCATGGTGCACACTGAGTCTACTGTAAAGAAGTATAGAATAAATCTATGTATGTCAGGCACCGCTAAATTTCGTACAAAAAGACGGTTCGAGTTGTAGCCACCACAACCTAGCCTGTAGACGCTTCTATGATGTTCAATGCAGAAGTGCGATGGGTGTGTGGGGTGCAAGTGAGGCCAGTAGGACGTTGTGCTCTAGTACGTACACGAAGGTAACCTTCAAACTCACAATCACGCCTTCTTACATACAGGTGCTGCAGTTCCCAAAACATGGCGCATTGATAAATATAAAGATAAGATAGATACATGCAGACATACTACACACACACACACATATACATACATACACACATACATGCATACATACAGCCGTCTACCGGAGAGATGAATTAGAAAAGAATCTACCCTCTAACTTTCTTTCGTCTTCTACAAGAAGCTTTAACCCCAGACCTGGAGAACTCCCGAGACTCAAAAAGACACCATGTGCTCTTAGCTATCTACTTCTGTGGTCAACTGAAGCAGACCTTTGTCCTTAACAAGTGATATCACGACTAAGTTAGCTGTTCGCTCATTGGTTACATAATTCTGTCGCGCCATGCTGGGCTCATTGCATCATTCTCCCATGAATGACCTACTGAAACTTTGAAAGGTCAATGACGTGGCAACGTACTAGGGGCTCTTTTTTTCTGTTGAATTGATTAATCGACCATAACTACTAGTAACCACTGAGAACCATTTTACTATCATACGTAAGGGCAATATTATATACTACATCGATTATTAGTATATTCTATTGCGTATGTATGACAGTGTATACGGTTCTCAGCGGTTGGTTATGGTGGATTAATGGGAAAAAGAATCAGTTTAACAAATAAAAAGCCTCTAGAACATTGCCACGTCATTGACCTTTTTAACAAAAAAAACTAGCACGCTGACACGACATGACCTTTGGAATATCAAGGCTCCATGCAAAGGGTTAGACCTTATAGATATGTTTTGCAGCTAATGCTTAGGATATGGCACAATCATATACAACGTTGCAGACGTTTCTGAATGTAAGGCTTCAAGTCTTTACCAGTTTGACTATATCAAGCCACAGTCGTCAGTTTTTAGAGTCCCGTCGTAAACTTGCAAATGGAGACATGATTACGTAGTAACTGCATACTGCGCATGCTCTTCGCTGGGAACAACAGACATTATGTCAAAGATGGCGAATATAAGGAACACGATCTTGGAAAAAACAAAGAGAAAAGACGTTCTGGTCATTCAAATGCATAATTATACTTAAAATCTTGTTGTTGATTAGTAATGTCCTACACAAAGAACAACCTATACACCCCTAACCACACAGCACACTGAAATGTGTGCAACAGGGTCTGCAAATCCAAGGCTGGACTCTTAAGCCACATCCGAAGCCATAAGAGAACTCACACACAGAGGCGCACAGATTGTCTGCCGAGACTGAACTGCCAAAGAAGACACATGCACAAAGAACAAACTAAAGACTTACCTTAACGCGGTCAAACTACAATGTTCTAAGGCTAACGGCCATATACTTCACTGGTGCAGACCTTGGTAGCCTTATTCTACAAGAGCTGGGTGGCGTTTGTTTCTTGATAGAAGTCGACCTTTGTACGACGATATGCCTCCATGACCTGGATACATATGAAGTCCTGAGACTATCTTGATATTCAAATTGCCGTGGTTCATTTAAGGCGCGATTACATTCGAATTCCTTGGACATTTATTTTTTTGCGTGGGATTTTCAGCAAAGATATGACAGAGCCAACAGGGTTTTCACCGAAGCCTTTTCCAGCACGAGGCTGCTGTATTTTGCACGACACATCCACAAGTGTCTCAAGAATGCCTGAGACGATTCGCTGTGGAAAATCTATTGATCGCACAATGACTGTGGTCAACCGGGCCCCTCGACGTGCTAGTCCTTCTGGCAATCTTTGTGAAACTCAGAAATCACGCTCTCTACAACCTGTTTGCTGATCAATATGGTGTCAACTTCACTAGCTACATGTATATGCTCATACCAGCATGTTTAATTCAACCATACTGTAGTGAGTACAACGAAAAACAAATCTATGCATAAAGACTCACCTGTCTTGAAAATATGGCCTGCTTATACAAGTCCACGGACACAACTGGCAACCCCAAACGGCAGTTCTATATATTCTGCATTGACGTAGGTAGTCCGTTAGGTTGTTTTGTTGTCCGCTCGCGTCTGCAAGACTGGAAAATGCTCTCATTGTTAAGAAGAGAAAAAGTCGACTTTGCTCCCTTGGTGTAATATTTTACCAAAGGGTCAGAGGCTATACTAACATGCCATTTATGTCTGGCTGGCTGTTTTAGTTTGGTGTTGTGATTGCGTCATCTATCGTCCATTTTGTTTCTCAAAGGTCAACCAGTGAAGCGGGGAATGTGAAGGTCACACCTTTACTGCTTTACAGCTAAAATAGATCAATAGAATGTCGATGATATAACCTTTGTATCAAATACTAGTAAGGAGATTTGGTTTTATCATTTTGTCTGACCTGATTCAAATGCAATGGCTACAATTACCAAATCAAAAGTCACCAAAAATGCGGATGAAAATTTTTCAAATACTTCTGTACTAGAATATTTTCAAAACCTTCAAATACCTAACGTTATATATAGCACCTAGATAGCCTAACAATACACAACAACACGCCAAATACACGCACTGAGAGCCATTTATTCCAATTCCCACATATATACATGTACTATAAAAAAGTGCTCTTTTCTTAAAAAGGCAACCGCAACATACATTACATCGATAACCTACTACAATCTAATGCATTATTGTATACCGGCTAATAATTGATTACTCGAATAACAGTGTCAAACAGGTAACAAACTCGACGCTGTGGCAGGACAGCATTTACAGCAAGAACAGACTAGTGGTGCGGCCAAATCACTTTTAAAGGTCCCCTAGTAGACTAAACTATCATTCAGTCCCTATCGTCCATGTACTTTACAAATCCCTTTACCACAGTGTTTCTTATTACATCATCATCAACATTTGTTAAGAAGAAACGTCGCTAATATATAGACTAATGGAAAACGGCAACATGCATTGGGTAAGGTTAGGCGTTTTTCTTTGTACATTCAATAAGCCTAACCTAGCTATAACGCAAGGTGGAAATGCGTTAGGAAGGACACTTATTAAGCTTTCTGAAACAGTAAAGCATGTGGTAATACGACAAATACAGATTTCTCGGACACTTTTAGAGGAAAATGCCCCATTACTCCGAATGAATTCTAAGTAAATTCACTCCAGTATCTAGTAATGACTCAAAACTTTGTTAGAACTACTTTACAACAACGAGTTTTACCACTAAAGACGTACTATCAATATATACATATATGTACAAATGAACCTCAGTGAAAAGGGCCGAAAGCTGCCTTTCAACAGGCTTAGGAGAATCATGCCATTCAATACCTACACCACTAATGTAGTTCGTACCAGTACAGTATTATTACGTAGTAACAAAACATCAAACATGTACAACCGGTTAGGCATAGCTAACCCGCTACAACCTAACAAAGCAATTGCAAACAACGGCAACCCTATGCCAGTATCGCTCCACCAATTTATACATAGTTCACAACCGTAGAACCAAAACAGCAAAAACGTTTTATATACATACACATACAAAAGTGGCCTAGACCATAGCTCTCAACATTAAAAGATTAGCACCATACTGATTCCAGTTAGATTTTTTTAGAAATCGTACAAAAGGAAATTACATTACATCACAGAAGTCACATCTTCGGCTAGTCGCTACTAGTATTATAGATCTCACACAGAGTTGGCTGTGTTTTAATCATAGTCTTACACTCTGGCCGCATGCCTTTCTCGCAGCCTGCTCCAACGCTGCGGACTTCGGCCAACTTGCTGACCAGTCGGGGAAACATCGCGGGCTCGCCGGGGTAGGCCACCTTGCAGTAAGCCTCCAGACATTCGATGTACTGCTGCTGAGCTTTCTCCAGAGTTGCACGGTCTCTGATGTTGTCCCGATCTGGAAAACAATTTGCAAATTTTATCTTAAAGAAAGTTCATCTGTCATGGTAGAAGTCACTATGTACTGGAGGAGTCGTACGTACAGTCGAAAATTTGAGCAAGTCCAACTTCCATTGTGTTGAAAAATTGCAGTTCAAACTTGCTTCATAATTTGCCAATCTATTACTTCCGGATACGGAAGTATTGTTTTGGGTGGCTGAGCTGTTGGTTTGTGTGCATCTTTGTGCGGCCAGAGTAGGTTGGCACCACCACGTGGGTGGGGAGAAGATTGACAGGCAAAATGACAGGAAGTCAAAAGGTCAGACACGGGAAATGGGGCGAACTCGAGAGTTGGTTTACAGCACGTGGGTGCGGGGGGGGGGGGGTTGACAGGCAAAATGACGGGAGGTCAAATGGCCAGACACAGGAAATGGTCCCAAATACTTCTCGTAAGTCTGACATCTCCTCGATTTTTCGTTTTACATGGTATTCAAACGGCTAAAACGACAGACAGCTAAGATTGGTCAGTCTATGTTATTGGACTCATTAACTCAACTAGAAAGGTAACATTTGCAAAGAAAATGCATAATGTTTACCTTCGCATATGGTCTGCTCTGTTAATTCTTACCCAAACACATTCACATATATGGTGACAGGAGTCTAAATTCCTTCTACTATAAAATTGCAACATGATCGATGTAACACAACACCAGTTACCATGGTAACAGACAGTCTGGTTCAGGTCATTGACCAGGTCAGAGGTCACTGTTTGGAGAAGAGGAAGAAGAAGAAACGTAGCAAAAACAATATGTTTTCCTTCGGTAAACATAATTATGTAAGTAACATTCCGCTCACTAGTTTAACTGTATGCACTTACCCGGTGCTAGAACGATGACACAGCAAAGAATGTTGATTGTCATCATGTCCACCTCCAGCTTCTTCATCCCCTTGTACCAGTCGAAGAGCATGTTGTTGAATTCTTTGGTGTACCCTGGACAAGGAAAGAATGCATTCATTTTTCAGTATATAGTTTCCGTTCCTTCAGAATTATCTTAAAGTTTGTAATTAGTGACCACCGTTGTTAAACAATCAAATTGTATTAGTTTTCTTTGCGATTGATTTGTTTTCTGTTAATCAATTATCTTATAGTATGTTAGCTTTATGATTTTCATTTATATCTCATTACCATAAATTTCATTTTCTTTAAAGTATGTTCATTAATTTCGAAATAGGAAGGAGGAGGGCCATGCATAAGCCATTAGGGTTTCCCGCCCCCTCCTGCACATAGTGTTTGTCATATGTAAGTTTAACCATTTTATTGTATTTCAAAGTTTGTGCGAACAAATAAACAAACAAACAAACAAACGAACAAACAAACAAACAAACAAAGATCTTGTCAATTGTTGATAAGGTAAGCATGGTTCGTCTGTTTAATTTGTGTGGGTAAAATGGCAAAGCAGTACATTTGGACATCTGTTTGGAAAGAAAGGATCGTACTTACATAACAGTCCAATCTGGCGGCACTTGTCAAACCCGAAGTCTTCCGTGCATGTACAGCCTCGCATTATACCATATTCAAAAATAGTTCCCTGCAACATAGGACAGAAAATCCGTTATTTCATTTGCATATGTATATTAAAGACGTGAAGGCCTTATTACGAGAATTACAACTAAACACACAAACTCTAATTCATTACTAAGAAGCGACTTGAAGCTGAATGTGTATTAGATGTCTGTATGTATGTATTTGTGTATGTTTGTAAACGTGTGATGGTCATGGTGTGACCTGTGCTTAGCCCTTTAGGGCAAAATATACAATAAAGATCTTCCTTCGTTCATTCATTCATTCATTTCATAGCATAGCACATTCAAGCCTATATGGTTAGCAACTGGAACTGATTACTGGTAATCTCCAAGCAGATGCTCGGGAGCAAGGGGAGTCTGTAACCAGTGTGTGGTGTACTGGATACTACTTCGCCAATTTGATACTGTCTTCCAAGGCCAATCTGATACTGTATTGCAGCCACCAAAAGATCTGATTGGAGATTTATATTATTGGAACTAGTCACTGAATGCACCTGTCATCAAGCAAGCTGTCATCTGATAGTGACAGTCACATATAGAATGCAGGAAGTGAGTTTACCTTGATGACAGCTATCTGGTCGGCCATGTTCAGGTCGTTGAAGCCCCGTAACGACTTGCAGTACGACACGTACCTCCTGACCGACGCGTCCCCGTCACTCAGGGTCCTCAGCCGCTTTTCGTCCGGAGTCCCATCCTTAAGCGATTCCTGAGTTAGAATAAAAAAGGTTAGTTTAACAACACAAAGTATTGTTGTTCGTTTCTTAGACTCACTAGCAATAAAGAGAATAGTCTCCATACAAAAATGACACATGAACACTTGTCAACGTGGACAGTAGGATTCATTTTTGGTGTGTGAATATTATAAGAGCAGTTCACTGCACAAAGCCCAATCTTTACGCAACCCTTAAAGTATGCGCAAAGGTTCCGTTTCTCGCGTGTACCTATACGCATGCTTTAAGGTGTGCTTAAATAGGATTTCGTGCAGTGAACGTTATCACTTGATCTTAGGACGCGTACCTCATAGCACTTTTGATTCATCTTGTCCTCTACGGCTGCATTTGCTTTCCAGTACTCCAGCACTTCCGATATCAGTAACTGGTGGTTCGGTGCGAGTTGCTCCGTCAGACCCGGCCTCACGAACATCTTTCTCTTTCCACAAACCTCTGGGACACTTTTCTGGCGTCCCAGTCCGGGGACGTCATCTCTTGTGGGCGTGTCGACGTTCTTGTCTAGAACCTGTGACATTGCCGGCGCGTCTGGCTTGACAGGGAAGTTTATGCTGGGATCTGAAGGCAATACTGCCGGCGATTGATCGTTGGGATGTACAGTAGGTTCGTCTTTTGTTGAAACAGCATTTTCCTGTGCTTGAAGGGACGAGAGCGCTTCGGTGTGTGTTGAGGTACCCTCTACCTGCAAAGGGGCGACGATAGCGACCTGGCTTGTCGCAGCAGACTGGAATGTTGAAGCGTTGTTCACGGCACTCGGTTCTGCCGCAGGAAAGAGCTCCGAGTCGTTGTCCAGCAGCGCCAGGAAGGACAGCACGTCTTCGCTGCCTGTGGAGTCGGAGCGAGCAAACATCGGGTTGATCGAACCGACGTCGAACGACGACATCAGCTCTTCGAACAGTTGTTCCGAGCTGCTCTCGTCTGCGGCCTCCGACGACGTGAAGGGCATCGTGACCGCGACGGCGCTGCCGCTTTCGGGGAACTGGGGACCGTTGCTTAGGGTTGTAACTGGTAACTGAAGACCGTTGCTCAGGGTTGTAACTGGTTGTAACTGGATACCGCTGCTGGTTGTAACTGGTAACTGGAGACCGTTGCTCAGGGTTGTAACTGGTTGTAACTGGAGACCGCTGGTGGTTGTAACTGGTAACAGAAGGCTGTTGCTGGTTGTAACTGGTAACTGAAGACCGTTGCTCAGGGTTGTAACTGGTAACTGGGGACCGCTGGTGGTTGTAGTTGGTATCTCAGACACTGTGGGGAATGTGAAGTGCTCCTCCGTACTCTGGTTGGACGCGACGCTCTGATTGGACAGTGGACTGGACTGGACAGACCCGCCCTTTGACCCCGATGATGACTTTGACGCCTGACGCTGCCTCCACATCACCTTTGACCTGCATTGGGCCTGGGTGAGCAGACCTAAAAACAAAACAGCAAGCGGACTCTTATGGATAGCCCCAAACTATTTCGCTTCTGGGTTAAAAGGACCACTAAAATCGGGAGGATGTTTTTAAAATTTATTTTCCAATAGATTATTTATCAATGAATACATAATCAGCATACGTTTTGTAGAATTACACTTGCGATGTGAGTTTTGTAAAACGAATCATATCTGTGCATTCACTATATACATTTCACTTCACTTCAGCATAAATATTTATGGCATACATGCCGGGGAGATAATCACACCAAGGTGGCCAATTGTTGAAAAGATATCGCACAACAAGACGAATATTGTACAGTATTACTCGACATAGACAAACAAAAAAACAGACAAAGAAAGAAAAAAAATACAACCACGTAAACATGCACATCCATGCTCGGTTTGGGAGAGCAACCTTTAAGTTGTTGCTAAAATATTATTTTAAAAAAGTAGTATAGGTAGAGGGGAAAGGGTCTTACAGTCAGGTCTCATCCCGGCGGCCTTACAGGACCTGAGGCGACAGTCCGGACACCTCCGTCTGGAGTGCAGGTCCATGCTGCATTTGTTCCCCCATCTGCACGCCTTGACATAGCCGCGATTCACGCTTCTTCTGAAGAATCCTGAAGGGAAAACAATATATAGTCAGCCATGATCTGACATAATATGTTTCATTCTACAAATGATGAATCGTAACATAGGATGCTGGACAGTTAAGTTGAAATTGAGCAGTGATATTCACGTCTATATTTTTTTCCAGATCAAAATTAAAGAATCATTTGACTGTAGTATAATTGGCAACTAGAAAATGTATGCCCAAAGCAGGTGTATTGACATACATGAACACATATATGCCATGATCTGACATAATATGTCTTTTTTCCTATTCTACAAACAATAAATCGTAACATACGAGGATGGGCAGATATTCCTTTTTTTTCAGATCAAAATTAAAGTATCATTTGACTGTAGTATAATTGGCAACTTGAAAATGTATGCCCAAAGTAGGTGTATTGACATACATAAACACGTGCCCCAAATTACAATACTTTCTCATGCATTTAATTGTTTCATTTCGTAACAAGTATAAATTGAGCTCGAGAATGTAAGAGTAAATGCATCATCAACAAAATGCCTGATGATACAACTGATATACTGATAACCCCTCTGATATATATGTATATATAGATAGATAGATAGTTTTTAGGCAAGTTCATGGTTCACTGCGCATTGTGGGTAATACGTCAAACATTAAGGCCCCTGAGACATAAAACACGTCATTGTCTAGACAAAAACTGTTTACAAGTCATGGGCCTTCACCTTTGACTTCGCGCATGAACCGCGGCTTATTTTGGTTTTCGAAATACTCACCTTTGCATCCTTCGCAGCTGTAGACGCCGTAGTGAAAGCCGGAAGCCTTGTCCCCGCACACCACGCAGTTGGTTCGGTCCACTTCCGGTTGGCGGGGCAGGCTCTCCTCACTCGACCCGTCCTCCTCCTCCTCGAAGATTGAGTCGACTGTCACTTTAGCATTCATGGTATTGGTGGGAATCTGCAGGGGAAGATAGAATTGTTTGGTTAAGTCTCTGACCTGTTATTTGTACAAATATATTGTTTTCTGTATCTGTATCTGTATAACATAAGCACCCTTTGGCATAATACACTTATAGCTTCTCGGGCACGCGGCGCGGCGGCAGCTGGCTATATTACACGGAACGACCTGTTACACCTAACCTTTGCACATCTAACTGCTGGCGTTGTTTAATGCTATCTAGTGATGATGACCCTACTGCTGTATCGTGTATCTGTATGTTTTAGTGTCCAAATATGCTCTTCTCATAGTTATCAACAAAAAAAGTTTGAATTACCATGTTTTCAATAAGATTTGGGAGATGATGCAGTAAAATTCACCAACAAATATTCAGGAAGGTTAGCAGAAGAAAGTTTGATGATTCGTTTGTTTACAGCCTAAATACTCAAATCGGCCTGCTGGTCGCTTTTCGTTAAGGTCACGAAGGTCAGGCTCAAGTCGGCTTGTTGTTGGTTTTCAAGTTGGAGTCATGAGGGAAGAGGGTCAGACAAAATTGAACAAGATGCAGCTTGCATGATTTTTTAAATTTTTATATTTAATGAGTATTGGGCAGGAAGCACAGTTGGTTATGTGACGCCCTCTACTCAAAAACACAAATATAAAAACAAGAGTAAAACATAATGACAAAATACATACATAATTACAAAGTGGGTAAAGGAGAATGAGTACAAACAAGACAAGTTGGTGATCTATCAATTACGAGAATCTACCTGTACAGTAAATGTGATGATATAAGGGCGGGACGTGAAAGACATAAACCAACTAAGGTGCGCTGGCATCGCCTACGGATAAAAACTATTAATCACTTCAAATTTGTTGACGGAAGTAGATGTTGTCCTTCCCTCTGAACGATTAGAACTGTTGATTAAAATTGACAGTTTGGGGTCAGTTATGCATCCCAAGGACATCCACCTGCTTTTGACAAACTACAGACGACATTGTCATATGGGTGTAAAAATACACACATCTGTTGTCATAGGGTATTACTAGGCAACTTGATGAGACAGGCGTGTCTGTTTTCAAATACATGGATATCATATTCACCAAATCTTTCACCATGTACCAAAGTATCTTACGTCTTCTTTCTTGAATCTAAGATTATATTTTCGTACTTCTTGGAGAATCTGGCAAATGTATACTTGGCAGAAACACAGGAAATAAAATGTACTAAAGGCCTAAGCCTCAAAGTTGAACCTTGATATCTAACATAGGTATAATGCATACAAATGTGAATACAGCTATCACCATGTAGATCATCATTATTACTCAATGCAAACATTTAGGAAAAAGACAAACAGACGAATAGGTGGGGCACGCTGCCATGACAACATGCCTTGCCAATGTACGCCTATAGTGGTGGTTCTGACCATATATGGACATAAACTTTTGCTTTGAACGTTGTTTATTCATGAGAAGCTCAAATCGGCTTGAGCTCACGAGGGAAGAGATGTGCCTGTAGTAGTGGCTCTGGCCATATATGGACATATAGGAACTCTTACTTTGGACCTTTGTTTATCAATAAGGAGCTCGCATCGGCCTGCAGGCCGCTTTTCATTGAGGTCATGAGGGAAGAAGTATGCCTATAGTGGTGGCTCTGGCCATATATGGACATATTCTGGGAGGGTAACTAGCAAAGGTGTTCATACACCTGTTTTGCCCTCCCTTCCGCTTGTAGGCATTTTGTATTTGTGATTGATTCAAATAATTATAAGTTGTGAAAAAGACAAAATAAACTTTTGCTTTGATCCTTTGTTCTAATTCATGAGAAGATCAAGTCGGCCTGCAGGCCGTTTGTCATTGAGGTCATGAGGGAAGGGGTGGTGGCTGTACTCTCCAAGCAGAGGTTGGTGGGGAAAGATCGTTACCTTTTTATATGCCCCGTTTTTTTTCCTGTCGCTATCAGAGGTTGGTGGGGATAGCGACAGAAAAAAAAGGGGCATATGAAAAGGTAACGATCTTTCCCCACCAACCTCTGCTTGGAGAGTAGGTAGCTGGACATATATAATAACAATGATGTTTATTTGATGTTTATATAAACCCATCCAGAATGACTCAGATACATGTTTTCCTTGAGTCACTGCAGTGAAACGTTGTGTTGACTAGGAACCTCATATCTCAGGTAGGATCACACACCCCTACCTGTGAGATCGGTGTACCGTGTCGTTCTAAACGGAAGTCGTAAATCTTTGACACACCTGTCGCTTTCTAACGGACTGGCTAAGTTGGGTCAGGTTACTTATTTCCTTGGAGCAAAACACCGACGAGGGATCACACTAGTTCTTTATATATCTAAGCGCTCTACGTGAAAGACACTGTATCTTCTCAGACACAAACTTGTAGTGTACACTACACAATGTCTCCTGTGCACTCTGATTATCACATTCTTGCCTTAGTAATGTAACGTTATATGTAGTTCCTGTTGTTTTTAAATGTACAGAGTATAGTATTAGACTTGTTATATAGTACTGGTTACTATTTTGTCATACGCGCTGTGCCCGTTACAATTGTTACGAAATAAAGTTGACTGATTGATTCTTAAATAGTCAATTGGATTACATAAAATATCGGATCATATGTCTGCTCAACAATAATGATCAGCATGCCTGAATATTCTAAGAAGTATGTCATGATAGTGACGGTTAACAATCAATGTGGACTTTTCCTCGGTTTGTCACTTTGTGGTCACGCAAAAAATACTACTAGTGAATTCACACAAGGGTATGAACTGGAGTACTACGGACTGTTGTGGGGGGGGGGGCTTGCTGTAACGTTACAAGTCAGTACATTATATAAATGTTTTCTGATACAGGTTCACGATGTTGTGAGTTTTTCTCCTATATGTATCTACTAGCTTGCTTTTCATACGTATAATGGTAGGTATGCATTATTTCACGATCAGTGCGCAATACGTGAACGATATGGTTTTCGACCTCTTTTGTATTTTTTGTGACCTTCGACGCCATCTTGTTTGCGACGCCATTTTGTTCATGAGGACAGGTGGGCATGATAAAGTGACCTGATTAGATTATCTATTCTAACGCTTGTCGATCTCTTAGAAACACCCACAAGACGTTGTGTCTCGTGTAGTCACTTCTATCTTCTTGTTAAGTTAAAACTTTCCCTTTTCCTAACCCTTATTTGTTTGAGGTTCTATACACAATACCTTGTAAAAAAATCGCTTTGTCTAAAATTGTTTACTTCACGCATGAAAGCGACACAGGTAAGGTGACCCGTTCACTGTATCACTGATACAGTACATCATGTGAAACATGCACATATTCCCTGTATTATCTTTTAGATTTCCATATGCAGAGTTTATCTAAAACTATAGGTTAGTCTAGTAATCATTACACACAAACTTTATCATTTCCTGACACAAATTTTGCCATAATGAGTATGAAGGTGACTGATGTTCAGTTGAGGTAGATACTGCATTTATTGCATGTGTCGTCAGTAAGGGATGAATCTTTACAATTTTTCCTTCGAGATCAAATGAACATGAACACATGCAATCGCTGAATGTGTCAGCAACGGTTGCCGAGGACTCTACTAAACCGTAGAAAAATCTGTTAGTCACTTAGTGTTATTTCATGACATGACAGTCCAGTAGACGTCTACTATATTTCAGGTACCATCGGGTTGACTTAATTGCCTAATTTAGTTGCCCGAAATCGCTGTTATAAGACTGGCAACCATGTCAATGAAAACCAAGGAGGTATGTGCGCCCTTTGGACGGCTATCTGTGGCCAAAGCTTCGCTCTATAACTGTAAGAGATGGTTCGGCCGTATCGTCCGCCATCTTGGTAAATCTTGCGTACACTTGTTTTTTAAGCCCCTGTGCACAAAGAGCAGTCATTAAGTCGGAAGCTAGTTCTTTTAGCCTTATCCTCTTCCTATAACCGATCTTTAATTGTTAATTTTTGGTTTGTTGATTAACAGCTAACCGCCGAGAATGCCAACAATCGCTTCCTACATCATGCACACTGTATAAGTTCACCATCGGACAACACAAGAGCTTTTTGTTTTTTCTTAGTGAAAATATATCATTTTGAAGAAGTTACATCTTGATACAGAGATGCGTTATAGAAAAAAAGACTGTAGGTTGTATCTTAGAGTGCTGACGGAAAGCACAACAATATTAAGACGAAATGTTGGCAGAAACAAAACAAAACAAAACAAAAACAAAAAAAACACACCAAGATTCATCCTGCCTGGAACAAGAGTTCTACCCCAACCCTGGTTTCTTCCCCAGTTTGATGTCCTTTCAATTAAGAGAGGGAAACACGGTCCAATATTCTTTTTGAACATACTACAAGGACGCACTCTGAAAGCAATAAGCATGGTGGAACTGTATTAATGTATTAATGTGACGTGAACCTCTAGCAGCAAATATCGTGCTATAGGAAATCAGAACGTGGCAAAATCACCCTTCACTCTGTTAGAGACCTTCATTTATTAGTGAGCATATAGATGTAGCTTCGACTCAGTTTCCTAAAATCTGCTGCGATATCGAATATCGAGCAATATCTAAATGGCTTAGCCTCCACCAGGCTTCTTAGGGCTGTTGGAAAATAGCAGAAATTGGGCTTGGCGGTAGGACCTTATTTGGCCGGCTAATTTCTGGCAAATCATTCATTGACAAAAAAATTCAAGTAACCCCATAATTCTTTCTGTGTAAGGCCTACCGAAATAAAACTAATTGTTGATTTAATTCTACATTAGAAAAAAAACGTAGAAAAATTGCACGAGTTATTGAAAAAGCTGGAGCATAGACGATGACTAGTTGGATGGATATTTCAAAGTCAGATGTCATCTATTATATATATATATATATATATATCATTATATATATATCAAACCAAAAACTAACCGACTGGCGGTTTTCACAAGGACAAAAAAAAAGGAAGAAAGAAAAAGAAAGAAACGTCTTGAAGGCATCTCCAGCTATATGATTTTTATAACTTCACAAAGATCGTATCACAGGAACAAAACATTTGTGGAAAATTACAACGATAATAGGATGTATTGCGGTAACGGAAAAGCACATTAAACATTTCTACTAAAACATTTGTGGAAAATTACAACGTTAACAGGAAGTATTGAGGTAACGGAAAAGCACAGCTGGGCAGAGCTTTCATTGCGCAACTTGGAACAGTTTCTTTCTTAGAAGGAGAGAGGAGACCGGTTATACTGTAAACCGCAAGATGGGCGAACTGATCCAACAGGAAGGAAGACATATATAAGAAATTTAACTTACTGCGAATTAGCACAGGAAGTGCGTGACAGGACATGCACGTAGCCAGGATTTTGATTTTTGGGGGGGGGGTGATGCCGGTTCCTAGGGGGGTCCGGGGGCATGCTCCCCCAGAAAATTTTGAAAATTGAACCTTCTGAAATGGCATTTCCTGCGTTTTTGAGAGGATTTCAAAGGGAAAGTCAGAGACAAATAGGATTCCAGTCCCGCTAGTGATACAAATCAGTCCACCTATTAAAGAAAAATCTTGGACCTTTAGATAAAAAGTGGACCTTTGAGCTGGAAGGAAAGTGGAAGGGGCTGCGGTCCACTTGAGTGGGTGGCTAGTTGCAATAGGGAGGAAGAACAGAAGAAAAAGAGGGAAGAACCTGTAGCATCGCTAACCAGAACACTAACAGACTGGAGCGTACGACAGGTTACAACAAGATGGAAGGAAGGAAAGAAGCAGAAATGAGAGACCGGGTGTACTCCGAAACTCAAGAGTAAGAAGCTAATGAGAGCTGTGAGGCTAACTACAGCAGGAAAGAAAGAAAAAAAGAAAGAAAGAAAGAAAGACAGAAAGAAAAAAGCAAGAAAGAAAGCAAGAAAGAAGGAAAGAAAGAAAGAAAGAAGAAAGAAAGAAAGAAAGAAAGAAAAAAGAAAGAAAAAAGAAAGAAAAAAAAAGAAAAAAAAAGAAAAAAAAGAAAAAAAAGAAAGAAAGAAAGTAAGAAAGAAAGAAAGAAAGAAAGAAAGAAAGAAAAAAGAAAAATGTCATTATGACCTCATGATCTGTATAGCGTTATCAAGATCGTATCATAGAAACAAAATATAGACTTCTTTATGACAGGATGCATTGACGTCACGGAAAAGCACAACTGGGTAGACCTTGCCATTGCGCAACCTGGAACAGTTCCTTAGCTACAATGTAGGTTCTATTCTTTACCATGCACACATGATTTATCTGTTGGAAACATGACGACTGTAACATGATCACTCCATTAGTCGATTACATTTTCTTCCCCCTTGAGCCTTTTCAGTGGTAGGTTTGTTGTTGCACTCAGTTGGCGCGCGATAAATTCAGTATTTCTTTCCTTTTCTTTAGAATGACCTTTAGCTTATAAACAGTATGATGTATTGATGTGTTTTTTGTTTTTCATTCGCGACGTGAAACAAAGAAATCTAACTCCAAAGGAGTGTACAATGAAGGATCATTTGCGAACGTGAGAAAGTAAGTGTCGCGGCCATTTTTTTTTTAGGTCAGCGACCCGAAAACAGTCTAGTACCTACATTTCTAAAATGTTGTAGGGTGCATCTTGTGGCTTCTTGTGGCAGCAGTATTCCCACATGTCCTCGGTGAAAATGTTTAACTTCTTCTTTATTTTCACATGTTAGTAGACTACCCGACTGCGAATCGTATTGGTTCGTCCCTAATGTAAACCTCGGTAGACCTTTGCCAGCGGTTCCGTGTCTAGACCGTGGCCGGGGCAGCTGCTCTCGTGTTGCAGTGTTGAAACAATGTGAACAGTGACACGGGTATAAATCATTGAACCACAACACAATACTACTAGTAGTGAATATTTCGCAGCATTGTTAACTATAAAGAGGTAAAAAAAAGACAAACACGCGCTAAACACTGGAGTAAATAGTCTCCACACAACGTTTGCAGAGGCCAACAATGTCACAACCATGTGTATTTCTTCACTGTCTTGCAGCACAATAGTAGGACGGTTCTATAACGTTAACATTCTGTGTGAGAGGTCTTATTTTGACTCCTTCCCCGGCCGGTTTATTTGTGCATTCGTACTACACGTGGTATCCTTGGCGATCGGGGTTGGGTCGATATATCAACCACACTTCCAGCCTTCACGGTGTTGTGCAACCGTTTGGGGTTTTCGCTTGACGGCAAAGATACCGGAAGCAGATCTTGTACCGGTTTAGTATTAAGATATTTGCCGTTTGAGAACACTTGTAATCTCTAAGCAGATTTCTTCGGGGGCAAACTGAGGAGTCTATTGGCTGCCTGTGACCAGTTGACCCCCGCGAAATAAAGATTAGAACACTTGCGCCATTGTCATGGTTATCATGAAAAGTGTAAACATTGCTACTGTGGTGCAGGGTATGCAAGCAATGCTATACAGCCCATATCGTATATACAGATCGTACCTGGTACCTGGGCGGCAGTACGTTAACAGCAGTAAACAGGTACAAGATACGTATACGTACCTACCTCAAACCGTATACAGCGACAGAAACAGTGAAAACTCAAAACAAACACCTCCGTTGCACGAAATCATTTTATATTGTCATATTTACGGTCACCTTTAGCGGCCCCTCCCCCCTCCTATCCATAACAACAACAACGCCTATCGGATAGCATGTAGCACATGGCGGCTATAGTATGTAGTTTTTACCTACCAAAAACGGTATGTGTAGTACGCTGTCCTGGTAGAGGTGTGCTGCACTGTCAAAGGTGGATGGAAGGATGACCAGACTAGACGGCTAGTTGTGCACGTGGACTGCCTTAAGTAGGCTCGCCCCTGAGGGACAGTTAAGGAGGTCTTCACCCGTCGCTAACTGAACAGTGAGTCACCCCAAACACCTGTGAAGCGCCGCCTCAAGTACACTTGCATGGGCTCCCGCCACGCCAAGCCGCGCCCTGATTGGTCCAGGGCTTATGTACGTCACTAAACACTGAGCCTAAATAAAGCGCTGACTCATACCCACGGGTTCAGCGTCAGGTCATCTGTATTGTGTTCGCGCCCCTCCCCTCTTTTTGACGGGATCCCCTTCTCATAGCCTCTGCAGGGCTCCTCCGGGGGTTGATTGATACAAGAAATTACAAAAAATTACGGCCAATTTTTCCAAAAATAGTCACTCAAAAATCTAAAAAAACTCGTTTAGCCAGCAATACATGCTCGCTGAATATATATCTTCATATAATTTTGTCAATATACGTATACGTTGAAACTCGCCAAATGCGTCTTAACTGTATACGGTAGAGACTATCACTCTTTATTGACGTCACATCCGGGGATATCCTTAACCATGGTTACCATGGCAACGCTACACCTCGAACGACCTACCGGTTGAGTTTTAGGAGCACATGACGAGTCTGACTCATAATTTCCACTCCAGCGCTCAACCCAGCTAGGTTCAACAACCGGTCTTTGGCTAAACAATTAAGTACAAGAGACAATAGCTAGTGGTTATTGTAAGCACCACCGCCCAAAATTTAAACGTCAGCATATCATTCTACCCCTTTCAACCCTTACAAAGACGATTAGGACTAGATATTGCGCAAGATGTGGGTTACTACAGGTGAAACTGCGACGGTTGAATGGAGTGAATAAACAATGAATACGGGAGGCTCACTCACTCACTAACCAACACTGTATATATTCCTCTGTATTACCAAATTATCTTTATAATAGATGTTTCTGGAAAGTTTAAACGTCAGTATATCATTCTACCCCTTTGAACCCTTACAAAGACAATAAGGACTAGATATTGCGCAAGATGTGGGTTAGTAATACAGGTGAAACTGCGACGGTTGAATGGAGTGAATTATCAATGAATACGGGAGGAGGGTAAACAAACGAAAGCATGCAAACTAGGCGGATTTAATGTTTGCTACGCGACAACAACTGTACAGTACACGTGCACGGTATGCATTGTCGAGAAGAATCAACCAAACACATTCTAACACACCAGATGCATTGTATATTATATAACATGTGTGACTTCATACATTATGCATGTACATGTATTATATTTAACAAACAACCATAGGAAAAACATGTGAACCATAATGAAGTGAATATATGAATGTCGCGTGCACGGTATGCATTGTCGAGAAAAATCAACCAAAGAGAATATAACGCACCACATTATACATGTGTGACTGCTGTATTGTATGAACTGCATACAATATACCAGTATCTGTATCTGTATAGCCGGCATAACCGCCCTTCGGCGTAACACACCAGCTTCGCAGGCACGCGGCGCGGCGGCAGCTGGCTACATTACACCGAACGACCTGTTACACCTCACCTTTGAACGTCTAACTCTAAACATTGTTTAAAACTATCTAGTGACGATACCCCTACTGTACAGTACGTGTATAACGTAAGAAACAATCATAGAAAAAGCACGTGAACCATGAAGTGAATATATGTATATATACACACACAAAACCAACAGTCTGCACTGGTGTATAATTACTAACAAAACACTGGCGGCTGGGAAAACTTCCGTTGTGGCGTCTCACACAGGCTTCTCTCAAATCAGCCAGAGAGCCCCTCTGAAACCTCTTTTCGATTTTGTGATATATCATGACCTACTTATGAATGACATCGCCAAAGCAACCTCTGGCAAACCCGCGTTTTGAAGAGGGATTGAGGTGTTTTTTCCCTCGAGGGTTTTGCTATTTGTGGTCACGCATAGCAGGGTATTGTGTATTGGGCCCCGTCCATTGATGGGAAGTGGGGCATAGGGCACGGTGTACCTGGAGGTGTGTGCTTTGTGACGTCACGCCCACCTGTGTACATGTGCTCGACTTACTCGTTTCACGTGAAGCACGCATGATGTACCTCATTCTTTGAAACATTCTTTGAAACCAAATTAAAGTTTAAGAAGAAGAAAAAATTCATAGAACCTGTCCCGAATTTAGTACTTGTTTTAACATTATAGGCATTAGTGAGAGTTGTAGGTAAACGCCAGAACACACAAGACATACAAAATCAACAACTGAAAAGAAAACAAAAGAAAGTACCGATATGTCCAGCCTGTCAATACTAACACGGAATAAATGTAAATAGAAAGACTGGCTGAGAAAGACAAGAAAGAAACTGCTAGTTAATACAGTTTTATATCACAGTACGCACTACATGTAGTTATACCAACAACCTCTCTACATTCATTCACTGAGCCCGCTATTGACAGACCAAGGACAACTTGTTGTTGAACACAATGAATATCGGGTTTAGAATGAAACGCAAAGCCCGTGAGACCTTCTAAACGCTACCCAGAAAACCAAGAAGGAACAACTGTTTCAGCTTTCACAAAGTAACCAACGTTGACTTCATGTAAATGTCTGTAAAGCACATTAGTCGCAGACTATACTCTCCCTAGTGTAAAGTGTAAAACCCCAAATCGGCCCCGCCTCCCCATACAACTGCAACGGTTGCATATTATTTTCAGACGTGCAAAGTCTCAGCCAGAAACGCAAATAAACATTCCAAAGTTTACAGAACTGTAACTTGACGTAGAAAAACTCATGATTGGTAACCATAGAGAAGCTCGTTTATAGTAAACTCACGTGAGAGTGACTGGTGGACGGTCTCGAACAGTGGGTTGTTGACCCGCAGAACGAACAGCTTGCTGTTCCGGTCTGTGGATTAGGCAATCACCCTCCGTGTGATGACGTCACTTGTGTAAACAAAACAACCGGTCAAAGGTCTACCGGAAGTGTATTTCGCAATAATCCTTTGGTAGCTTGGTTTACACAATATGTGGTTCAACCACATACCATAGTGGTCGCGTATATTCACGTGTATTACATGTTTTCTCGATATAGCCATGACTTTAGCAATCCACCGGTTCCGCATTTGAAGTAGCCTCAACCAGGCTTGTGGGCACGGCTGGAAATAGTAGAAATTGGCCAAATAGAGAGAGATAACACGCCGAGGGAGTTAGCCATCCAGTTTACAGTTTGCCGGCCCCACAAAACGTAGGAAGTAGGAAGAGGTTGTTTTCGCTTCCGTTTTTTTGGCTGGTCGGTTTGTTCACCCAAAGAGGTACATTTGTAAAACATTTAGAGTAGAGTAGAGAGTTGTTTTGGCCCGGTACTGGCGGTAGGAACTCCAGTTCCAGTTTAAGCCACTCTTCAATTCAATTCAAGTCAATTCAATTCACTTCACTGTCATCTTGGGTTTCTGTATATTGTATATTAAGGCTCTGAGCCTCCTTGGTTTGTTGTGTCAGTTTGCTGCAAAAGGGGTCTTTCCCTAATCTCTGGACAGACCGGTTCTGATAATCCAGGGATCTAAAGTCTTTGTTATGTTAACAGTTAAAATGTTCCGAAGTAGGAAGGGGCAGTTCATAATGCTCTATCATGGTAGCACTGAAGCCCTGAGTCCTGTTTTCTACATAACATAACATACACGTATTAGTTACCTTCGCCAAGAAGGTTATGTTTTCGTGGCCGTGTGTCTGTGTGTGTGTGTGTGTGTGTGTCTGTGTGTCTGTCTGTGTGTCTGTGTGTCTGTCTGTGTGTCAACAGCATAACTTGAGAAGGCATAGATGGATTATCTTGATATTTGGTGGGTAGGTCTTGATGAGACCTCGAAGTGATTAGATTTTGGGCCCCCTGGCGGCTTGTTATGGTACTGCAGCGGAACTTCCGGTTTTGATATCTCGTGATCTGGACATGCTAGGGTGATGATTTTTGGATGGTAGGTAGCTCTTGTGCTCAGCAAGAAGTGACGTAAGTTTGGGCCCCCTAGCGGCTTGCTATGGAACTGCAGGAGCCTTTGTATGAAAATGTTTAAAGTAGGATAACTCAATAACCGGTCAACGGATCGTCTTGATATTTGGTATGTAGGTAGCTTAAGTGATGCTTGACATAATTAAATGACAATTATGCAAATTAGGATCTAATTTGCATAATTAATAAGGGAATTCTATAATTCAGCTACCTTCCATGATAGGACTATTATACCTTGTGACATGTGTAATTAAGAATGAGAGGAACATTGCCATATATTAATTATGTAAATGAAGACCTAATTTGCATAATTAATGAGAAAATACTATGATTCCATAGTGTTTGATGTTGGCAATTTCATACTTGCGAATTTCGAAGTTGACTGGAGGTGAACATCATTCAACATAACTTAATCAAATCAGCACCTCATTTGCATAATTTATGAGGAAATGCTGGAATTACCTTCTTTGTTAAGATAACACTGTCATTGGGAGGAGAATATGATCAACTGATGCAATTCATGCAAATGAGGATCTTATTTGCATAATTAGGGGGAATATCTATAATTCGACAGTCATAAAGGGTAATCTCATTTGGCGAAGGTATGAGGTCGTGGAACTCTAGTTATAAATGTTATAGTACACCGGGGTACAATTGTGAGAGGTAGTTGTCACAGATACTACTTTGATACAATAGAGTAAATAACAATACTTTGACACAATGTTACAACTACTACCTCTACAATGTAACAATTTTGTAGATAAACGTTACTGGTTACATGAAATGACAATGGTTTTAAGTGCATGCAAAGATGCTTCTTTTTACTTCTGGGTATGGATGTATTGTGTGAGTGGTTGAGTTGTGGGTTTGTGTGTCTGCTTGTCCAGACTGAGTAGGTTGACAGCGTGTGGGTGGGGGCAAACGACAGGCAGAATGACAGGAGGTCAAAATGTCAGACACAGGAAATTTCTCTAGCCTGGAGCAAGCAGGGATTCATGTATTCCAGGATTGCATGACAGACACTCTAATGCTTCCCCTCAAATCTCTGATTTCTTGTTTTCTTCATCAGCACTTAGTTTGGCCAAGGATAATTTCGAACTTGATTACCCAGAATTATCAAGCCAATAATTTATTAGCCCTTGCCCACTCACTTTTTCTATTCAATTCCTCGATCCAATTTATTTGAGTTGAGGAACATTAAAAAAAATAACTCTATTTGAACAGAATGTAAAAAAAAAGACATCAAAATGACTCCGAGCACAATGACAGCATGTTTTAGACAACATCAATGTTTTTCAAAATTCCATCTTACCACCGTAGACTTCCCACATCTTGTCCCCTATAAAAATACAGATAGGTACATAATTTTAACTTGCATTGATTTCATTGAATGAATGAACCTACACTCACTCGCTCACTCACTGACTCACTAACCAACATTGTATATATTCCTCTGTATTACCAAATTATCTTTATAATAGATGTTTCTGGAAAGTTGCATTTTGTTTTAGTTGTTCTCATGATCATTATTTATAAAAGATCCTTCAATGATACCATACGTACCATATGATCATCATGATCAATTGAATATGTTACAAACATAGTAGGCCTTCTGAAAATAATTTCATCAGGCTGGTAGAACATAAGATATTGGAGTGTTCTTTTACACAACCAATAAAGTCTCCCAACCCCAGTGATGAACCGGGATGAGGGGGGATACAAACTTATATAGCCATGTTTGGGATTGTGTTCTTGTCACAAAAGCGCCACCTACATTGGCTACATATAGCGGCCAGAAGCAGTACTCCAGTCAGAAGCTCTGAGGAAGATGTCTGACAGGCATTGAAGCGTAAATGAGAGACTTTACTGGTTGTGTAAAAGAAAACTCCAATATCCATGTATAGTAGCCTCCTTTTCAGGCGTTCCACGGGGGGAGGGCTGATTTTTCCCAGTGCGGTCGGCGTTTTTTTGGGGGGTGGGGGTGGGGTGTGTGCTTATTTGCAAGTTCCACGATTTTCTGATCATAAGATCGCACGCGTTAGAGCTTTTGCCATCAACCCTGTATACCCTCACGTGGAACACCTGCAAAAGAGGCTAGAGCTTATATCTATACAATGTATATTTGCCAAATATCACAAAGCACTAACCTTAACAAATACAAAAGGTTTCATCAACTGTTTTGTTCTGGTAGCTCTTTCTCTACAAATCTGTCTTAAAATCTGTTCGAGCTTAGTATTCCACAAGGCCGATAGCACATCATGCCCGTAGCCAGGATTTTGCTTGGGGGGGGGGGTTATTTCTACCGTCCAAGGGACCAACGAGCGCCGTAGGCACAAGGTTCCTAGGGGGGTCTGGGGGCATGCTCCCCCGAAAAATTTTGAAAATTGAACCTTCTGAAATGGCATTTCCTGCGTTTTTGAGAGGATTTCAAAGGGAAAATCAGAGACAAATAGGATTCCAGTCCCGCTGGTGATACAAATCAGTCCACCTATTAAAGAAAACTCTTGGACCTTTAGATAAAAAGTGGACCTTCCGACCCCTTCCTGGCTACGGGCATGCACATAGTATCAAAGACTATCAACACCCAAATGTAATTCTCTCTTTTTTTTACATAAGGCAAACAATTTTGAGTCTGCATGTATCGTACATGATGACACCTAAACAATCACCATATATAAATCGTTGATAAAATCTGAACATTGTGACAACTTTCAAACCCCAAAACATCTACAGCTCCATTGTTCCCGTCCATTCTACCCACAAGTATTCAACTAGATTTTCCAATCCTTGCAGTTTCAAACTACCTAAACTGAAAACAAACAGCAAAAAGCGAACATTTCTCTACCGCGCCATTAATCTATGGAACACCCTGCCACCCAGTATCAAAACACTGACTAGTCCACATCAATTCAAAAAGGCCATGCACCAGTTGTACATAAGTTAAGTTGTAAATATTAAGTTAAGTCATGGTTGTTTTGTTTAACCTGTATATAATTTGTGATGATTATGTATGTTCATTCTCTTTTAATTTTGCTGTCAGTATGTTTGTATGTTTATATGTTTTGAACCCTGGAAGATTAGTCATTGACTAAAGGGTATCGAAATAAACGAAAAACGAAATGGAAAAACATTATTGACGTGATTTTTCAAGTCTAAGGCCCTCGGATTTTTACAGGAAGTCAATGGCTGGCAAAACAACAACAACAACAAACAAACAGGTACCCTGATCAAGACCCAAAAATGTCCACATGTGCCACAAATTCAGACTAGCCATGATTTCAAACTCTGAACTTTTAGTGCATAAATAAATGGAAGATGGTAACTACTAGTAACACAAGGACTTAAGACTGAATGACACACAGCCTGCAGCCTGAATGGTACGGTAAATCTTGAACTATTAAGGGTGGTTTCATTTGATCAAATGAGTCTACAGTACATTTTTGATCTTTTTATGTTTACCGAAGGAAAACATATTGTTTTTGCTACGTTTCTTCTTCCTCTTCCTCCTCTTCTCCAAACAGTGACCTCTAACCTGGTCAATGACCTGAACCAGACTGTTACCATGGTAACTGGTGTTGGGTTACATCATGTTGCAATTTTGTAGCAGGAGGGATTTAGACTCCTGTCTGACCACATATATGAATGTGTTTGAGCAAGGAGGTTAACCTCCTTGGTTTGAGTAAGAATTAACAGAGCTGACCATATGCGAAGGTAAACATTATGCATTTGCTTTGCAAATGTTACCTTTCTAGTTTTTTTTAAATCAGAAAAAAAAAAATGAAGCAGAACATATCCCGAGGACCAAGAAACTGCATCGCTGTATGTAAATCGCAGAAACAGGCTAGTCCTGGTCCCAGATCTCTGGTAAGACAGGTTGTTTCTTGACGATGGCTTTGCAGTCGGTGTGCAAACATCTCTCCACCACGAGCCCGACGTCCCGGACCTCGGTCAGCTTGCCCATCAGTCGAGCGAACATCAGCGGTTGGTCGGGGTAAGCCACCTTGCAGTACGCCTGAAGACAGTCCAGGTACTGTGCTTGTGACGTCTCAAGCTCGGAAACGTTCCTGATATTTGGGCGATCTGAAAGATTCCACATGAGGTACAAGGAATGTCACTTTGGAATCACATTTATTATGTTTACCGAAGGAAAACATATTGTTTTTGCTCAGTTTCTTCTTCTTCTCCAAACAGTGACCTCTGACCTGGTCAATGACCTGAACCAGACTGTCTCTCGCCATGGTAACTGGTGTTAGGTTACATCATGTTGCAATTTTATAGTAAGAGGGACTCCTGCCTGACCATAAATGTGAATGTGTTTGAGTAAGAATTAACAGAGCAGACCATATGTGGAGGTAAACATTATGCATTTGCTCTGCAAATGTTACCTTTCTAGTTAATTACTAAGCTCCCAAAAATGTACCCAAGTAGGTCAACTAGTACTGCAGCTGTAATCAACTTTATTTCATTGCAACTGTATTCGAAAGTAAAGTACTCCACTTAAATCATAACACCAAAACTACCAAATTTGAATGTTAACGAGCAATATAAGTTGTATATTGTAGCTTTCTTTTTTACCATGCATCAATAGAAATGTTGACACTCGAAATTCAACTGTTTGAATCAATTAACTGTTATCTGTCTATTTTGCCAATTCTACTCTTTCTAGCTGCTTGGAACTGTATTTGAAAGTAAAGTACTCCTCCACTTAAATCATAACACTAAAACTACCAAATTGAATGTCAACAAGCAATACAGCGTGTATGTTGCAGCTTTCTTTTTACCACGCATCAACAGAAATGTTGACACTCAAAATTCAACTGTTTGAATCAATTAACTGTTATCTGTCTATTTTGCCAATTTCTACTCTTTCCAGCTGCTTCTGAAGCCTTTTGGAGGCAAGCAGAACTAATCATGATGTAGGTGCTTTATTTACAGACCTGGTGATAGAACCACCACAGTAAGGAGGAGGTAAAAGGTGACTGGGTCCAAATTCAGCCTCCAGATGCCTTCAAACCACTTCTTAAATGCCGTCATGGATTCCTCACTGTACACTGCGAAAAAGATCAATTATTATCAGTTATTCAGAAAATCTTGGGACCATCACATTGTCCACGAACAGATGTGTATGTCTGGCAATGTTCAAATTTTACAACAGCGTAATATACATGCATGTATATATAACCAAACAATGTAAAGCATCACTTACTGGTAGATAGTAGCCCCTGTAGGTCCTGAAGGCCCAAACCTGAGTCTTTGAACACTAGGCACACCCTTATCAAAAAGTATTCGAAAATGGACCCCTAGAAGAAAAGACAATATGCTTCATATTATTCCACTATGAACATACATGTACATGTACTTGCAAAGTCTTCCAGTTTTTTTCTTCACCAACTCCTGCAACAATTTCTTTAGTCTGAATTTTGTTACTGCAAAATCTGTCCTTCTTAATTGCTTTTCCAGTTGCACCATAATACATGCCATAGCTACAACTAACGTTGTCTGTCTCAAATGCATGGCTGAATTAACATGGTAGTTGTTTTACCACCGTGACAACTACTGGTCCCTAATATTTGGGGTAGCCTTCAGCAAAACTCCCAATTATTCTCCCTATTTGTCTAATTTTTACTGTTTATAAACCCAGGTTGTTAGTCTGGTAGAGACAAGTTACACGTGAGCTGAGATCCAAACTATGGTGACAAGTTTGTGCGATCTTACACATTGTAATTGCCAACAGCAACAACATGCAGGGCTCTAGCCAGCTTGAAATGTTTTTCCGTCTGCCCTTGTTCGTGATCGGATTTGGATGAGGAGTGCCGTAGGCACAACTGTAGGGGGGAAATTTTGGATTTTGAAGCCTTAAAAATGCAATTTCCTGCATTTTGAGAGGCAAATCATGGGGTTTAGAGTGGTTGTCGGTGGTCTTTCGGATGTTTTTATATTCCTACCCGAGATTTTTGTTGATTTTATTGGTCAAGGTTGACGGACTGGTTTTAAAATTTTTCCATCAGACAAAACGTGCAACCTGCAACCATCAGAACCAAACACTTGCCTTTACAAACCGCGACCTGGTCCTCGATGGCGAGGTCGTTGAACCCTCGCAGTGTTTTGATGAAGGTTATGACCTTCCCCACGCCGTCGTTCATGTGTCGGACCTGGCAAATCCGTTTCTCCTCCATCGTCTTACAAGCCTGCGTTTCCTACGTGGGAAAAACAAAACAACAGATTGTTGTTTATCTATTTGCACAACTTAAAAAAAAATAAAGGTAAGAAATTAACAGAAAGAAACACTACGTGTAGGAGGGGGTAGGAAGCATTCAGGGCTTGTACAGGGTCCTCCTCCTTCCTAACCTAATTAAGAAAAATTTGTGATAGACATGAAATTAATATGATAAATGAAAAGCAATCAACGGAAAAGAAAAATATAACTACGAAAACTAAATACGTAGTTGAAAATGAATCGACAGAAACAAAGATTGAATGTAACGAAAAAAGCAAGGCTGGCAATAAAAACTATATAATTGCCATTTCAACGATTGAATGTTTAATGTATGTGGTGTTTATGTCAAAAAAATTATGTACAGTGTTGCAGTTTATTTTTGCTGTTTTAAGTTGCTTCTAACTGATAGAACTGATGCCAGGGGAGTTGGTCAGCCAGACAGTTTTGTTTGTTTATTGTTTTTGCACAAAATACATAATAAAAGGAAGTAGATTAAATTAAAAAAACACTGTGCAGGAGAAGGGAGGAAGCCTGTTAGGCTTATTCTAACCCTTCTCCTTAACATAACATAATAAATGATAATTACAGTTTGCCATGCACTTTGGGAGTGACAAACTGTACTCCTTCAGTGGACCCTGTCATATTATCTGTCTATTTGGCCAACTTACTCTACTCTTTCCAGCTGCTTCCCGAAGACTGGTAGAGGCTATACCTACCTGCCAGATTCTCAGCATGTTTTGACGCCCTTCCTCCACAGTTCTTTCCTTGTGTGCCAGAATTTCTGAAATGATTGCCTGAAAACACATCCCTTGTTGTTAATACAGCACGCCGTGACTAGCTTAACATTTCATTTTTACACACACATGTAAGACAGCCCTTCTTTTCCTGTGTGGAAATTTGTGTTACAATCTCTAACAGCTGCAGGTTTCTAACAGGGGAGCAAGTCTTAAAGACCTTGAACACATTTTTAAAAAGCCAATGTTAGAAACCCTACTTTGTAATATATAACATTGACAACTTGTGTATGAATGTATAATTGTATGATTTCAAGACATATACCCATGTTTAGTGCTGTGTACCTAAACCCACGTTTAGGTTCAAGTCTGGATTCAAGTCCAGAAGTTTAGGTTCAGGTTCGGACTTGTAAGTCCGGACCTAAACCCATGGTACATATGTATATACAAAATTGCATGGTGTCAACCTTGCAATGTTGTCTGGGCGAAACTGTGGCCACATACATGTAACATGGAGGCCGACACTTGACAATGCCCAATGGCAATGTTTTCTTCATTTTGGAGCACAGATTTTGCGATCTATGGAAGGTTTTATGTGGTTCGGAACGAAAGGGGTATGTGACATGGGTTTTTTTCCAACCAAGTCCGGAACTAGTTCCCGCCATTCAGTTTTTTTTTACTTGAACCTAACATTTTTACAAGTCCAGCGAACCGGTACACAGCACTACCCATGTTAATTTTTAACCCTGTATCCCTATATTGATAGAGTGCGATCATATTTTTTTTCTCAGGGTTAGCCCAGGGCTAGCCATGGCCAGTTGGGCAACCCTGCCTGTTCATGTTACAACATGTACAAGCCAAACCAATAAGTAACTAAACCAGAGTTCCACGACCTCATACCTTCGCCAAATGGGGTTACCCTTTATGACTGATGAATTATAGATTTTCCCCCTAATTATGCAAATAAGATCCTCATTTGCATGAATTACATCACTTGATCTAATTCTCCTCTTATTCTTAATGGCAGTGTTATCTTAACAAAGAAGGCCATTCTAGCATTTGCTCATAAATTATGCAAATGAGTCCTCATTTGAATAAGTTATGTTGAATGATGTTTACCTTTCTTCAACTCGAGATATCAAAACTGGAAGTTCCACTGCAGTACCATTACAAGCCGCCAGGGGGCCCAAAATCTAATCATTTCGAGGTCTCATCAAGACCTACCCACCTACCAAATATCATGATAATCCATCTAAGCCTTCTCAAGTTATGCTGTTGACAGACAGACAGACAGATACACACACACACACACACACACACACACACGGCCACAAAAACATAACCTTCTTGGTGAAGGTAATTACCAGATTTGTGCGCTAAGGTGCTGTACAAAGGACGGTCCTTTGTTCGGTCTAGCCACAGCGGCAGCTAGGTTATCATCTCTAACAGCTGTGCTACAGCAGGCGACATCGTTTGTCCCCGAGCTCGACTCTCTCCCCCCCAGAGAGGACGTCGTCTTGCAGGTGAGCGATTTCGTCAAGAACGGCAGCTTCAGACTGGTCGCGTCCGTTGATGACCCGACAGATACCGGCGACCGCGAAAGTCCCGCAGCGGACGTGGACGGCTTCGGAGCGGCGTCAGAAGGGGGAGAGGTAGTCAAGGACGGACTGCGGTCTGTCGTACAACGTCGTGGCACGTCTGTGATGTTGTCTTTGATTGGTTGGGACAGGATCTCCGGGTCTGTCGCTAATACCGACAGAAACGACATCATGTCCTTGCCAGCCTTGGCTGCGAAGGCGTGAAAGGCTTGCTTGTTCATGGGAGGGCCAGCTGGCAAACCGGAGGACGTCACCTGCCTGGCAGGCGGGGATACTTGTTCAACCTTCACCTCCTGTTCTGTGATAGGTGCAGCAACTGACGACGACACGTCCTGTAGCTGATGGCAGCTAGGGGCGGAGTCAGCACTCTCCGGTAACCTTGGTGACGGCTGTTCGGCGCTCTGATTGGTTGGTGGCACTTCTGGTTGGTCTTGATTGGCTGATGACTTGGTAGTTGTAGCTGTACCAGCAGGGGTCTTTGCTGGATGTGTCTCTTGAATTTTCCGCCACATCGCTTTTGACCTGCGCTGGGCCTGGGAAAGCAAACCTGTCAAACAAAAAAAAGAATTTGTCTTCCAGTCTGTAGAAACATAAGCTGGCTACGTAAGAGAAATATTAATAAAGGTCTGTATTCATTTTTTATGAACGAAGCCAGTTTATGGGACTCGTCTGACAAAATTAAATTTTCGTGGGAGGAATATTTTGATACCCATTTACCTTGGCACAAAGTGTATAGTTTGCCGTATAAACTTTCTATTGACTCAAACACTCGTATGTTTCAATACAAACTGCTGTTCAAATTTTTAACTTGTAATAAAACATTATTTTTATAGGGGTTAATAGACTCACCAATTTGCAGTCTATGTAAAGAGGAAGAAGAATCGGTCGTCCACCTATTTTGGAATTGTCGAATATCTGCATATTTTTGAAGTCAGGTGGACGACTGGTTCTTCAACATCACTGGTACTCATTTACAAATCAACGCAATCAATATAATTTTTGGTAACCTGACTGATCGATGCCCGGTTCTCTCCAATGTTATAGTACTCCTGGGTAAAATGTTTATTTTTAAAAATCGTAAGTATTCTTTAAATTTATCTGCATTTATATCTTATGTTTCTTACTTTTATAGACTAGAATCAAACATTGCGTATAGGCAACACAAACTATTAAAACATAGGGGGAAATGGGGAAAATTAAATACAATTTTTTCAGAATAGATAAAAAGTAGTTAAATAAATATTTAAAAGAGTTTAAAAAATCCCATTAGTAATTTTAAACCATGTAACTAGGGGCAACAGGGTTTATCTGTAAAATTTGCACAACACTGTTGTACCTGGATTTTATGTTTTGTTTTTGTGGTCCACCATGTATTCCTTTTTGCACAATGCCATGCCATATTTTGTTACCGTTAATTTATTTTGAAAAATTCAATAAAGAAAGATTTAAAAAAAAAGAAAAAAAAGAATATGAACGGAATGCGCTTCTTTCCTTGGTTTGGCTGGATTGATGAAATTTGCTTGCTGGGTCGAGTCTACTTGATACTAACAATATTAATTACATTGACTGCATTGTTAGCAGTAACACCTAGCTTCAGTCAATAGTGAACCAGTCATCATAGCCCTGCTGAAGATGACAGACGGTCATTGAAACGTCGTCTCTTGTAAAGCAAGTGGTTGTGAATAAAGAATGTTGCTATACTATTCAACATTAATGGTAACTATACTGTTCTATGGCTATTCAGACATAAACATGTACCTTTACGCTTTGAGACAGCAATGGTATTTATATTGTTGCTGAATTATTCTCTTTTACAAAGTAGTAGAGGTAGAAGGGAAAGGGTCTTACAGTCAGGTCTCATGCCGGCGGCCTTACAGGACCTGAGTCGACACTCGGGACATCTCCTCCTGGTGTACAGGTCCATACTGCACTGGTTCCCCCATCGACAGACCTTCACGTGGCCACGTGTCACGCTTCGACGGAAAAAACCTGCAGTGAGAAGAAATCAGAGATTTCAGACTTCCGGGTGTTAGGGACCTTCACCCCATTTTCTGTGTCTGACCTTTTAACCTCCTGACAGTCTGCCTGTCAATCTTCCCCCACCCACGTGCTGTCAACCTTCTCTCAAGTTCACCAATTTCCTGTGTCTGACCTTTTGACCTGTCAGAAAAAGTGTTGCATGTAACTGTTTTATTGCTTTGGCTTTAGCCGGTGGCAAGGTGGTCTTGTGGCTAGGGTTGTTCAGAATCTGAAGGTTCTGGGTTCGAATCGCTGGTAGGTCCCACTGTTGTGTCCCTGGAAAAAGCACTTAATACCAATATTTCCTCACTTGACTCAGATGAACATGAGTAGGTTAGGGATGTCCTCTCGGATGGGATGTAAAGCCGAAGGTCCCATGTTTGAGGAGAGCAGCACCTCGAGCACGTTAAAGATCACACTACACTTATCGAAAAGAGTAGTGGTCTTGAACCCAGTGATGAGTGGTTCAAACCTTACAGTCCGGTCTTACGCAGCTTGTACTTACTGTACAAAACTGGTGTGTTACCGTTAAAGGCAGTTTACTGGTTATGCAAAACAAATTTAAAAAACAAAATCCACTCACCCTTGCATCCCTCGCAGCTGAAGACTCCGTAGTGGAAACCGGAGGCCTTTTCTCCGCACACCAAACAGTCGCTACTTGTCATGGCGGACATGGCCGACGTCACCGCTTCCTGCGCCGACCCCGCATCGTCGTCCTCCTCCTCAAAAACGGCGGCGATCGTCACCCTTTTGTTCATCGTGGCTCACGGACAACTTTTACTTCTGAAAGAAACACAGAAATTCAGACTTCAAGAAGAAATCAGAGATTTCAGACTGCTGGAATTAGTATCAAATCCTCGGCTTCCTGAATTCCCCCATTTCTACCTCTCAGTCTTGCTGGCTCCTGGCCAGAATCTGAGACCTTTGACCTCTTGTCATTCTGCCTGTTAATCTTCTCCTCCCAAGCTGCTTAAATTATTGGAATATAACATTTCAGAATTAGGGCCTACCAAAATTTATTAAGGCCCCCTTTCAAATTCCACTAGACAGTGATTGCTGAGTGACTGTTCAGCAAGATCCTTGATTTTAGAACTGAAATCATGTTTTTGAATAAACTTCAAGTTATGATTTAAAAGACCAAAAAAAAAACACACACAAAATGTGAAAAATTCATTCTCTGTGTATAAAATTCGTTGAGCAATCTGTCACATTTTTGCTCACTCGTGGTTGCAGGATCCAGTGGAAAGGGGTTCGGAACCCAACTACGTTTTTACATCTTTACATACATGTACGTCAGAGGTCAAAATGTTATCAACAAATAAACAACATGACAAAGAACGGTATTCTTAGCATACGTGACTTGATGTTAGGTCTAGTGTAAACAATCGACAGCCTACCACAGCCAATGTCTTCACAGGAAAGGTTACTGAGTCATACCTACAATATGAAGTATGAATCACAGTGACACGTTGTCACCCGTCAGGTTCACAGGTACGGTTGTACAATACGTATTGTGTGTTGTTTTTCCACAGACTGGCTCCGAGCCGGATGTTCTATCTGCTTACAAAGGGTCAGATTGTTGCCATAATTTACCAAACCCTTACTTAGGCACTTGCAAAAACAAATACCACACGTACAGGCTCCCAAGTAGCTTTTTCACTCCTGAGAACTTGTGTGAAATACGTAGAAACAGCAAGACTGTCATCACCGTGGATGTCTGGAAACTATTGAGGAGACGATGCAACATGTACGGCTAGCGCCTGCGCCTAGACCCCACCGCGACACGTACCAGTTTAAAACTTTAAAATTGTTTTTTTTTTTTGGGGGGTGGGGGCGGATTTTTGTGAAATCTCGACATGCACAGTTTTGGGGTGACTCTGGCAGGACAGACTTAAATTATACTTGGTTGAATTACTGCGTAGTATAAAAAAAAAAGAAGACATTTCTCCATATACCAGTATTGGGGTTTTCAACACCCCCATGAGATAGTGGAATGATCCTCAGGTGGCTCTTTGAAGCCAAAAGGACCAATCCAAGTGCTCTGGTTGGGGGGGGGGGTCTACTTGCAGAATAGCTATACACATGTATATCATTTGTTGGAACTTCATTGTACCCTGTATAGCAGGTTAGCATTTCAAGGTAAGTTTTCTGCATTCAGTTTTGATTCCCAAGATAATGACACCATCTTTTCGACCACTTTCCCATAGGACTGCATGCATTAACTGGCATATACTGGAACTATGACATCACCCCTATTGAAATTTGCCAATGGCGGGGATACCTAATCATGGGTCAAAGTGCAAAGGTTAAGGTGTACATGTGTATAAACACTACTGAATATATGGGCACTACATCCTGGTGATTTTGTCATGACCAAAGTGGCTACTGTCACAAGGCCACCATCGATCTTCAGAATCAGCTGTTTCAGAGCATTGAGTTCATACATATGCACCAATATCAGTAGCTTTTATACTCCTAGATAGATTAATATTAAACTGTTTTGTACTGGTATATGGACACTATGCATTTTGATTACTGTGTCTAATTGTAAAAGACACCATGGCCAATGTAACAGGTGTTTCTATTGGTGAGAAAGGGGTAGATCTCAGACTTACCTACTGTACCGAATCAGAGAGCCTGTTTTACACAATCTCTCTCTGCCTGGCCCCCTCCTAGGGGGTTGGTAAGTCAGGCAGGCCGCTTGGAGCACAATTTAGTCAGGCTACCTGTCAGAAAGGTGAGGATAAAGTAATATCAGTCCCTGGACTATATTATATATATATAGGCTACTGCTTGCACTCTCTGGTATGTGGGACCAGCACGTCGGCAGAACGTACTGCGCCTGCGCAAAACCCTGATTTTTCACGTTTTTCACGTTTTTCGTTGGATGTTTGGTCAACGTTGCATCAAAATTTTGCCTGTTGCAGATAGACGATATCTTTTCCTATACAACATCTGAAAACTACAGACAGGCTGTCAACCTTATATGCTCTAATACAACCTTATATGAGACGTTCTGCCAAAGTGCTATGCACAATACATTACGGGTTTTGCGCAGGTGCAGTACGTTCTGCCGACGTGCTTGTGGGACCCACCCAACTTTCCTCATTTACATATCAATTCAGATACTGTAATTCACTTTGTGTTCACGGTAGCAAAATTTCACGGTCTGAAGAAAATGGACATGTTCACGGAACTTTATCTTCACAGTGGTGGCAAGTGCAGGGAAGGAGAAAAACACAAATGATTTGATAACGGTAATGATAAGTTCACGGTACAAAAGTGACAGTGAAAACAGTGAACATAACAGTACAGTGAAAAAATCAGGAATTACAGTATTTATTATACAGGTTACACTTGTCTTGTCACCTGCACAGCTCCAATTTTACCTGCACTAACCAGCCAAACACTGTCAGGACACCAGCCACAAAAACAGAACACTTTGTTTGAACAGTACAACACTAACACTTAAAAACACTCTACCAAAAAGAGTAGTGGAATGCAGCAGAAGTGTGGGGTTGAATGGCCGAGTGGCTAGGCTAGTGGACACGTGAATGAGAGGTCGCGTGTTCGATCCCTGGAATCTGGTCCAATTCTTCAAACTCGGCCCCCAAAATTTGCCAAGCTTGGACAATTGTTTCCACGTTTCACTGACTGAAATGTAGAAGCTGACTAAGAGGTGCCGCGGTGTCACAAAATTTTGTTTGGGGGGGGGGGGAATACTGATGACTGAATTTGCCCCCTTGCGAGCGCAAACAACCTACATAGGGGAGGTCAGGACAGGAAGAGTTAACACTCTGAAACACCATTTCCGACAAAAAAATTTGAGAGGCAAATTTTGCTGGTAACATTATACCAAGCTAAGTGTAACATTTTGATTTGAGTACATTTCGTCCACATACTTCTTTATATTATATACTAGTACCACCTGACCACCAGCATGATTTTTTTGGGGGGAGGCACCCTCCAACATAATTTTTTTTTTTTGGGGGGGGGGGCGGTTGACTGAATCATCATCAGCTATTAGATAAATCATTAAAACTATTCCTAGATACCTTAATAGTCAATCAATTGTACAAAATGATGTCCTTGATTCCAGTCCAACTATAATTCCATGTAACACATGATCTACTCTACTACATTAACGTTACTACTATTTTGAATAGAGACACCATCTTTGATTGGGACTCACTTATGTTACTTCCTATTTATTAACCAAACACGATGCTACCGAAAACCCTATATGATACAAACCTCCATTTCGTGTAAAAGACAACAAGAAACAATCCAAAACGCAAACGTACCTTGTCTAATCAACGTGTTATCCAGGCTTTCTCAGTCTTTGGTTCAAAACATCCAAAACGGTTCAGCCCTAACACACGTTCAATTAGATTTGTAACACTGGCTACACAGACACACTACAATCTTCAGTGTCTCTGCGCTTAATATGCGTTTTCGTACCATATATTGCTGAATCACGCCACTATCTTAATTAAAGTAAGACTAACAAATATTGACTTAAGTGTAGTCACCGCGGTCCTCAAGCCTTTTCATACACATGATTTTCACCCCAAAACATCGACGCCATTATAAAAATCCAGCCAGATACTACATGAAGATGGAAACGTTTTGACCGACTACTGGCTAAATAAAAATTGAGGTTTGAATGCTTGTTCAAAGAATGTAATTAAGTATCAAGGTACCTTGGATGAGCCAGGGTCTATTTTCTGTCCAGAAAGGAATTTCCCCCTGTGTCCCAGGCTGACCGCAAGGCCAGGTCAATGTCCGCGCTGAGAAGTTGTCTGACCCCTAACTAGTCAGCTGATGCACACGTCATCAAGTCGTCAAGGCAGCGGGGAGAAAGGTCAATGACCGGTCGCCTCTCCAAGTAGATGTTAGGAGGGAAAACGGTAACGTTATACACAGGAAACAAGGACTGTTGGAGGTTCAATTGAACCTTTTTGTTGCAAATAACCCCCGTTGGAGAAAGTTTACGAATTACCTGAAACACTAGTGGAGAAAAATACTCGATAAAAACCCCGAATGGCCACATTTTGCGAGCAAATGCAAAATATTTCTCTCCATCTTCCTCCTCATGCAAAAATTGACTGTTCCAAATCAACTTTTTTTGGCTGAAAAAGAGCATCCCAAATTTTCACAAATGGACTATCCCAGCATCACCCTAATATACTCCAAAATTGAATTTTCTGAATTTGAACCCCCATTGAAGAAGGGTTCCCCAAACACGGTCATTTGGTACATTTTTATTACTTTTTCTTCTTAGTCCAAGGAGGTTTAATTTTTTTCTAACCGCTTTACTTTAAACCTCAAGGTACAAAAAAAACCCTCCTTGCCCAAAATGCATTTTTTTACTTGACGAATGTTCGCCTCTTGCAGTCTACAAGCGCCTCGTAGCGACATCGAGATGAACTACAGATAAGAAAGCCGGTCACGTTGAAGCCCGCGATCTCGAGATCTCGCGAGAAGACGACGCTTGGTCGACGACAGGGAAGGCATCATGGCGGACGCTTCGGCCCGTTCGCTTCAGTACGAGTACAAAGCGGTAAGAAACGACATTTACCGACGGCCTACAGCGTTCTAAAACTACCCGACAATAGATAAACTAATTTCCTATCGTCTGGTTACCTACACATCGCTCTGTTGCTGCAGCTTTTGCTAGTTTTGCACGACTTTCTGTAGACACGTGAAAACGTGTTTTGTTGTGTCGCATGATCATAAGGGGGAGGGGGGCAGGCTAGCTTGGAAGTGTTTCACTCATAATTTCTTCAACGTCGTATCCATGAACGCAAAGGGTGAAGTATTCTAAAGATCTAGGATTTTTTAATAGCGCGCTTCGTATGCCTGCAGAAGAAATATTTAATTTTGAAACTTTAACGTAGTGGTATACTATAGGGGTAGCGCGTGAAAGTTATTATCCAGCAGAGCGACTAAAAAAACTTATAAAATTATGTTGGTTTAATCAAATTGTACACTGGAATATTCATCAATGAAAAGAAAGGAAATAAAAGTTTAAACTTTCTTTTCATTGATGAAGATCACAGGACAGTGGTCGAAACATTATTTGATGAAACCAAGATTTATTAAGTATTATATAATTCCTTGATGAGTAACTTTTATAAATGTACTAAAAAAAAACGTTGCTCAAAAATCTTGCAGAACTCCAACCTTGTTCTCCAAGCCGACCGGTCGCTGATCGACCGTAGAAGTCGCGATGAGGCCACGGGGGAGGTTATGTCCCTGGTGGGGAAAATGCAGGAGAGCCGCATGGGGGACCGCTACCAGCGCACCAAACCCCCGCTCATGGAGGAACGGAAGGCAAAGTACGTACACAATTCTTCATGAATTTATATTTTGTTCAGAAATTGTAACATGACAATACAAAGTGTGCACTAGGCAGCAAGTATGCTGGTAGCGTGCACACCTAACACATGACACTCATTTACACCTGAGTCAAGTGAGGAAAGTCGTGTAAACTACAGTAAAGTGTCTTTCCCAAGGGCACAAGGTCGGTGACATGTCGGGACTCGAACCCGGGACCTCTTGGTTCCGAGTTGAGTACTCTGTCGTTGCGCCACACGACCTCACACACGACCCCCAATTTATATTTGGAGGCCTACTTTCGGGTGTGTTTGTGGGTTTGTGTGTATGCTTGTACAGCAGACGGGTGCAGGGAGAGTGGGTGGTTAGTCGGTTACTTTATTTATTTATTTATTAATCTTGAGGGTCGCCCCTTCAGTTGATAAACAACTGATTTCCAAGGGGGGCCCTTAACTTGATTGACATGGAGCCTTTGGTGACCAAGAATCCTGATCTCCTATTGGACTGATTTTCAGCAGTGATAAAGGATCCTGATCTCCTATTGGACTGATTTTCAGCAGTGATAAAGAATCCTGGGCTCCTATTGGTAGTTCTGGGAATGGAAATTGTTTCTCAGGACTTAGACTAAGTTAGAGGTGTGTGGCTGCAAGCTCTCAAGGAGGAGGCCCAATCAGCCCAACAGTGAGAGATTATCTAACACACAGTGTACGAAATACTTTTTTGAGCCAGGTTGCCCAGTGGCAACCTAGGATGAAAGCTAGGTTTCCCATCAAAATTCCAGGTTGCCCCAAATTTAAACTCTTCTACATTATGATTAACTTTGTTAGAATGCAATGTGCATTTATACATTTCTAACACAGAGTTGTTTCCCCTTACCTGAAGTGATGAGCTGTTCCATGGGAACTTCTCAATAAACAGTTCCCAATGGAAGAAAGGGGCAATCCTTACCACACAATTTAGGTAGTGCACTGGGCTACCTGGGTGTAAAAATAGGTTGCACCAAGCAAAATATGGTTGCACGGTGCAACTGGGCAACCTTGTATTTCACACGCTGTGTAACACGCCTTGTTTCCTCTCCGGTGTCTGTCAGGCGTAAGAAGCGTGACGAGGACCAGTACGATGTGAAGAAGATGAAGGGAATGACGCTCCTGTCGGAGGGGATCGAGGACATGGTGGGCATCGTGTACCGCCCCAAGACACAGGAGACACGACAGACGTACGAGATGATCCTCAGCGTCATCCAGGACGCCCTGGGCGACCAGGTAAGAACACACCTGTTTGTTTAACCTTTTTCCAGCCGCATACCCGGTGTAAAGTATTGTTCACAAAGACCACATCAGTAGGGAGAAGGTTAAACCCCGGGGGAATCTATATAATATAAGAAGCCTGGGACCAGATGGGGCCCATTACTGGGCCGATACCAGGTATTGGAATCCCCAGGTTTAACACCTCTGACCCCTCTATACCAAATACCAAATACTGAACTGGACAATGACTGGACTGGACAATTTGTACTTTTGTTATTATCATTAATTATTATTGTTATTGGTTAATTACTGTTTTTTTCTTTATTATTATTGCCATTATCATTATTTATTGTATGCCAATTTTACTGTTTGTATGTGACTGTTGTGTTTTTGTTGTGTAAAACAGGGCCCCATTGAAAAGAAGTGCAATGCACTTCATGGGCTACCCTGTATAAAAATGACGGAAATAAAAAATAATAAAAAATAAAACACAATGTTGTTGAAGTTGAACAGCTGTGACTGTGAGAGGATGCATGCTATGATCTTAAGTTAACCATGTTTTTGGTGACCAGGTAAGAACACACCTTTAACCCTTTCCCAGCCGTTCACCCTCATAACCTGTGCAAATTTTGGTTCAAGAAGGCCACATCGGCAGGGAGAAGGTTAATATAACGTTTCAGGATTCCTGCTATGATTTTAACCATTATTTTCCTTCATTAATAATTAACGGTAGCACTTTGGTGGTTGAGATATCCGCATTAGTATAAAATCATTTTGAAAAATGATCTTTAAATTTAAAATTCAGAATACATCACATTTTACTTGAAAGAAAGAAGCCTAAGATTCGTAAGAAGAGCATTCTTTAATCTTACACATACACTATTACGTATTACACACAATTCTCTGAAGCACTCCAAACACATTGTCCTGAAAAGTTGTGTTTCTGTCCTAACTATTTTGACCGTGTCCTGGCCCATTCTGTTCTTGTTCTGTTTGTTCCCGGGAAAATCTCCGCAAACAGTTCAAGCATCCCCGGTAAGGACCAGTGAGTTGTTGCCAGATTGCATTTCTCAAGTCAGCCATGCGAATTACGTTTGCCAATGGGTTGAGCGCCGAGTTTAGCACCATCAGGAAAAGCACCCAGCTCCAGAATGTCACCGGTGAGCATACATCTCTGTTCTGGAGGCAGACTGGGCCAAACGGGACAGCTGCAAAACCCAGCAGCCAGAAGACGAACGCTAGCGTCACAAGGATCATCACAGTTCTTGCCTTCCTTGCGCTGGAGTCCAATTTACGCTGAGCTTCATCCTGTGCATCGTGGCCGTCACTTCCTCCAGCCCTGCCCTCGTTTTCTCTAGCTTCAGCCCATCGGGCCCCACGTCCTCGGAACTGCCGCGGTCTCGTCTTTCGGCGTTGTTTGATACGCACAAAAACGCTGATGTTTGTGAAGATCAAGACGAAACTTGGGAATACAATTATTGGAGCTAAGAAAATGGTATAACTCAAGGGGACTATGCCAATGCAGTGTTCTATGGCCATGGAGCGATCATATACACAATTCCAGCCCATAGAAGATGAAAAGACGCACAACGACAGGACTATCCATGAACATACAATTGCTACACAAGCATTCCGCTTGGCCTTAGGAGCGTTGTTGTGGAAGAAAATAGGGTGCCTGACAGCTATGTAACAATCTATAGACAACAAAGACAGAGCTGAGGCTGACATTATCTGGGTAAACATCAAACAAGTATAGAAGTGTAACACAGCAATCACTCCGTATTGGCCCAACTGACCGAAAGCTAAACATATGAGTAGAATCCCAGGCAGGAGGTCTGACGTAGCGAGGTTTGCGATGTACAGATACAGGGCCTTGTGCAGCTTCCGTGTTCCGATGATGCCGAAAAGGACCGTAACATTGGCTAATATGATGAAGACTCCCATGACTCCAAACATGTACACAGGCCACCCTTTAATACCTAACACAGTGTCGTATGAGGGGCACGCCTTGCTGGCCTGAAGGTAGGACATGTTCGTATGGCGGAGGTGCCAAAAGTAGCACTTAAGCATGTTGTCAAACAGTAGAGAGTCCGAGCTGTTGTCGAACCGTAGAGAGTCCGAGCTGTTGTCAAACAGTAGAGGGTCCGAGCTGTTGTCGAACAGTAGAGGGTCCGAGCTGTTGTCAAACAGTAGAGGGTCCGAGCTGTTGTCGAACAGTAGAGGGTCCGAGCTGTTGTCAAACCATAGAGTGTCCGAGCTGTTGTCAAACAGTAGAGGGTCCGAGCTGTTGTCAAACAGTAGAGGGTCCGAGCTGTTGTCAAACAGTAGAGAGTCCGGGCTGTTGTTAAACAGTAGAGAGTCCGAGCTGTTGTCAAACTGTAGAGGGTGCGAGCTGTTGTCAAACAGTAGAGGGTCCGAGCTGTTGTCAAACAGTAGAGGGTCCGAGCTGTTGTCAAACAGTAGAGGGTCCGAGCTGTTGTCAAACAGTAGAGGGTTCGAGCTGTTGTCAAACAGTAGAGGGTCTGAGCTGTTGTCAAACAGTAGAGGGTCTGAGCTGTTGTCGAACAGTAGAGGGTCCGAGCTGTTGTCAAACAGTAGAGGGTCCGAGCTGTTGTCAAACAGTAGAGGGTCTGAGCTGTTGTCGAACAGTAGAGGGTCCGAGCTGTTGTCAAACAGTAGAGGGTTCGAGCTGTTGTCAAACAGTAGAGGGTCCGAGCTGTTGTCAAACAGTAGAGGGTCCGAGCTGTTGTCGAACAGTAGAGGGTCCGAGCTGTTGTCAAACAGTAGAGGGTCCGAGCTGTTGTCGAACAGTAGAGGGTCCGAGCTGTTGTCGAACAGTAGAGGGTCCGAGCTGTTGTCAAACAGTAGAGGGTCCGAGCTGTTGTCAAACAGTAGAGGGTCCGAGCTGTTGTCAAACAGTAGAGGGTCCGAGCTGTTGTCAAACAGTAGAGAGTCCGAGCTGTTGTCAAACAGTAGAGGGTCCGAGCTGTTGTCAAACAGTAGAGGGTCCGAGCTGTTGTCAAACAGTAGAGGGTCCGAGCTGTTGTCAAACAGTAGAGGGTCCGAGCTGTTGTCAAACAGTAGAGGGTCCGAGCTGTTGTCAAACAGTAGAGAGTCCGAGCTGTTGTCAAACGGTAGAGGGTCCGAGCTGTTGTCAAACAGTAGAGGGTCCGAGCTGTTGTCAAACGGTAGAGGGTCCGAGCTGTTGTCAAACAGTAGAGGGTCCGAGATGTTGTTGAACATGTTCACCGGATTCTGCTGGTCTGTCGTTGGGAGCAAAGTGTTGACTGGTAGAAGAGTTCTATGCCAATGTGCTCTATCTATCTGAAGCTCCTGACTGAACAGATCTCTTTTGACCAAGGCTGAAAGCTTCACATTTATAGTGAAAGTACAGCTGCCTTTGAAATCTCTTTCTTTAATGACATTGAGACCTCCCCATTGTCCACGAGTCAGATTAAGCCGATAATGCTGTATGAACTGTAGCTGTCTACACAGTTGTCACGATTTTACGATTGTCGGGACTTGTTCAAAATCTTCATATGCTTGCTAAGGACAGGTGACAGTTGACACATGAATATGCTTCAAAAGAGTGATACATTGTACTTCAAAGTAGGTAATACTATATGATCTATAGCTGTCTTTGAAATTGCTGTCTGTCTATGCACTTAATTCTCCCATACTTCCCATGAGTTTGAATGCTGAATGAAAAATTAATAATGGCAGGTGGAAAGCGTGAATGGTGGTGATGCTCAAATTGCTCAAATTTGAAAGAGGAAATGTAATAAACTTCAAACACAAAAGATGCAGGTAATGCTATCTGAGCTGCAGCTGCCATTGAAATCTCTGGCTCTCTGACGATCTTCCTGACTGCCTTTAAGCAGATTACACAAGCAACGGCAGCTGGCAAGCTGGTCTAGTCATAATGTACATTGCACTTAAATAAGTAATCTTAACGTACATATATGGGGACACGTCGGCAGAACGTACTGCGCCTGCGCGAAACCCGTAATGTATTATGCATAGCACTTTGGCAGAACGTCTGATATAAGGTCAAATTTGCGTATATAAGGGTGACATCCCGTCTGTAGTTTTCAAATGATGTGTAGAAAAAGATATGGTCTGCAACAGGCAAAATTCTGGTGCAACGTTGACCAAAAATCCAGCGAAAATCCAGGTTTTGCGCAGGCGCAGTACGTTCTGCCGACGTGCTATATATGGGTAGGTCTTGACCTATCAAAGAACTGATTTAGATTATTTATCCCCCTGAGAGGGCCTGACAACTTTCCTTGGTACTGCAGCAGAAATTCCAGTTTTGATATCTCATGTCATCTGGACATGCTAAGCTCATGATTTTTGGATGACAGATATTTACCTTCGCCAAGAAGGTTATGTTTTCGTGGCCGTGTGTCTGTCTGTCTGTCTGTCTGTGTGTCTGTCAACAGCATAACTCGAGAAGGCTTAAATGGATTATCTTGATATTTGGTAGGTGGATAGGTCTTGATGAGAGCTCGAACTGATTAGATTTTGGGCCTCCTGGCGGCTTGTTATGGTACTGCAGCGGAACTTCCGGTTTTGATATCTCGTGATCTGGACATGCTAGGGTCATGATTTTTGGATGGTAGGTAGCTCTTGTGCTCGGCAAGAAGTGACGTAAGTTTGGGCCCCCTAGCGGCTTGCCCTGGAACTGCAGGAGCATTTGTATGAAAATGTTTAAAGTAGGATAACTCAAGAACCAGTTGACGGATCGTCTTGATATTGGGTATGTAGGTAGCTTACGTGATGCTTGACATAATTAGATGACAATTATGCAAATTAGGATCTAATTTGCATAGTTAATGAGGGAATTCTATAATTCACCTATCTTCCATTAAGGACTATTCTACCTTGTGACATGTGTAATTAAGAATGACAGGAACATCGCCATATATCAATCATGTAAATGAAGACCTAATTTGCATAATTAATGAGAAAATACTGTAATTCCATAGTGGTTGATGCTGGCAATTTCATACTTGCGCATTTCGAAGTTGACTGGAGGTGAACATCATTCAACATAACTTATTCAAATCAGGACTTCATTTGCATAATTTATGAGAAAATGCTAGAATGGCCTTCTTTGTTACGATAACACTGCCATTGGGAGGAGAATATGATCAACTGACGTAATTCATGCAAATGGGGATCTTATTGGCATAATTAGGGGGAAATCTATAATTCGTCAGTCATATAATATTAACCTCATTTGGCGAAGGTATGAGGTCGTGGAACTCTAGTTTATCATGTGTGCCATGCATTTCCATAAGAAATTATCATTTCAACTTATACCCTTACTCACCCCCCTCCCCCTCTTCAGCCCCGAGATGTTTTGTGCGGAGCTGCGGACGAGGTCCTGGCCAGTCTGAAGAACGACAGAATGAAAGAGAAGGACCGGCGGAAGGAGGTAGAGCTCCTGCTGGGGTCCATGGAGGAGTCACGTTACGCGCTCATCGTCAACCTCTGTAAGAAGATCACGGACTACGGAGGTGACAAGGAGCAACGGTTAGAACGGCAGTTTGTTAAAGCCTATTTGTTTGTTTTTATTTATTTTACCAGGGGGAACATATCGCCCGAGGGCGTTTTTCAATGTGCCCTGCGCTAGCTGGGGGGAAAACCCCAAACAAAAGCACTTACATCAGAATACAACAAAGTAACAACTAAATTTACGCAAATTACTAATTGATACAAAACCAAAGTAACTTAAATAACATACATGACACAAAACCATACTACACTTAAAAATAAACAAACTTAATAATACATGTAGTACTAATAAAGCACAGAAAAGAAACTAATTAAATATGGCAAATAATGTAAATAATATTGATAAGTTCTATTCCCTTAACCTTTAGCATACTGAAGTAGCCGTTTGGCGACAGCTTCTCTGGTAAGGTTACGTGGTTAGGCAGCAGGGAGAAGGTTAACTTCAAGATAAATCAAGGCGATTTTTGTATATTAAGTCTTAGCAACAAATCGTCAGCATTAGAAACATAATGGTTAACCCTATCAGAACTGTATGGAATGTACTTACATGTAGTTTAACTAGAAAGGTAACATTTGCAAAGCAAATGCATAATGTTTACCTTCATATATGGTCTGCTCTGTTAATTCTTTCTAAAACACATTCATATATATGGTCAGACAGGAGTCTAAATCCCTCCTGCTATAAAATTGCAACATCATGTAACACAACACTAGTTACCATGGTAACAGACAGTCTGGTTTAGGTCATTGACCAGGTCAGAGGTCACTGTTTGGAGAAGAATAAGAGGAAGAGGAAGAAACGTAGCAAAAACAATATGTTTTCCTACGGTAAACATAACAAGTTTCCGATTGACCAGTTACAAGTAAGTTAATTAATGATATGTAAGCTTTGTTACACCAAGGTACAGAGGTATTATTTTTGGTGTGTGTGTGTGTGTTTGCTTGCTTGTGTGCCCATAGCTAATGCAGTTGAGTTGCAGGGAGAGGAAGGGGAGATTTTGTAATCACAGACTGACAGAAAGATCCACTCACGCAGATACTGTACTGCACACCTACTTAGGGCTTGTCCCAACAAGTTAGTTTCCCTAAGGTTTAAAATGTCTGTTTCTTGTTTTTGTGTCAGGCCCATTGAAGAGAATATAGACGAGACCCTGGGCGTGAACGTTCAGTTTGAGTCGGACGAGGAAGAGGATGATGACGACGTTTACGGCGAGGTACGCGACGCCCATTCCGACGATGACGAGGAGGGAGAGGAGGCTGAGATCACCGGGACGCTGAAGGCGGAGGTAAATTTGATTTGATTTAATTTGATTTGCATATACAATGAAATTAAAAACACGTCTACAAGAGTACAAATACATGGAGGGAGGCAGAAACCAAGGTGGTTTTGCAAGGGTCTCCCCCATAACTTAGTAATATCAATTAGCTAAATTATACATAACTCATCAAAACTAAACAAAAGCAATGAAAAGAATTGAGTGGAAATCATATAATAATACTTATGTATCACAACTAAATACAGTAATATAGATCAGAATTGGAACTTCGTGTTTTGTAGCACTCGCTATTGAGTAGGGAACAGGTTTTCTTCGCATGAACTTTGTGCTTGAAAACTTTGCCTATGAAAAAATAAGGTTTTTGTAATAAATCAAAGGATGCTGAGGCCCGTTTTTTTCTTGTTCTTTTCGCCTGCCCACTTCAGTGATTTCAGTGCAAAAATCTGAGAACCAACAAATCAAATTGTTGTGGCCATATCCTGAAGCTCTTTTGAATCACTTTATTCTGTAGGGCCTGACAGAGAGTAAAGACCAGGGCAAGGGGAGTAAGAACCTCCACCCTCGCGACATCGACGCCTACTGGCTGCAGCGCCAGCTCGGGAAGATCTACGACGACCCGATCGTCTCGCAGAAGCGCGCCGAGGAAATCCTGGAGATCCTGAAGACGGCGTCGGACAACCACGACTGCGAGAACCAGCTGGTGCGGCTCCTCGGGTTCGACCAGTTCGACTTCATCAAAGTGCTGCGGCAGTACCGCTTCATGAGTGAGTCTCAGTATTGCTTGTTTCTTTACTTTTACCTTTTAATGTTGTTCACAAGCCAACATAAACAGAGATGATATGTGTAAAAGTCATAGATATTTCAGGGGTTTTTCTAGAAAAAATTTGCATGAGGGAGCAGATCACTAGCTTGGCAAGGGAGCGATGCAAATTTTTACAAGAGTAACACAGTTTGTAATGCTAGAATTTTTAGATTTAGATTTAGATTTAGATTGGTGGGCCGGCTTACTCTCTCCTTGCAGCCAAGGGCTGAATTGTGAGGAGCTTACAATGGTGGTGGGGCTTAATCGCAAGGGTCTGGAGCGGCTGCCATTCGGCGCTAACTCAGGTGACCTCAATACGACCCCAGGTGCGGCCATAAGACTGTAGGTTTGAACCACTCACACCGGAAAGGACCCCTACTCTTTTCGATAAGTATGGTGGGTTCTTTAACGTGCGTGGGGTGTGGCTCTCCCCAAACACGGGACCTCCATTTAACGTCCTATCCGCGCGACGTCCCTAACCGAAGCTAGGTACTCAATTACACCTGAGTGAAGTGAGGAAAGTCGTGTAAAGTGCCTTTCCCAAGGGCACAAGATCGGTGACATGGGTGGGGATCGAACCCGGGACCTCTTGGCCCCGAGCCGAACGCGCTACCGCTGCGCCAACCGACCCCAATTACTTGTTATGATGTTTTGTTTTTATATTTTCACTGGAAAAAGATCATTTTGAGAAAGACTTAATGTTGTGAAACAAGTATGTAGCCACTTAGGGTCGAGGATTCAATCTGAAAATTGACATGAGGGAGCAGCTCCCTTATTCCCTGGTTGAGAAAAACCCCTGTATTTACCTCAGAGTATGGAGGTATTGTTTTTGGTGTGTTTGTATTTGTGTCTGTAGTTGTTTCCACATGCTGGTCTTCTTGGGGACACTGACAGGAAGTGTCATAGGCCCCTGAGCAAGTTATCTCATTTCCTGACTTCAATTCCCTGCAGTTGCCTATGAGAACCAGTGGGAAAATGCTATGGACAGAATCAGCCATAAGTTTGCAATGATAAATAGAACCAAAAATTATTTCACGGACATATGAGAGCTTCTTTTTTCATATACATGTACATGTATACCCTTTGTTTGTACCGTGCGCATGTAGTCCAGCAACCCTGCCTCTGGACCGAGAGGTTGGGAGTTCAAATGCCATTTGTTGTCGCTCACCCGACACGCTACTTGAAAGGGTCGCAGTCCTTAGGATAGAACATTAAGCTGTGGTCCACTGTTCATTGTGCTTGTCGAAAAGAGCAAGGGGAATTTCTCCAGTACAATGAACCTGTACACAAATACTGTACATACCGTCTGTCTTCTGTGTCACGACCAGTGGAAGAGTAGCTATTCAGTGAGCAGTGTACGAAATACTTTTTTGAGCCAGGTTGCCCAGTGGCAACCTAGGATGACAGCTAGGTTGCCCATCAAAATTCCAGGTTGCCCCAAATTTAAACTCTTCTACAATTACATTATTATTAACTTTGTTAGAATGCAATGTGCATTTATACATTTCTGAGTTGTTTCCCCTTACCTGAAGTGAAGAGCTCTTCCATGGGAACTTCTCATTAAACAGTTTCCAATGGAAGAAAGGGGCATCCTTACCACAAAATTTAGGTAGTGCGCTGGGCTACCTGGATGTAGAAAGAGGTTGCACCAAGCAAAATTTGGTTGCACATTGCACTGGGCAACCTGGTATTTCCTACGCTGGTGAGCTAAAACTGGATTCAGAGATCACTTCCCTTTTTTTAATCGTTATCCAGTCCTGTACTGCACCATGCTGGCTGCGGCCCAGAGCGAGGCGGAGAGGCAGCGTATCGTGGACAAGATGGAGAGCGACACGGAGCTGGCCGCCATCTTGCACGCCCTCCAGGAGGAGGAGAAGGGCGACCTCGTGCAGGAGGAGCGAGCGCGGCGCGCGGCGGCCCGACAGACCCGCGTGGAGGGGGAGCTGGAGGCCATGCAGGTGGACGACATCCCAGAGGTGAGAAATGATCTAATTTGCATAATTAATTAGGAATTTCTATGATTCAGTTATCTTCCATGATAGGACTATTCTATCTTGTGGCATGTGTAATTAAGAATGAGAGGAACATTGCCATATATTGATTATGTAAATGAAGACCTTATTTGCATAATTAATGAGAAAATACTATAATTCCATAGTGGTTAATGTTGGTAATTTCATACTTGTGCATTTCGAAGTTGACTGGAGGTGAACATAATTCAACATAACTTATTCAAATCAGGACTCATTTGCATAATTTATGAGGAAATGCTAAAATAGCCTTCTTCGTTAAGATAACACTTCCATTGGGATGAGAATATGATCAAGTGATGTAATTCATGCAAATGAGGATCTTATTTGCATAATTAGGGGGAAATCTACAATTTGTCAGTCATAAAGGGTAACCTCATTTGGCGAAGGTATGAGGTCGTGGAACTCTAGTTCATAAATGTCAACCTTTCTTTATATAATACTTAACTATTGGCTGCATCCCAGAGGCATTGCCAGAATAGTCTAACAGATTTTTTATCTATAGTACTTCTTATGTACTTATCTACTTATGTACTTTTCTCAACATACATGTAATATCATAGCATTGCTTTCTTTATGTAATACATTATTACTAGAGTTTATTGGAGTTCAATTTCTCCTTTACTATTGGCTATGCCCCAGAGGCATTGCCAAACTAGTCTAATAGATTTAGATATAGAGAAGGTTGACAGCATGTGGGTGAGGACAGATTGACAGGCAGAATGACAGGAGGTCAAAAGGTCAGACACGGGAAATGTGGTGAACTTGAAGGTCAAGAAAACTCTTCCCCGACGTCTGAAATCTGAAATTTCCCGTTTCGTTCTGATTCCAGACCATGCGTCCCAGTCAGGTGTTGGACCTGGAAGACCTGATCTTTAACCAAGGTTCCCACCTCATGGCAAATAAACGTTGTCAGCTACCGGACGGATCCTACCGAAAACAGCGGAAAGGTACGCGCTCCGTTCTCGTTTTGAGGGAGATTTGTGGGAAGAAATCGTATTGTGCCAACAATTTTTGTACAGCTTGCAAAGTGTTCACTAATGTCAAACTATCTAGTACAAATTTGTAAAAGTATTGAGTGGTAGGTAACACTTTTGAGGTTAATTGTTAGAATTATATACTATTAGCTATTTCTCTCAAATATGCTACATTTGCATGATACATGATACTGTAAATACTTTGTCTTTTGCATATTTTTTGCCAATATTACATACTTACCATGAAATACAATACTTGCTACATGATAGGATATGAAGAGGTTCATGTTCCCGCGCTCAAACCCAAACCGTTTGGGTCGGACGAGTCCCTGGTCTCCATCGACCGCCTGCCAAAGTACGCGCAGCCGGCGTTCGAGGGGTTCAAGAGCCTGAACCGTATCCAGAGCCGGCTGTACAAGGCGTCGCTGGAGAGTGACGAGAACCTGCTACTGTGTGCTCCCACTGTAGGTGGTTTTCTTCTTCATTTTATATACTATTACCTTATTACCAGTGTACGAAATACTTTTTTGAGCCAGGTTGCCCAGTGGCAACCTAGGATGAAAGCTAGGTTGCCCATCAAAATTCCAGGTTGCCCCAACTTTAAACTTTTCTACATTATGATTAACTTTGTTAGAATGCAATGTGCATTTATACATTTCTGACACAGAGTTGTTTCCCCTTACCTAAAGTGATGAGCTCTTCCACAGGAACTTCTCAATAAACAGTTCCCAACGGAAGAAAGGGGTATCCTTACCACAAAATTTAGTTAGTGCACTGGGCTACCTGGGTGTAGAAATAGGTTGCACCAAGCAAAATATGGTTGCACGGTGCAACTGGGCAACCTAGTATTTCATACGCTGAAGTAGATACCACAATTCCAAAATGTGAATTCGTCAAAAACAAATGATTGTAACACACAGCAATTTAACCTAGCAACTCCATCTTGTTTTTTTTCTAACTCCATTCTTCTACATGACGTCAGGGCGCGGGAAAAACCAACGTGGCCCTGCTGACCATCCTGCGGGAGATCGGGAAGCACATCAACCGTGACGGCACCATCAACGTGGACGCCTTCAAGATCATCTACATCGCCCCCATGAGGTCCCTGGTACAGGAGATGACGGGCAGCTTCAGCAAGGTCAGCGGCAATGCTAAACAACTTTTATTTCTCCGTGGTCTTATTCTTATGATATCAACTGTAAAATTATGTTAGCCACGCAAAATTATATAAAAGATACAAAACGGTTTTAGCTGACTGTGTATAGGTCCTGTTTTGCTTTGTTTTGTTTTTTCTTCTGGGAGGGGAGGTTTTGTTTCACGCCATGTCTTTCATGTATCTATATTTATTCAATGTCTTGTAAGATACTTTTTTTCCATTGTAAAAGTGGCTGGGAGAATATAAGTTGTTCCTAACTTGAGTTCACAGCGACTTAGTCCGTGTCCATTCATTTGTATTTACTTGTTTTGAATAAAAAAAAATGTTAAGTGGTTCAGTATTATGAAACACGTTTAAACTGTAATTTCCAACACGAGAAATTGGACTTATCCAAATTTTCAACTGTACAACGCCAGTCTTTGTCAAGGAATGAGCATTCCACCGCTTCTGTGACGTCACGTGATGCAGATGACACACGTGACTTAGTGGGTCATAGGTTGCAGAAAGTCTGTGGCGCCCCCCCGTCTTTGTTGAGGGATGGTGGTTCAGATTGTGGGCAAAGTTCCTCAGATATGTGCAGTCAACACTGCCCAAGAAGACCACTCAGGGTACTGATATAATCTTGTCTGTGTGGCCAGGTGGTCACCATAGACAGGATTCTTAGTAATCTTGTGTCAGTGAGAAAAATTACCTAAGGGACCACCAAAATGTGATCACATTGGCTAGGTGGTCTTTATGTAGAGGTGGTCACTTGTACAGGTTTGAATGTACTAGTACATGTACTTGTACAAAAGTTTTGCATTTGCTCCACCTATATTTAACAATTTGTGGTATCACACCTGCGTTGTCCCACAGAGACTGGGTTATTTAACAATTTATGGTATCACACCTGCGTTGTTTCACAGAGACTGGAGTCTTTAACAATTTATGGTATCACACCTGCGTTTATTCTATAGAGACTTGAGTCTTACGGCATCACGGTGTCGGAGCTGACAGGCGACCACCAGCTCAGCCGCGAGGAGATCCAGGGTTCGCAGGTCATCGTGTGTACGCCGGAGAAGTGGGACATCATCACGCGTAAGGCCGGGGAACGGACGTACACCCAGCTGGTGAGACTGCTCATCATAGACGAGATCCACCTTCTGCACGACGAGAGAGGGCCCGTGCTAGAGTGCATCGTAGCCAGGTACATAGGATTACATTTGTTTGTTACCTCCTTTTATTCAAGGTTTTCTTTTCAGTGTGTTTGTTTGTTTCTTTGCTTGTGTTTTTGTGGTTATTTGAATACAGTAGAATCACAGCAAGTGAGGGTTGAAATGGTGTAACCACAGGCTGACAGTAAGGTCAAATTAGAGGTCAAAATGGTCTCCATGCAGGCTGGGAGAAAGTGACAGTGGAATATGCACAGAATCAGCGAGAAATTCACAGTAATGCATAAAAGAACTCTAAACACTTCTCAGAGTTGTGAAATCTTCAAATTCTTAGTTGTTTTGCCTAACCAAACTTGAAAGCTGTCACAAAGCTATTTCTAATGAGCAGTATTATCTAAGCGCAAATTTTTGTTGTGTCTTTTTCCTAGAATGATCCGGAGTATCGAGACCACCCAGGAGGACATCCGATTGGTTGGCCTGAGCGCCACCCTGCCGAACTACGAAGACGTGGCCACGTTCCTGCGCGTGGACCCGGCCAAGGGCCTGTTCTTCTTCGACAACAGTTTCCGCCCCGTGCCGCTGGAGCAACAGTACATCGGGATCACGGAGAAGAAGGCTGTGAAGAGGTTCCAGGTAGGATTGTGGAATACTGATAACTTTGGGATGGGGGTTTGTGCGCGTGAAAAAGTTGCGCGTGAAAAATCTGCGCGTGAAGATATGCAAATTAGCTGATTCCCAAGGGATTTAAAGCATTTTTGCTGTTTTAGACTTAAAATTTTAGATAAAAAGTCACGAAATAGAATTGAGTATCATAATTGTTGCATTCTAGAGTACATAGCCTTGTTTTGTGAAAGACTCTGCTTTAGAAAATGTAAAATCAAGCTTATAGAATGGAGAAAAGCCTAAAGTTGTTACATTTTACAATATAAAACCTTATATTTGTAACTTTTCCATATATTTCTGGCAAATTCAAGTGATTTTCAAATGTTTAGGTTTCATGGAAGATATGCAAATTAACCTATTCCCAAGGGACCCAAAATTCATAAGTTTTTCAAATGAAAATTACAGGTTGTAGATGGAAAATCAAATCACAGGATAACATTTTTCTGCATAAGAATTTGGTACTTTATATTTTCTGACATATTCAAAGGACTTTAATTTTTCACGTGCAAAATTTTCATGCGCAAATTTTCACGCCAAAAAACGCGTTCCCAACAACTTTTATTGTATCCTAAAGCCATACCAATTTGATCTGTTGGTTCTCAGATTTTTGGAGGAAATCATTGAAGTGGGATATTGACAAAATTATGCCAGTTAAAACAGTACTGTAAAGTAGTGAAATCTTAAAGTTGCAATTTTGGTTAATTCCACAATTTGCCCTAAATCCCACACCCATTTTCAAACTAGTGGATAAACATCGGCTTATTTTAGACAGGGAATTTTAAAAATAACAGCATTTGCTAGTCATTTCAACATTTCTGACTACTAGCCTCCAGCATTCATAGAGACTAGGGCTGCGTACCGGTCCAGGTGAACCAGTACGGACCGGAAAAATAGTATCGGTCCGGTCCGAAAAAACCAAAATGTTGGTGGACCGTTTTTTTGGACCGGAACAAAAACCCATACTTGTTACTACTGATGATCACTACACACAAGGATGCCTGCCAGGAAAATGAACATCCAGTGTTAAAATAAAGATATTTACCTTAGTTTCCGCCTCTCTCATTTCGCAACAATATTTTTCCATATTTTCGTTACCGACAGACATCATCTAGGAAAAGGAGAAGTTTACAACCTGCGTATTGGTTGGGATCAAGCCGCTGCTTGACACCAGTGGCCACTTGCCCACACTGTGACGCACGTGAATTGTTCAGGTACAGGTACAGGTCTGGACCTGGACCTAAACCTCTGTACCTGTACCTGTACCTGATGTTTACGTTTAGGTACGCAGCCCTAATAGAGACCTGTCCTGTAGTTCTCATATAAATTGCTAGGAGCACTTCAATCCCTCAAAATTATTAAAAGCATCCCTAATTGCTGACCATTTCAAAATTGCTACAATTACTAATCTTAGCCTCCAGAGAGACCTGTCCTGCAGTTCTTACATAAGTTACTAGGAGGCGCTTCAATCCCTCTAAATGAAAGTATTTTCGTCCCCTCAGCTGATGAACGACATCCTATACGAGAAGGTGATGGAGCATGCTGGGAAGAACCAGGTTCTCGTGTTCGTCCACTCGCGGAAGGAGACGGGGAAGACGGCGCGGGCGATCCGCGACATGTGCCTGGAGAAGGACACGCTGGGTCACTTCCTTCGGGAGGGGTCGGCTGCCACTGAGGTGCTCCGTACGGAGGCGGAACAGGCAAAGGTACGGCGTAACACGATACCTTCCCTTCACACACTACTACTTTGTCTTCCAGAAATATGATTTATCAATTTGCACAGCAGTGTTCGAAATACCCGGTAGCGCGGTAGTGCCGCACAACCTGATTTTCTTGTGCGCTACTTGCTCCCTGACTCAGGTAGCGCACCGCGCAACCTCAAAATACATGTATGTACCGCTGAACTCAAAATGCAAGCGTTCTCTGTGCAGGCGGCGCCAGGCTGTGCTCACGTGAGCCGAGTCAGGGCGAGATCTTGATTGACGGCGGGCGCCGGGTGGCAGCCCTTTGATCTGGGACCGAATCTGAGATCTGAGATCAAATTAGTGGCCAGCCAATCACAGCAAATTGCTACAACTGGCGGAAAATTACGAGATCTGCCGGAGAGACGGCGATGTTTCACGAATTCCTGAGATCTCCACGTGATTGGTCGACCGAAAATGAAACGGAAATCTGCGAAATGTGGAGCCTCGATTTCGAGTTTCTGGAGTTTTCTTGTAAAACGAGTCAGGGTACATTTTTGTTCGTATAATTTTGTGTCTACCTCTCGAGAGGAAGCGGAAGGAATGCCAGCAGCCGCGGCGGAAGGATTGCCAGTAGTTGGGTCAGAGGCAGCGGCGGATTCGCCGGCAGCCGCGGTGCAAGCAGCGGCGGAAGGAACGCAGTCGTGTTACTCTTAGGTGGCCGTGGCGGCACGGAAGAAAAAGGCACCGTCAAGCCAACGTCGATGGGAAAGTGTGTCCGGAAATACGCATTTCAAGAGACATGGCGCGAAGACAGGCATTGAAGAAGATGGAGGAAAGATGTACTGTAGTGCGACTCGTGCATAGAATTCGACAAATCGGGGGGGGGGGGCAACCTAAAATTCTTATGCGCTACCTATTTTTTGCCCGAGGTAGCACACTGTGCTACCAGGCTCAGAAAAGTATTTCGAACACTGCACAGTAAGACATTCACAATAAGGAAACAATGCACTGTCAGAATAGTGGAAAGGTGGAAAATCTTAGTGCATTTCTCAATGAATAATGAAAATGAAACCTTTGATGTGTTTATTTGTTTCGCATCACCAGTAAACCTCCTTTAGGTGTAACACACCAGTTTTGTACAGTAAGTACAAGCTGTGCAAGACCACAAGACTGTAAGGTTTGAAATGCTCACACTGGGAAGGACCCCTACTCTTTTCAATAAGTACGGTGGGATCTTTAACGTGCTTGAGGTGTGGCTCTTCTCAAACACGGGACCTCCAATTCAAAACAAGACTGGCAATGAAAACATACATTGCCATGGCGACGGTGGTTGTTGTTTGGGTTATTGTTTGCATGGCACTGCGGCCCTGCCATCATTTCATGATTTTGAGGAGGACTTGGTACCTATACAGATACAGTGCACTCCTCCCCTAAGTGTATAGTGAACGAGCCCCGGGGTCACAGAAAGTAGGGCATCTGGGGCAGAGGTCTTCCCAAAGCAGGGTCCAGGAATGTGGGCATAGATGTGGGTCACATGCCTGTGGACATTCCATTCCTGTGGACAAAATGCCTGTACAATTCCTAGAATTCTTGCGAATTGCACACAATACTGTACCATTAGGCTCCTCTCTGAGACGTCACCAAAACCTCACACTGTTGTGTTCTGATTCCAGAACCAAGAGCTGAAGGATCTGCTGCCCTACGGTTTCGCCATCCATCATGCCGGGATGACTCGCGTGGACCGTACGCTGGTGGAGGATCTCTTCGCCGATCGCCACATCCAGGTCCTGGTTTCCACGGCAACCCTGGCCTGGGGTGTCAACCTTCCCGCTCACACTGTCATCATCAAGGGCACACAGGTTCGCTTTAACCTTCCGACTCCTGAGTTAGAATTTTGCACTTTTTATCTACACCAGACAAATTTTACCTGCACTACTCAGAATTTAGGAAGTATGGATCACACTAAAATCTGTTTAGAAACCACTGCCATTATTTCTTTTACACTTCATAGGTGGTAACAGTCAAATTCTCAGTGCAGCAAATAAAAATCAACATACACCTACATGTATATACCAGTATAAACCCAGTACATAGACCAGTACAAGTTAGGTGCAGGTAGACATCAGAAATATAGGGAGGCCCACACACAATTTTGTTAAAAAATACAATTTTTGCAGTGCTAATAAATTTGTTCTTAACACTTATGTGTCTTTTTTCATTGCTTTTCTTGTAGTACGTGATAGGGTCAGTAGATCCTGAAAATTTCACCCCCCTACGATGTCGGGAAGGTAAAAATTTTAGCCCTCCAACATGCTTCCCAGAGCATTTTTTCCCTATAGTTAAGCTGGGATTGTTACCAGGCCAGGTCTGAAAAAATGATTTTTTTATTTGAAGTCGTAGAAGACTGCGGTTTGCACCATATGATAGGGTTTTGGACCAATCACAATGATCAAGTTCAAAATTGCTGATATGAGGCTTATTTATGGCAAACTATGCAAATTTTATGCAAATTAGTTTCCCGCGGGCCCGGCATATTTGCTGATAGACAATGATGTAGCATTTTTAAGTCACATCAAGTACGCCATTAAAGGTTTTTGTGACCCTATAATTTATGAAGCTGGTGTACCCAACCCCTTCAATCACCTGAAAAAGTCTCAAGCTTCAGAGAGACTCCTAAAATCCGGAATGTGAAGCTGAATATGCTTTTGTATACCATATGCCGCCCCCCCCCCTGATTGCTTAACAGTGACCACCTTAGAAGTGCCAAAATTTTCACTTCTGACAACACTACAAAGACCAAACTTCATACAGTAACACAACATAACAAGCTGTACAATCTGTCATATCTATTTATTACCATCTTTAAAAATATGCATTTTATGACTTGTCAAAATGTTCAGAAATGTTCAAATTTCAGTGCCCCCCTCCCCCATTGTACAAGGAAACTACAATATCAGCCCTTAAACTTCATCTAAAAAAGAGCGGTTGGGTCAGAAAGGTGTAAAACCTGTACACACCAACTGGGTTAACAAGTGCAACAATTCAATCATGTTATAATCTACTTTCCATAGAATCTAAGTCCTACCAAGCATCTCCTTTGGAGTGCCCCCCTCCCCCCTTGCTACAATGTATTGACCACTGGCACTTCACTTCAGATGTGCTGAAATTCTTACTTGCCTTAATGGCACAAAAACAAAACTTCATGTAGTGTCACCAAAAACAAGTTTAAACACCTGAACATATTACCATACATCACATGTAATAAATCACTTCATATATTTAAATCTTATGTAAAATGTTTAGACAGTTGTGCCCCCCCCCCTACGGCCCGGCAATCATGCAATACATGCAACAAATCTAGATGGCAAATGTTTGTATACAAAAATATAAAATCATACAATGCTCACTGTTCCAATCAAGAAGTCTGATACTAATTAGTAGCCATGTCCGAATCATCTGATTCATACCAATCCATAATCTCAGCCAGAGGAATGTTGTCATCATCACTATCATTACTTTGCTGTTCTGCTCTCCTCTTCCCCGAAATATTAGCCAAAGGAATGTTGTCTTCATCACTGTCACTACTTTGCTCTTCTGCTCTCCTCCCCCCCGTTTTTTGATATGACAAGGGTAGATAGTCATCCAAGTCATCACAGACGTTTGGATTCGAAATGATAAGTTTTGACAATAATCTTTTTCTGTCTTTTACATTCAGTTTGCTCGTGTTCTTAATATTGCCACCCTCTGACACCTCCATTCCTAGCCGAGACAGTTCTGCCCAGAGAGACAGCTGGAACAACACGTCTGGTCCTTTCAGTGCTTGTATCTGGGTCTTCTTAGTTATCAGTCCATTTGTGGAAATACTATGTAAAAGTTTATTTCTCTTCTCTTCCTTTCTTCTTGCTGTGGCCTGTCTTTTCCTCTTTCTTTCCTCCCGTCTTGGCTGTTCTGTTTCATAAAGTCTTTTCACTTGCTGTTCTTTAGTGCTTGAAATTAACATTCGTGGAATAGACAGCCTGTTTGTCAGCCTCAAGACTGGATGCTGTGAAGTACAGCTCTAAAAACTCCCGGTTGGTGAGGGGTGTTTTATCTGGGACGACAGTCGGTGAGGCAGGAGAACTGTAAACAGATATGACAACCATCATTTAATGAACCACGTGACATGGAGAAGAGGCAAATTATTGTACAATGGTCACGCCTATTTTTACTCGTGCCTTCAAAACTAAAGAAAAAATTGTACCACTAGAGATATTTCTACTATCCCAAAGCAACACTTTAAAATGAAGCTACAAAAGATCCTGAGTAACCTGTAAGTGTAAGAGTTTTCTCATTATATAATATAACTAACTGTTGTGATACCAGTCATAGTAATCATGGTTTAAAATTACGACTCATTTTAACTAGAATTGACATGAAAATAAACTAAAATGTTTATACAATTATAACACTCGTTAGGACAATAAATAAATGGTACTCACCGACATGACTGTGAGTTAAACCCCCTTGCTAGCAGGGGGAAGGAGGCGGCCGAGCTAGTATAGCTAACATGGTAGGGGGACTGACCGCCTCTCCGTGGAAGACGGGCAAACATTCTACAAATCAAAACAAAACATCGATTAAAAAAACTACAAAATGTTCTTCGCAATGTTAACAAAAATTATGTTGAGCTAGGGATTACAATTACAAATCTATGATTATAAAACGACCGGTGTTCAAGCCGCGCTCACCAAAGGGGGGGGGGGGGGGGAGGGGGGCGACGGAACGAACGATCACCTCGCCTCGCCCGGTGCGACCGACCGGCTTTCTTCGGGCGGCGCGGTCACATTTCGTGTCCAAACACGACGAAACTCTCACAAAGTAATCTTTACAATATGCACTAAATACACAAAAAGTCCCAGTTTCGATGCTATTTAACTAATATGTAAAATTAGTGAAAGAATGTGATGTACTTACTTCGAGTGACTGTAGAACGTGAAACTCCCGCCCAAACGCGCTGGGACTTGCACGCAAGCTGGTTTGGCTTGTTTTCTTGAGAAACAAAGCCTTTCATTGGCTCCCTGAGCTGTTTTGAAACCACGCCAACCAATAGAACGGAGGGTTACTATTTCGCGATATGGACGATTCCACTCGTGAGTAGGGGGCAGGGTCTGCCAATTGAGGGCAGAAATGTGACACCCACGCCCCGCGCGTAAACAACAGGGCGCGCGGGGCATTTTTACGATTTTTAAACCGCCATAACTCACGAAAATAGTAATCTAGGTGGGTGAAACTTTCAGATACTAATATTTGTATTACATACATCGTAGAAATCAAATTATTTGTTATGTATCTTTTTTATAGCATTGAAATCGTGCTTTAAACATGACCAAGATTTTATTTAGAGCCTCTGCGAAGTGTGTGGGCCTCCCTAAGAAATACCTGCACAGACCCAATTTTACCTGCACTAACCTGCACTAACTGGGCAGCATTTTTGGGTTGAATACAGGGTTTGGCAGTAGGAAGAAGGTTAAGAAAAGACAGGTTAAATGTGCTGTTACTAGTGTTAGTGATACCCTTGAAATAGAAATTTAACCGTAAGACTAACAACAGTAAAGAAATGGAAACTTTGGTCACGTGTCACGGTCATTGAGACTAGACAAAATTATCATGCAAGGAACGGTCTAGGAAGGAAGAAAGAGAGGTAGGCAACGGAAAAAAATGGGAGGGCAATATCAGGGAATGGACCAGCATGACACTAAGTGAAACGTTAAGAAGAAAAGAAAACCGAGAAGGGTGGAGAAAACTGGTTGTCAGATTATCTATGGTGTTCCAATGGTGGAACAATTAAGACTAGGAATAAATGAGATAACAGAGTGCGAAATACTAGGTTGCTCAGTTGCACCGTGCAACCATATTTTGCTTGGTGCAACCTATTTCTACACCCAGGTAGCTCAGTGCACTACCTAAATTTTGTGGTAAGGATGCCCCTTTCTTCCATTGGGAACTGTTTATTGCGAAGTTCCCATGGAAGAGCTCATCACTTCAGGTAAGGGGAAACAACTCTGTGCCAGAAATGTATAAATTCACATTGCATTCTAACGAAGTTAATCATATAGAAGAGTTTAAATTTGGGGCAACCAGGAATTTTGATGGGCAACCTAGCTTTCATCCTAGGTTGCCACTGGGCAACCTGGCTCAAAAAAGTATTTCGTACACTGAGATAAGTACATAATGCTACATGTATATACAGAAAGACGCAGATTAATGAAATATCTGTCAATGTAAGAGGACTTTTTTTAAAAGTTGGACTTTTTTGCGACAGGTGTACAGTCCGGAGAAAGGTCGCTGGGTGGAGCTTGGCGCGCTGGACGTCCTGCAGATGTTGGGACGTGCCGGCCGCCCGCAGTACGACACCAAGGGGGAGGGGCTCCTCCTAACAAGCCACAGTGAACTGCAGTACTACCTGTCACTGCAGAACCAACAGGTAGGGATGGAGGGAGGGAGGGATGTGGTGGAGGGATGGATGTGGTGGATAAGTGATTGAATGAATGAATGTGCAAATAAGAAAACATGGGCAGTGACAGAGGATTAAAGGATTGAACATACACTGAATACCCTTGAAGAGTCCCTTGAATCTTTTAGTTTAAAAAATTTGAAATGAAAGTCATAACTGCTATTCTATGCACACCAACAATTTGTAAGTTTGAAATAAATTTGCCTATTAAAACAGTGGCTAATTCACAAGAAGTATAAGGAAAGAGAGCCCCCTAGCAGTCTACATGAAAAAAAGCATGGCTGTAGTTGACAAAAGAGTTAAACCCTCTGTTTCCCTATTCCTACAGCTGTCAGTGGAAAGACAATTCTTCCTCAAGAAGTATAAGACAAGAGAGTTGAGACCAGTTTACATGCAAAGTGCAGGGCTTTAGTTGACACACTCTGTTTTCTATCCCTACAGCTGCCAGTGGAAAGTCAGTTCATCTCCAAGCTGGCGGACAACCTGAACGCAGAGATAGTGCTGGGTACTGTGCAGACCCTGAAGGATGCCGTCCACTGGCTGGGCTACAGCTACCTGTACATCCGTATGCTCCGCAACCCCACGCTGTACGGAGTCTCCTCCGACACGGTAGACAAGACGTTCCTTTTTTTTTCCAATGCTGTAGTGAAGATGTTTCTAGACATGACCTTTTAGAGCCTACTGGGACCCTTATCTGCTGAACACATCACAAACGAATCTACAGCATTTTAATGGCAATTTACAGTATGAAGGGCCAGTTCAATGGAACAAACTCTACAGAACAAAGGCGTGTTAGTTATCCAGACCAGAAGTTTTATCATGATATTTGTGTACCTCAATGTAATTTTTCTGTCAGCGTTAAGCCTTTAAATGTGTATCCAGGGACACCTAAAAATCAGGTCACAGACCCGAGTGTGGTCTCTTGCTAGAATAAATAAAATGAAATGAATGAAATAAGAGTCTTCATTGTATGTTTTGACTCATTTTTTTCTTTTCCTGTAGAAGGACGACCCGTTGTTGGAGCAGCGGCGTATCGACCTGATTCACACGTCGGCCGCCATGTTGGACAAACACAACCTGATCAAGTACGACAAAAAGACCGGCAACTTCCAGGTCGGTGATCGCGTACTTAGATGTCTGCCATTTTTATTGATTCTCACTATTGATTCTCACTGAGAAACCTAATTATTACTTCTGGGTACTGAAGTATTGTTTAAGGTGTCAATACAGAAGTATTTTTTAGGGTGTGAGCTGTGAGGTTGTGTGTCTGTTTGTCTGGACAGAGTAGGTTGATAACACATGGGTGGGGAAGATTGACAGGCAGAATGACAGTAGGTCAGAAGATCAGACACAGGAAATGGGGTGAACTTGAGAGTGGGTTGACAGCACTTGGGTGGGGAAGATTGACAGGCAGAATGACAGGAGGTCAGAAGGTCAGACACAGGAAATGGGGTGAACTTGAAGGCCACAAAAACCCAAAATACATGTACTTCACAAAATCTGAAACCTTTGATTTCTTGTTCATAATGTTTATATCTGAAGTTGTGTGTATTTTAGTTCCTGTTTTCATGGATTTTGGCGACGTCCACAGGCATGCCTCTGACCCACATCTATGTCTACATTCCTGGAAACCTTTGGGACCCTGCTTTGGGATGACCTCTCTACCCCGGATGCCCTACTTTCTGTGACCCCGGGGCTCGTTCACTATACACTTAGGGGAGGAGTGCACTGTATCTGTATAGGTACCAAGTCTTCCTCAAAATCATGAAATGATGGCGGGGCCGCAGTGCCATGCAAACAATAACCCTAACAGCAACCACTGTCGCCATGGCAATGTATGTTTTCATTGCCAGTCTTGTTGTGATTGTAATTATTATTATACCTTAGGTGACGGATTTGGGGCGCATTGCCAGCTACTACTACCTGACACACGACACGATCGCCACCTACAACCAGCTGCTGAAGCCCACCCTGAGCGAGATCGAGCTGTTCCGCGTCTTCTCGCTGTCCGGAGAGTTCCGAAACATCACAGTGCGGGAGGTAAGCGAGAAAATCAGCCAACATTGTTGGGGCAGTTCTAGTATGTAACAGCACATCGGCAGAACGTACTGTGCCTGCGCGAAACCCGGATTTTCCACGATTTCTGTTGAGTGGTTGGTCAACGTTGCATCAGAATTTTGCCCATTGCAGACTGTCACAATATCTTTTCTGACACAACATTTGAAAACTATAGACGGGGTGTCATCCTTAAATACTCGAGCACGACCTTAAATGAGGCGTTCTGCAGAAGTGCTTTGCACAATCCATCCATCCATCAGTCCCATTTATCCATTCATTTGCACAATACATGCCGGATTTTGCACAGGCACAGTACGTTCTGCCGACGTGCTGTATGTAAAATGTTGCTTTCTTTGTCACATGAATGAATCTCTGCCATTACCATTAGATTTCTTGCACTTTGGATTGAGACTGCTAGGGGGCTCTTTTAACCTACAATGACTATTGTGTCTTTGCAGGAAGAGAAGTTGGAGCTGCAGAAGATGTTGGAGAGAGTTCCCATTCCCATCAAGGAGAGCATTGAGGAGCCAAGTGCCAAGGTACTGATGGAAAATTCTCTTTCAAACGTCACTCTGTTCCATAACAAAATTTTCTATCTTTTCATATGAAAGACAGTTTTGCAACCAACTGAATAGAAGTGATTTAGGAGTTTTCTTTTATGTGTGATAAGAGGAGTGTAGCAGGGCCGACAGTCCATCTTAGCTGCAATAAGGGAATTGGTCTCCTCTGAAGACTGTAGTTCTCCAGTTGGTCACTAGGTGGCAGTCCACATCTACATATACGCCATACTGGACAGAGCCCCTCGCAGGGCATAATGTCCAGGGAGACCTGGTCTTTACCCTAGTGCAACGGGTGGTGGTGCAAAAACAGAAAAATCTACAAAAAAAACAACAAAGAAAGCAAAAATAACAATGATTTTGTGGTGTAGGAAAAAAAGGTGGTGCTATGCAGGGGTTTTTCTAAACCAGGGAATAAGGGAGCTGCTCCCTCATGTAACCAGCCAGCTCCCTCATGTCAATTTTCAGATTGAACGCTAGAACCTAAGTGGCTACATACTAGTACACAAAATGATCTTTTTCCTGTGAAAATGTATTAAAAAACATCATAACAATTCATTGTAGCATTGCAAACTGTGTTACTCTTGTAAAAATTTGCATGGCTCCCTTGCCAAGCTAGTGGTCTGCTCCCTCATGCAAATTTTTTCTAGAAAAACCCCTGCTATGTACAGGGTAGTCGCCCGGTCCATCAACTGTCTCTTTATTCCAGGTGAACGTCCTCCTGCAAGCCTACATCTCACAGCTGAAGCTGGAAGGCTTCGCGCTGGTGTCGGACATGGTGTACGTGACGCAGTCGGCCGGGCGACTGATGAGAGCGATCTTCGAGATCGTGCTCCACCGGGGATGGGCTCAACTGGCCGACAAGGCCCTGGCACTCTGCAAGATGATCGACAAGAGGATGTGAGTTTTTTCATTTTCAGTTTTTATTAATTTTTCCAGTACATCACACTCAGGTGCATGATTTGCTTTTCAGGTGTCCCTGGGTACATAAAAAGCTTAGTGCAGACATAAGAAATAGAACAAATTACGTAGACATAAACAAACAACATAGACTGTATGGTCTAGACAACTAACACTAAAAACTAGTCCTGTTTGTCATCCTTGGGGTCAATTTTCTATACTAAATTATAAAAGGTCTAACTTTGTAAATGTAAAGTGAAAAACATGGGCTTCTTTAGTCTTGTTATTTGATGAATTGTTTTGATATATTAAAGTCATTCTCATGCCAATTTATGGTGTACATGTATAGGGCAACACCTATATCTGTTTCCTTAGCCCTGATATAGCACACCTGATATACCTTTAGCACACCAAAGTAGCCCTTTGGCTACCAATTCTCTATTACTACAAAGTGTAATTACGTATGATGGCCTTAGGCAGCAATGAGAAGGTTAAATGCTGTCTGTTCTGAAGACCAGATCCTTACTGCAGTTCTCCCATTTGTCACCAGGTGGCAGTCCATGTGCCCGCTCCGACAGTTCCGGAAGATTCCGGAGGAGGTGGTGCGGAAGATCGAGAAGAAGAACTTCCCGTGGGAGCGCTTCTACGACCTGAACCACAACGAGATCGGCGAGCTGATCCGCATGCCCAAGATGGGCAAGACGCTGCACAAGTTCATCCACCAGTTCCCTAAACTGGAGCTGGCCACTCACATCCAGCCAATCACAAGGTTTGTTACTTGTTCACTTAGATCATGTGAAACACATCTAGCCAATCACAAGGTTTCTTACTTTACTTATATCATGTGAAACAGATCTAGCCAACCACAAGGTTTGTTACTTTACTTATATCATGTGAAACACATCCAGCCAATCACAAGCTTTCTTATTTGTTCACTTAATTCCAGCCAATCATAAGGTTCCTTACTTGTTCACTTTTATCTTATGAAACACATCCAGCCAATCACAAGGTTTGTTACTTTACTTATTTCATGTGAAACACATCCAGCCTATCACATGGTTTCTTACTTTACTTATATCATGTGAAACACATCCAGCCTATCACATGGTTTCTTGCTTTACTTATATCATGTGATACACATCCAGCCAATCACACGTCAAGGTTTCATACTTGTTCACTTACATCATCCAGCCAATCACAAGGTTTCTTACTTGTTCACTTATATCATGTGAAACACATCCAGCCAATCACAAGGTTTTTTACATGTTGAAAAGGACTTATTTACTTGACATATGATTTTATGACAGTCCCTTTATCTGTAAGCAGTCTTCAGACTCACCGGTATTCAAATTGTTCTAGAAAAGAAATGTTGCAAAATGCCTGATCAGTCTCTGTGATTATAACATTGTGGAAAACTTAGTTTGAACAAGAAATCTGACCTTCAACTTCACCACATTTCCTGTGTCTGTCCTTTTGACCTTCTGCCTGCCAATCTTCCCCCCATCCACATGCTGCCAAACTGTTCAGACAAACATGCACGCAAATTCACAGACAACCCACCCAAAACAATACTTCTGTACCCAGAACTAAAAAGGTTTTTCTCCCCACCAGATCCACGCTGAAGGTGGAACTGACGATCACGCCAGACTTCCAGTGGGACGATAAGATCCACGGGAACTCGGAGGCGTTCTGGATCCTGGTGGAGGACGTGGACTCCGAGATCATCCTGCACCACGAGTACTTTCTCCTCAAGGCCAAGTTTGCGCAGGACGAGCACATGGTCAAGTTCTTCGTGCCGGTGTTCGAGCCTCTCCCTCCACAGTACTTCATCAGGTAAGGGTTTGCTGTACCTAGGGTGTCTTAGTGTCTCATCAGGTAACAGTCTGTTTGTACTAATGTCGTCTTGATGTACAGTGAATTGTTGGAATTGGTTGGTTTTACAGGTAGATTTACAAATTTTTATGGGTAGATATGCAAATTTTTACTGGTAGATTTACAAACTTTTGCAGGTAGATTTTGTGTATTTTTACATGTATTCAAAGCCCTTGCATTGAAGCTTGTGTTCTTTTTTCTATGTCTACATTGTGAAGTAATTCAATCTTGCTTTTATGTTTTGCCAAGAAGATTTTGCTTACACTCTATGTTATGTTTGTTTTGCGTCCAGAGTTGTGTCGGATCGCTGGTTGATGTCGGAGACCCAGCTGCCCGTCTCGTTCCGTCACCTGATCCTCCCGGAGAAGAACCCGCCCCCCACGGAGCTGCTGGACCTGCAGCCCCTGCCCGTCTCCGCTCTCCGGAACTCGCTGTACGAGACACTCTACCAGAACAAGTTCCCCTGCTTCAACCCTATTCAGGTCAGGCTGGTACAATTTTACAAAACTGAGTTCTGCTTAGGCCACACCAATTTAATTTGTAAAAAAAAGACATGTACAAGTCATGTAACATTCGGGTTATGAATCAACTCCAAAATGGCACCAACAGTTGAAGAAAGTCCTTGTCTTCCTAGTTGTCACAGTTTTTTTTTTATTTCTCAATGCAGTGATTTGATGGAAAGTTCAAAATTTATTGTATGAATTATAAACCAGCCTAGTATGTTGACATTGTGGCCCCTATGATAGCATATGCTATCACAGGGTGCCTGAAGCCTTTTTTTTGCCTCCCCTCTTCATTGATGTCCTGCAAAAACGAAGAACCAACAAATCAAATTAGTGTAGCGGTATATCCACATCCAGCCTTGGTCTGATGCAATTCGAAACGTATATTGCACTTCCTCTGTAAGTTGCTAGAGGGCATATGTTCCTCCAAGATATATCTATTGTATTGTATTGACATTAACCAAGTTCTCTGCTGTCCTCTCCTTCCGCCAGACGCAAGTCTTCAACGCGGTGTACAACGGGGACGAGAACGTGTTCATCGGGGCGCCGACGGGAAGCGGGAAGACCATCTGCGGGGAGTTCGCCGTGCTGCGGCTGATCTCGCAGCACCCAGAGGGGCGCTGCGTCTACGTCACGCCCATGGAGTCACTCGCCGAGCAGGTATTGTTGTGTGACTTTGTCATAATGATCTGTATGTGTGTATAACCACCCTTCGGCATAACATACCAGCTTGCTGGTGATATTCTATTACCTGAAGAAAAGAAGAGTTCTTGTCCTCATTGAGCATAGTAGGAAGTACACTCAGATTCGAACTATTAGTTAAGTTAGGCCATGTTGATTTGATTATATGGATGACATCCTCTGGGTACCCCAAAACTGATGCGAGCGTGCGAATAGAAAAAAAGTTTGGCAAAAAAAAAAAAAAGTTGCCTTCATTATGAAATCTACGTGGTCATGAAGGTTGAACAAATGGCTAAACACACAGATTATGGTATGGCGAATAATAGACTCTTTATTTTCATTTCTTCACATTTTCTTCTTCCTTTGGAATTGATTTTAGTATTCTACGATATTAGTATAGTTTTCGAATCTTTTTTTTTTCTATTTACGGCATATATTTGCTCATTTTGCAGCTGCTTTGTACGATTTCCAGTATGGTCGAAAACTTCTTTTTTTTGGGAAACGAACGAAAATTGATGCGCGCGCGGATGTCATCCATATAATCAAATCAACATGGCCTTATTGGTAAACATCCTCCAAAATATTATAATCCTTACTGTCAAGTTCTAGCTATAGTTAAGTTGTATGGGGTTCAGCCCAATTAAGTAGTGAGGAATTTTTTATCTTGTACAATTCCCTGTCAACTGCATTTGGAGCTATCCAGAAAGGAAGTAGGTACACTTATATGTTGCCAACTTCTGTATCTGTAAAGCCAGTATAACCGCCCTTCAGTGTAACACACCAGCTTTGCAGGCACGTGGCGCAGTGGCAGCTGGCTACATTACACCGAATAATCTGTTACACCTAACCTTTTCTAACTGCAAGCGTTGTTTAGCACCATCAGGTAAAAAGTTCTGCCATAGTAAACATTGTTTCTCTGACCAATCACTGTTCAGCGCTAAATTGAACTGCTGTATATTTCCAGGTGTACAGCGACTGGTACGCCAAGTTCCAGGTGCAGCTGGGTAAGAAGGTGGTGATGCTGACGGGAGAGACCAGCACCGACCTGAAGCTGCTCGCCAAGGGCAACATCATCATCAGCACGCCCGACCGCTGGGACGTCCTCTCGCGCCGCTGGAAACAGCGCAAGAACGTCCAGAACGTCAACCTCTTCATCGTGGACGAGGCGCATCTGATTGGTGGAGAAAATGGGGTATGTATTGTATGGGCAAAAACAATTAATACGAAACTAGAAACTTAGGCCACACCAATTTAATTTGTTGGTTCTCGGATTTTTCCAGAAAAAATATGAAGCGACAGGGCGAAAAAAATAAAAAAATAAAAACAGGCCTGAGCATCCTATTACAGCCCCAAATGCTGCGATAGGAGCCATGAAGTCAACACAAAAGGCTGGGTTAAAATTTAAACAATGAATTTTGAACTTTCAATCAAACCACTGCATTGATAGATGGAAAAACTGTAACAACTAGGAAGAAAAGGACTTTCTTCAACTGTTTGGGGCAAAATATGAGTATTTTTGAGTTGATTCAGAACCAGAATCTTTTTTTTTTTTTTTGCAAATCAGAAAAAAACGAAGAGGCGAATCCGAGAACCAACAAATTAAATTGGTGTGGCCTTAAGGTAACATTTCGCATAATGCATAATGCAAAAGCATGATGTTTACCTTCATATGGTCTAGCCTACCAAACTACTGCTCTGTTTCACATTCATATATATGGTGACCAGCCCCTCCAACTCTGTCCTGCCACATGCTACATAATGTTATCCAGCATTAGAATGGGTTACACGTCTTAGGTTTAAAAGCTGTGAATCAAGATGAAACAGACATGCTGGGATTTGCTGTTTTAAAGGAGCACTAATGTCAGGAGGAGGGTGTTGTTTTCCAATAGATAAACAAAATAACACCTTCCTTGTGATTCTAGTGCTCCTTTATCTGGTGATGCTTACTATTCAATATCTATTGATTCTGCCCACAGCCTGTGTTGGAGGTGATCTGTTCGCGTATGCGGTACATCGCCTCGCAGATCGAGCGTCAGATCCGAATCGTGGCGCTGAGCTCGTCCCTGTCTAACGCCAAGGACATCGCCCAATGGCTGGGAGCGACCACCAACTCCACCTTCAACTTCCACCCCAACGTACGGCCGGTCCCTCTGGAGCTGCACATACAGGTACGACTGTGGTTACTACTTCTGGGATGGAAGTATTGTTTTTGGTCAGGGTATCTGATAGATTGTGTGTTTGTGTCTGCACCGGGTCGAAGCAAGTGGGCAGTATGTGGAGGAATTCAGGAAGAGGTGTAATTCTGGAGCTGCACATACAGGTACAGTAGGACTGTGGTTATGTCATTCAAAGCAGGGCTCAAAATAATTTTTTCTGCATATCTGCACTGGTGCAAGTAACATTGAAAAGTTGTAGGTTCATGTCTCTGCTTGTCCTAATAGCTTTGGTTGCATGGTGGGTGGGAGGTGGTTTTGACAGTTGATTGATAGGTCACCCAGCAAATGGCAGGTGGGAGTAAGTGAGGGATATGTGGAGGAATTCAGGAAGTGGTGTAATACCCAATTAAACTACATCTTACAACCCCCTCCACAGTTGCAATAGATTTATGAAAACTCTTCCTGGATGTCTTTGAACTAATGAAGATGACGAAACCTACAAATACTTCCTGGAAGTCTGAAATCTCTGATTTCTTGTTGTTTATAGGGCTTCAACATTACCCACACCCCGTCGCGGCTGATCGCCATGTCCAAACCGGCATACCACGCCATCCTCAAACATTCCACCAAGAAGCCCGTCATCATCTTCGTGCCATCGCGGAAGCAAGCACGGATCACCGCCATTGATATTCTGACCTTCGCTGCGGCAGACCAGCAACCGCAAAGGTATTGTTACAATATACTTCCAGGTACCGAAGTATTGTTTTGGGTGGCTGTGGCTTTGTGTATCTGTTTGTCCAGACAGTGTACAAAGGTAGGTTGACAGCAGGTGGGTGGGGGAAGATTGACAGGCAGAATGACAGGAGGTCAAAAGGTCAGACACAGGAAATGGGGTGAACGTGAAAGTCGCATAATCTGGTTTGGAGCCAGCAGGAATTAGAGGTCGGCATGGGGGAATTCAGGAAGCCGAGGATTGCATATCTCCCAGAAGTCCGAAATCTCTGATTTCTTGTTTTAGCTGTGCTTTTCTTCATACTCTTTTGAGAGAATGTTTCTACATCTTTGAAAGATTAGATTTGATTTTGAGTTGAAAAAATTGTAGCCCCTTCATGGCAGATGTTTCATTTCATTTCATTTATTGGTGATGCAACAGTGCATGACAAGTGGCAGCAAGGCTGGTAGCGGCTACCACTGATACATACAACATAATGCAAATCATTACAAAATAGAAGACCTACGACAAAATGTCCATTTTTTTCCAATAGCAATACAATAGCAATGCATTATATAATGACCAAAAATACAACATCATATAAATATAATAATCATATAAATACCAATAACCAAGAGAAAAGATGGAACGGTTGGAAAGTCTGTTGGGTTTAGTATTTTTATAAAAGTCAGTAATCAGATACGTTGGAACGGACTAACTTGTTGTGCCCCCCTCCCCACCCTGTGCAGGTTCCTCCACTGTACAGAGGACGACCTTGGACCCCACCTGAGTAAGGTGTCAGACGCCACGCTGAAGGAGACCCTGGTGAACGGAGTGGCGTACATGCACGAGGGGCTGACCGACATCGAGAAGAAGATCGTCCAACAGCTGTTTGACGCCGGCGCCATTCAGGTAAAAGACGATCCATTTTCAAACCTGTCAGCTTGTGCTTAAAAATTTTGCTCATAATGTGGTCTGAAAGCTGAAAGAAGTACTGAATCCTGATAGTATACCAGAATGATTAAGTAGACTAGTTCTCAAGCCACCATAGTTGCTTGCGCTCTCAGATATTTTTCAGTGACATTATGGATTTATGTGGTTCATTTGGGCCTTCCTTAAGCCTGAGAACCAGTCTACAACATTCGATTCACATGTAGTGCATCTATAAAAGGCTAAATGTACCACATTGATCTAGGTCTTGGTGGAATCCTATTTTTTAACTGTGCTACAGTTCTCTTCTTTTAACATAAAAGGCTAAATGTACCACATCAACCCATACAGGTTGCGGTTACATCTTGCAACCTGTGCCATGTACATGTATACAGTCTTCCACTCTAAACATCTTGCATTAGGGTATCTTTAAAAGGCTAGACGTACCACATTACCCCAGGTCGTGGTGGTATCGCTATACTTGTGCTATGTACAATCTTCCACTTTTAACAATGTTGTACAGGGGCATCTTTAAAAAGGCTGGACATACCACAGTGGTGGCATAGGGGTATATTGCACAGGGGTATCTATAAAATGCTAAACGTACTCATTCTTCCAGGTCGTGGTGGCGTCGTGTAACCTTTGCTGGGAATCTATAAAAGGCTCATGTACTACATTACTCATTGTTGTGGTTATGTCCTGTAAGCTGTGCTGGGTATCTATAAAAGCCTAACCTCCCCCCCCCCCCAGGTCGTGGTAGCGTCCCGTAACCTGTGCTGGGCCATCAGCATGCAGGCCCACCTGGTGGTCGTCATGGATACGCAGTTCTACAACGGGAAGATCCACGCGTACGTGGACTATCCCGTCACCGATGTGCTGCAGATGGTCGGCCGCGCCAACAGACCTCTCACGGTTAGACAACTCATTTTTCTTCTTCACATAACTGACTAATAGACTGAAGTATAAGACTTGGCCATATAGAAATACACTGTATGCTTTTAGCACAAATTTCAACTCTTCAGACTAGTGCTGTGTAGTAAGTGCTGTGTACCTAAACCCACGTTTAGGTTCAGGTCCGGATTCAAGTCCAGAGGTTTAGGTTCTGTTCCGGACTTGTAAGTCCGAACCTAAACCCACGGTATATACAAAATTGCATGTTGGCAACCTTGCAATGTTGTCTGGGCAAAATTGTGGCCACATGACATGGAGGCCTACACTTGACAATGCCCAATGGCACTGTTTTCTTCATTTTGTAGCACAGATTTTGCGATCTATAGAAAGTTTTATGTGGTTCGGAACAAGAAGAGGTATGTGTTTTTTTTTCCAACCAAGTCCGGAACTGGTTCCCACAATTCAGTTTTTTTGGACTTGAACCTAAACGTTTTCACAAGTCTGGAACTGAGTCCAGCGAACCGGTACACAGCACTACTTCAGACTCTAAGAGAAATCAGCATGTTTTACGCAGCAATGCTAGTCATTACCTTTTGTAAATTAATTACCTTAATTACCTCTTTCCACATACATGTAAGATGGTATACCTGTATCTGTTTGTTGTAAAGGTGAACATTACTATGCATAAGATTATGTAAATGTGGAGATGATTTTTAATTGAGTTTGAAACATTACAATGAAATTCTGTGGAAGGATAGGACTTTCACTCAGGGAAGAGAAAACCGTAGATTAAAATAGATTATGCTAATTACGACCTTATTTCCAGAATCAATGAGACAAATCTTATTTATGGTTGTGAAACCTGGCATATGAAAACCAGCCAAGAAAAGAAACTGGATGCTTTTGACAGCAAATGCGTGAGAAATATCCTAGGCATCAGATGGGATGACTTCATATCCAACATAGATGTAAGAGCCAGAGCCAACCAACAACCAGTGTCTACAATAATCCGTAAGCGGCGCCTGAGCTGGCTAGGCCATGCTACACGACTTCCATCAGCTAGACTAGCAAAGCAAGTCTTAAACTGGGACCCACAGGGAAAAAGACGCAGGGGGCGCCCCAGAATGAACTACAGACAAACAATTGAGAGAGACCTGCGAAAAATAAATCTGAGCTGGAAGGATGTAGAGAGACTGGTCGCTGACCGAACTTGCTGGAACTCGCTCTGATTGCCTCGTGTGTCGGATGATACGGGAGCGCCTAAGTCTAAGTAAGTAAGTAAATCTTATTTCTGTTCTTCCCCAGGATGAGGATGGGAAGTGTGTCCTGATGTGCCCGGCCTCCAAGAAGGACTTCTTTAAGAAGTTCCTGTACGAGCCCCTCCCCGTGGAGTCCCACCTGGACCACTGCATGCATGACCACTTCAACGCCGAGATCGTCACCAAGACCATTGAGAACAAGCAAGACGCAGTGGATTACCTGACCTGGACCTTCCTGTACCGCAGGATGACCCAGAACCCTAACTACTACAACCTGCAGGGTGAGACTTGGTCAGATTGTTGTACTATAAAATGTTAGACTGTTAAAGGTGCTTGTGGTACTGTAAAATGTTCTGTACAAGGTGTTTGTTACACAGTATATTGTTATTGATTATTGGGTGGGCAGGCTACTCTTTCCTTGCAGCCAAACTACTGTATACTACAACTTGCAAAGTGAGACTCTCTGTCACAAGTATTGTTTTGGGTGGCTGAGTTGTGGGTTTGTGTGTCCAGACAGAGTACATGTAGGTTGACAGCACACGGGTGGGGGAAGATTGACAGGCAGAATGACTGATGGTCAAAGGTTCCAGAATCTGGCCAGGAGGAATTAGAGGTTGACATACAACTTATAGAAAAGTAGGTCATTTATGACAACGGATTGTTTATTTCGCAGGTGTGTCTCACCGTCACCTGTCGGACCACCTGTCCGAGGTGGTGGAGCTGACCTTGAACGACCTTGAGAAGTCCAAGTGCATCAGCATCGAGGATGAGATGGACGTGTCGCCGCTGAACCTGGGCATGATCGCGGCGTACTACTACATCAACTACACCACCATAGGTGCGTTCAACACAGTTTGACATCGTACATAGAGCATACAACACGGTGTATTCCGTATTGCCCGAGGTATCGGCCCGACCGCGAGTCGACTCGGGTGATGCGGAATACACCGTGTTGTATGCTATTTATATCATACTCACTTTAGAAAACACGTCTTTCAAGGCAAAATGAGCGAAAATTTGGAGTCCCTAAACAAAAAACTGCTACAACATCCATTCCAACATCCGAATCCTGTATTCGAATTTTCGAAAGCGGCGCACACGGTTGGGGCGAAACGCGTTCGAATCGTTCTATGGAAGCCCGGAGAATACAACACGGCCAGGAGCACTGTATTGCCGCCCGGGTATGATATGAAATAACAAACAAAGCACTTTTCCTGTCGTCATAGATTCCTAAATGAAACTGAATTTGTGGTTTTTCTTTGCAAGAAAAGGAGATCTGATGAACAAAAATGATACAGTGTAAATTCATTTATTATTGCAGCACTTTAATTTTGCGATAGTAGAGAATAGTAGGTATTCATGATGTTTTAAATCTGCAGTTGAAAGAATTCTGTAGTGTATGGTAGTCATACAAGGAAAACATATTTGCGGTGGAGAAGTCACGGCAAAAATAAAACTGCTGTGAAAGTTTTACAGTAAAAGGTTCGTACATTTCCAGCTTTCTGTCAAAAGTATTTGATTGAAATTTTTCCTCCCGCGGTGCAGAATTGTTCAGCATGTCACTCAACGCCAAGACGAAGATCCGCGGGCTCCTAGAGATCATCTCCAACGCGGCGGAGTACGAGAGCATCCCCATCCGCCACCACGAGGACTCCGTCTTGCGCCAGCTCTCCGCCAGACTCCCCAACAAGCTGGCCAACCCCAAGTTCAACGACCCCCACATCAAGACTAACCTGCTCCTGCAGGCCCACCTGTCCCGTATGCAGCTGTCGGCTGAGCTGCAGTCTGACACTGAGGAGATTCTCACCAAGGTAACGTTAAATTGCCATTTATGCGGTCATCGATTTCACATATTAGTTTATTTATTATCAGTTTATTAAGATAGCCTTTAGCCCATTTATGGGGCTAATCTTCCAGGGCTCATTAAACAACACAAATACATAAAACAGATGTACACATAAGTACAGATTTGCATACAAGTACAGACTTGAAAATCAAGAATTAAGAATTGAGGGCAGAGGTCAGATCAGAGAACATATATTTGTAGGTGTGCTTATTTCGCCCATGCAAGGCTCGGAGTATGGAAGTACCTGGGGTATTGTTTTGGGTGGCTGAGTTGTGGGTTTGCGTATCCGTTTGTTCAGGCAGAGTAGGTTGACAGCACATGGGTGGGGGGAAGATTGACAGACAGAATGACAGGTCAAAAGGTCAGGTTCAGGAAATGGGGTGAACATTTGAAGGTCTCAGTTTCTGGAGAGGAGCCAGGGGTCAACATTCAGGAAGCTGAGGATTGCATTATAACTTTCTGGAAGTCTGAAATCTGATTCCTTGTTTCCTACTTTTTTGTTCAGGCTATCCGACTGATCCAAGCGTGCGTGGACGTGCTGAGCAGTAACGGCTGGCTGAGCCCGGCGCTGGCGGCCATGGAGCTGGCACAGATGGTGACCCAGGCCATGTGGAGTAAGGACTCCTACCTCAAACAGCTGCCACACTTCTCCAACGACCTCATCAAGAAGTGCACCGACTCGGTAGGTACAACAGTGGGTAGAATGCAGGCAGACATTAGAAATACCTGCACAGCTCCAATGTTACCTGTTATCTAGTCTCCTAGATCATTAACACTGATCAGAATGAAATGATATTTGGAAATGTATCAATGTTTCCTCTAGTCAGTACATGTAGGTACATGTCAGTACATTTTGTACATTTAGGTGCAACAATCAGATGGGGGAATAGACCAATCCTTACTGTCAATCACAATTAGCAGTTCAACCAATCATGTGATTATATAGTGGTTCAACCAATGAGACAGTGGCTGTATGCCCATCAAATATTTGTATTTTTATGATTTTATTTTACATTTCTGCATTTTGATGGAGGTGGGCTATGGGATCGGTCTATTGTGAACATGGTAGCCTTTGTAGTACTTGTTAGAGTCTTAGACCTCACCTAGGATACACTAGGTTGCATATCTTTAAGAGTGGTATGCAGTTAAGTAAGTCATGGGGGCTTTTTGTTTCAGAGAGAATGTAGGTAAATGAGCTGCAAGGCATATACTTGAATGTCAAGTTTACCAGTCTTCTGCTGCAGTTCCGTATTGTTCTTATAGGGGGCAGATTTATCCTTCATTGAATGTCCTCATCTAGATAGTCCATGTTTATGGTAAGTCTAATAGATATTTTCCTCTCCCAGGGCATTGAGAGTGTGTTTGACATCATGGAGATGGAGGACGAGGACAGGAACAGCCTGCTGCAGATGAGCGACGCCCAGATGGCCGACGTGGCGCGCTTCTGTAACCGCTACCCCAACATCGAGCTGGCCTACGAAGTCATGGACAAGGACAACCTGCACAGGTATTTCCCAAACCTTTGAGAGAGAGAGAGAGAGAGAGAGAGAGAGAGAGAGAGAGAGAGAGAGAGAGACTGGTTTATTTGTAGCATACAAGTACATACAAAAGCCATAATTGGCTGAATTGAAAAGGCTTTAAACACAAGATGCGCTTACACTTACTAATATAGTACAGCTAAGTGATCAGGACCTTTGATAAAAGTTTGTTACATTTGATAAAAACTATTCGTACCATATAAAGTTTACATTAAAAATTACAGCACGTTTAAAAGTACATGTATGTACAAAGTTAATGTTTCAAACAATTAATTTAAAAAAATTAAAAACCTTTCTTTGTCCCGTTTGTATGCTATTTCAGGAACCTGTAAGATTGGTAGAGGAACTCAATTTTGATAAAACCTTGATATCAGTGTTTCCCTCAATACAGTTACTTTGGGTACGGAAGTATTGTTTTGGGTGGCTGAGTTGTGGGCTTGTGTATCTGCTTGTCCTAATTGCTTCAGTTGCATGGTGGGTGGGAAGTGATTTTGACAGTTGATTGATAAGGTCACGTCTGAAGGTGACCCAACACGCTGCGGGTGGGTGTAAGTGGGCGGTATGTGGAGGAATTCAGGAAGTGGTGTAATACCCAATAAAATTACATCAGTATCCTCCACAGCTCCAATTCATTCATGAAAATCCAAAACACTTCACAAAGGTCTGTGAACTTGATGGTCAAGAAAACCCAAAATACTTCTGGGAAGTCTGAATTTCTTGTTTGGGATGGTTTGCCCTTGGATATGCTTGTTACTGCTAGTATTTCTTCTGACCTATTAAATGTTGGTTGTGTCCTAGTGGCTCCCCTGTGGTGATGGTGGTGACGTTGGAGAGAGAGGACGAGGCGGCCGGACCCGTCGTGGCACCGTTCTTCCCTCAGGTAGGGGCACGTTTCAGAAACAAAGTCAGTTTAGTATACGTCGGTGAAGGTTAGACATCCAGGTGATAAGATATGCCAAAAAACAGTTACTCAAGCAACTGGATGTGATTTTGGAAACGGTCAGACGTTTCAGGTAGCATCCACTACCTTTCGTCAGTGACACTAAGAGACTGCAGGAGAATTGCTGGTTTATAAGCAAAAAATATTGATTGATATGCGCTCCCAGCCCCAAGGACAGACAACACTTGAGCTCCTGTTCTGAAACAACAGGAGCTTCTTCACTAATTTGCATTATCATGTCTTGACTTGTTTAACTTTTGTTTCCTTTTGGACTTTCTCAAAAATTGTCTTCACTTATTTGCATATCAATCAATAGTTTGACCGTTTCCAAAATCATATCCGGTTGCTTGAGTAACTGTTTTTTGGCGTATCAGTTTAGTATACATGTAAGGTCAGACCTATACAAGTGACCGCCTCTACATAAAGACCACCTGGCTATTAACACGGCATTAAGAATCCTGTCTATAGTGACCACCTGTCCACAAAGATCAGAAATTACCAGTCCCCTGAGTGGTCTTCATGGGCAGTTTGTACTGTATCTCTTTTATGACCTCCCCATCTGTTGTAGCTTTAAACCTTTACATTGTAGATGCCCAGACTTTTCTCCATACAAGAGAGCTATCCATATCCAGATAGCAACGACATTAGTTGGTAATATATTCCGTTAGGTAAAAAGTAACCTTTTGTGTATGGTTTGTGTATGTGGGAGGAAGATTAGATGACTACCCCAGAGTGCGTTCCACTTCTGTGCCCATCCCTGTACTGAAGTGAGATGAAGACGGGGTGATAGTAACTGGAAGTCATGAGGGTGGTCCTGGCTGTACCGTGCCTTGGATCTGTCCTGTACTAATCCATATATTTACATTATAAACATACAATCACTGCTGTCCAAGAAGACCAGTCAAGCAAGTGATAAGTGCTGGTCTACCGGTATATGGACAGGTGGTCACTATAGACAGGATTCTTAACTTGTGTCAATGGGGAAAAATTATCTAAGGGACCACCGAAAAGTGGTCACATTTACCAGGTTGTCTTGATGTAGAGATGGTCAACATCAAAGGAAACGTGCCTTAAATTTGATTTAGAAAAAAATTAAGCAGCAGTAAAAAATAGCACATCCCCAGTTGTCATCAAGAACCACCACATGTTCAGCACATCGGCAGAACGTACTGCGCCTGCGCGAAACTCGTAATGTATTATGCATAGCACTTCGGCAGAACGTCTCATATAAGGTCGAATTCGCGTATATAAGGGTGACATCCCGTCTGTAGTTTTCAAATGTAGTGAAGAAAAAGATATAGTCTGCAACAGGCAAAATTCTGATGCAACGTTGACCAAAAATCCAACGAAAATCCAGGTTTTGCGCAGGCGCAGTACGTTCTGCCGACGTGCTTGTTCTGTGTATCTTGGCATGTAATGGTTTTATTTTGCGGCTGTTACAGAAACGTGAGGAGGGCTGGTGGGTGGTGATCGGAGACAACAAGTCCAACAGCCTCATCTCCATCAAGAGGCTGACCTTGCAGAACAAGGCCAAGGTCAAACTGGACTTCGTGGCACCATCTCAAGGTCAGTGTCAGAATTAAATTTGTATCAGACTTTAATCGTGAAGCTTCACATGTTTACAAGTCCTCCAGTTTTTCTTAGTTCAGTTCATCCAAAGGTGGTGACACCAGTGATGTTTCACTGTATGCTTCTGTCCAGACAGGGCACAGTTAGGATTCTAAAAGATTTGTGTGCAGATTTTTCAAGATTTCTCTAAATGTGAAAAACCTACGGTCTGACTATATCACGCTTCTAGCTGCCCTTCCATTGGTCGGGCCCCTAAAAGCTTGATGGCCAACACCTCTAAGTTAGGAGAATTAGGAACATCGAAATCCTGTTGATTGATGCATAATATTATGTGCTAACATGGACCAATTATTGTCAGTCTGAGAACTGTCTAATAGTATTGGAGACTGTGATAAAGAATCCTGAAGTCCTGATTTCTATAGTGATAAAGAATCCTGTGTCGTGAGCTCCTATTGGTAGGCCTGGGAATGGAAATGGTTTTCTCGACTAAGAGGTACATGGATATGGCCACAAGCTCTCAGGAGGAGGCTCAATCAGCGAGAGATTGTGTAACACAAGCTATGAAAAACAATAACCCCATTTTATCAACGTTGTTGTTCCCAGGGACCCACACCTACACCCTGTACTACATGAGCGACGCCTACATGGGCTGCGACCAGGAGTACAAGTTCAACATCAACGTCGGCGAGGAGGCCAGCGACATGGACAGTGACTCAGACTAGCCACGCAAAAATGTACCCATTTCTCCAGCTGGTACCATACTTGTTAGGAGGACTTTTTCACTTAGAAGAAAACTTAAACGCTATGTTTCAGGAGAGACACAAAATCTAATTTCATCAACATGTATGATAAAAAGTGATACATGTATTAGTATTCCATACTGTAGTATCTCTGTCTCATATGACATACTCATAGTGATACTTTAGGACCTATTTGAATCAAAGATACAAAATAGGGGAAACAAAAAGCAGTTACAGATTTCCTAGAATGATGCAATTGTGTATATTAAGTCCTTCAAAGTCCAAGACGCTCAAGCATGTTTTAAATGCAGGATTTGGGGCATTTATTCTGTTAACCATGGTAAAATTTGTTAAGGTTGGAAAGCTATTTTCACTATAATGTTTGGTAACATCTTTACATCATGATAAGAAAAAAGTCCATGATGATATCCTGTGTATATATTCACCTTACTGTTAGTGATTTTAAAACAAACACTTCAGTAATGTAGTGTTGATGGAAATATAAATCATGAGGATATGGAAAGAACACTAGGTGCAGAAACCTTGTAGTTACATGTACAAGAAGGCAAAGAAAATGATAAGTCATTGCTATTTACTTAATTACTGTAGTCCAAGGTGTGAAGTAGGGACTTCAAATTAAACTCTGACAGTCCATTTTTGGTTTGTACAAATAAAATATCAAATGAGTCAATGCTTGCAAGTACTTTTTTCTGGAAAAACCAACCATGTAGATCAAATGTCTGTTGGATTGGGTTAGTGAGAACAGACTAACACAATCCAACAGACATTTGATCTGTTAGTAGTAAATGTAGGTTGGTTAGTCTATGGTATAGGTATAGAGGAAAATGTAACAGACAGTGATGCTAGAGAATGTCATGTCAAAGCTTTATTATAATGCTATTTAGCTTAGCCTCCGTCGCAGTCTTTTGAGCGGCGTTATTTTTTTTTCAGCGACCGACGCGAGTTATGTCGCGAAAGGACGGTTTGCAGCCAAGGGAGTTGCCGGGGAGAGAAGGATTCGCCGCCCAACAATCCTTCTCTCCCCGGCAAACTCCCTTGGCTGCAAACCGTCCTTTCGCGACATACTAGTAGTAACTCGCGTCGGTTGCCGAAAAAAAAAACGCCGCTTACAAGACTGCGAAGGAGACTACGCCATGTAGCCTCTACCAGGCTTCAGAGGCGGCTGGAAAGAGTAGAAAAATCAGTGGCCAAATAGACAAATAACATGCCAGGGGAGTTAGTCCGCTAAAGGAGTACAGTTTGTCACTCCCGCAATTTCTACTCTTTCCAGCCGCTTCTGAAGCCTGGTATAAGCTAGTCGACGTCGCCATGCATGGTCGCCATAAAATTTGGAAATGCGGAGTCGTCTAACTTTTGTTGTGTTTCTATTAATTGCAATCAGCTTCCGGGTACGAATTTGCAATAAACTTATTATTTATACCTTCAAACAGCTGTTGAACTAGAACTAGATTTTTGATACTGAAATCCTGTAGTTTTTTTATTAGAGAGATTCAAGATGGCGAACGCAGCAGCGCAAACTTGAAATATTTAAATTTATCATAGAAAATATTCGTGCGCAAATACAGCGTTTTTAAGGCCAACGATTGAGTTTCTAATGATGTGCGTTTCTGTACACTGTTTAAAAAGGGCACTAAACTCGCCCTAAGTCGTAAAAAGTAAGATTTTTTTTTTACTCTTGGAAAAAAATTATAAGTACATGTAAGTTCACAACGGTAAACAACAAAAGCTCCACAATCCCCTCGCTTACAGCCTTCTAATTCACTTATTCAGACTAATTTGGTTCGGAAGAAACAGTACCGGCCAATAGCAAACGATCAGCGTCCGATTGACGTAATTTGGAATTTAATCTCCATGCCAACTGTGTAAGAATAGCGTTTTCCAGGAATCCTGCGAATGGGTGATTTTTCGCCCGAGCTCTCAGTAGCCGATAAATGATAACGTGTACGCCGGAGGGGAAGCGGCGATACAAATAGAAATCTTTCCTCAGTTACGTTAAACATGACCGAAAACGTCGAAATGGAGGTTCGGAAGACAGTCGTGATCGAGAGTTTGGAAGCTGAAGACGCGGAAACCAACACAAGTCAAGCAGAAGTGGAGAAGAAACCGCCATTGCTGCAGAATAGAGAGAGTGTGGAGAACACAAGGGCGACGATACACGCGGGTCCAACCTGTCAAGACGACGAACTAGACAAACTTTATGAAAGTAGGAAGCCAGCAGGTGCGTACGCCGTGACTTTTTTTGAACACTGTATTGTTGTAAATTATGTAATTAATTGCATTTCTCGTCGTTTATATCCTGGGCAGGGTACCCAAAGAATAGCCGACAAAATAGAAAGGCCGATAAAACGCCTGAAAACAGCTGGAAAAAAAAGTGAAAAAAGGTCTAAGTTCTGCTTGTAGGTTATACGTTTCTGATGCTCGGGAATTTTGTTGGGCACTCATTATATACAAATATATCATTATGTATATTATTTATTTCCTTTTTTTCACAAAAGTTGCGTTTTAAATGTGGTTAATGTTTAAATAGTTTGCATATGTTTAAATAGTGTTTCATAGTTGATGGCCTAAATTTGTAAGCTTTGTACGCATTTCAAAGTCCGGTTTCTTTACGTTAATTGGACGTTGACTATGCTATATCCCATTGCGTCGGAGAAATACTAACAGACTAATAATGTGACGTCATTACGTCGTGCTACGTGATGACATTCCGCCAACGCCGCCGCTGCCGTCGCCTTTTTGTTCGTTTCCCGAACGCAAGCGATGATGCCCGAACACACGAAAACTGATCCCGACGGAAAATCCCGACGGGGCGTCGTGATTCTGTCGCTTAAATTGCGCCATATGCTAACACGACGTCATGTATGTACGTACTATAGTCGTAAATCATTCGAGAAGTAGTTGTAGAATGGTCCTGTGAAGTCACGTGTGGAACCGCATTCTTCCAGACAGACATGTACAGACACACGCACGCACGCACGCACACACACACACACACACAGAGAGAGAGAGAAAGACACACACTGACACACAGAAACACACGCACACACATCTACACATGCACACACACACATCTACACACACACACACACACACACACACACACACACACACACACACACACACACACACACACACCCACACACACACACCCATACATACAGAGAGAAATGTGTACACCATGAAGGATATTATACAAGACTTCAGAGACCTCATACCTCCATGAAATATTTACAGCTCATCCGTATTTTTAATTTCACAGTACCTCCACCTGCCGTGGTCCGACCGGAGGAGTCACGCCCTCAGCCGGCCGACGCCCCCTGTCACCTGCCCGACCCGCTGTACGCCAGACGGCCGGTAGGACAGAGGTTCTGGTCCACCAAACGGATCCTCGACTGGCAGAGACAGGCGCTGCGTGCAAGGGAGGACCCGGAAGCAGTTTTGAAGCCTGTCAGAGAATATGGCGAGGAGTCTGTGCTGCAAAACGCTGAAAACGGCGAGGTAGGATTGAAAGGGCAGAACCAGAAAGAACACCAACATTACGAGAACGACAAAGAACACCAACATTACGAGAACGATAGAGAACACAGGCATTACGAGAACGACAAAGAACACAAGTACTATCAGTATGATAAAAATCACGGACATTACGAGAACGATAGAGAAGATGGACATTACGAGAACGACAGAGAACACCGACATTACGAGAACGACAAGGAACACCGACATTACGAGAACGATAGAGAACACAGGCATTACGAGAACGACAAAGAACACAAGTACTATCAGTATGATAAAAATCACGGACATTACGAGAACGATAGAGAAGATGGACATTACGAGAACGACAGAGAACACCGACATTACGAGAACGACAAGGAACACCGACATTACGAGAACGACAGAGAACACCGACATTACGAGAACGACAAAGAACACCGACATTACGAGAACGACAGAGAACACCGACATTACGAGAACGACAAAGAACACCGACATTACGAGAACGACAGAGAACACCAACATTACGAGAACGACAGAGAACACCGACGTTACGAGAACGACAAAGAACACCGACATTACGAGAACGACAAAGAACACAGACATTACGAGAACGACAAAGAACACAGACATTACGAGAACGACAAAGAACACCGACATTACGAGAACAACAACGAACACCGACATTACGAGAACGACAGAGAACACCGACATTACGAGAACGACAAAGAACACCGACATTACGAGAACGACAAAGAACACCGACATTACGAGAACGACAGAGAACACCGACATTACGAGAACGACAAAGAACACCGACATTACGAGAACGACAGAGAACACCAACATTACGAGAACGACAAAGAACACCGACATTACGAGAACGACAAAGAACACCGACATTACGAGAACGACAAAGAACACCGACATTACGAGAACGACAAAGAACACCGACATTACGAGAACGACAAAGAACACCATCATTACGAGAACGACAGAGAACACCGACATTACGAGAACGACAAAGAACACCAACATTACGAGAACGACAGAGAACACCATCATTACGAGAACGACAAAGAACACCGACATTACGAGAACGACAGAGAACACCGACATTACGAGAACGACAGAGAACACCAACATTACGAGAACGACGAGGAACACTCGAACTTCTCCACGCACGTTTATGCCGACTTAGACCCCGACTTTTTAGCAGCGCAAGATGCGATCAAAAACGCCACAGCTCAGCCATTCTATGAGATGGACATCACCCCTGTTGTTGACGACAAAGAAGAAGAGCAACCATTTTACAAGATGGACGTCACCGCCGCCAAAGACACAGCGAAACAAGACCAGCCCTTTTACGAGATGAAAGTCGCCTCGGCTGATGAGGAAAACGAAAAAGAACCTTTCTACGACATGGACGACAAGCAACCGGACCAGCCAACAGCGGATAACGTGTATTCGGACTTGGATCCTGAGTTTGTAGCCGCACAAGATGAAGAGTGCAGGAGACACCAAACCAGGCAAGACGGCAGGGGTGAGTAAGCTACATCTAAAGTTTCTCCAAAAAAACGCCTGGCTCTTATAAGGGATCACTTTTCAGTTGTCCTCTTCTTTCTTTCTTCCAAAGGATCGACATACGTCGATGAAGGTTAGACATCCAAGTACTGAGATACACATGGAAATTGTTACTCAAGCAACTGGATAGAATTTGAAAACTCTATCCAGTTGCGTTCAAATTCTCTGCAGTTGCTATTTTTTTCTTTTTTTCTCTGCAGTTGCTGTTTTCTTGTGGATCGATACACTTGCCCTAAAGTTTACTTGAGCGTAAAGGTTGCGTATATATTAGTAGCCTCTTTGTTTTCCACAGAAGGTGCTGAAAATGGCGACCCGAGGTGTAGTCGAAAGTGCCGTGAGTTCTTCAGCTCGCGTCCAAAGTGTCTGTTGGCTGTCTGTATTTGCATCGCTGTCGTTGCTACTGCAACCGTGGCAGCCGTAATCATCAACCAACACAGCGACGTTTCGACGTTTCACACCGACAAAAGCACGACAACGCTTCCAGCCTCCACAACGTCATCTGCCTTCCTGCCTGTGACGTCATCTACCCACCTACCTGTGACGTCACCAGCTACAGCTACTATGACTACAGGTAAATAGAGCACGTCGGCAGAACGTATTGCGCCTGCTCGAAAACCGTTAAGTATTGTGCATAGCACTTCAGCAGAACATCGAAACATTGCCAGGTTATCATTGTTATAGCTTGTGTACAAAGAACACCATACAAAAAGGAAGAAATACATTTGTTTATTGAGAAACAAACTGCTCTCCAACTGAAAAGAATTTGACTCACCGGATTTCGAAGCAAATCTCTCGGTCTTGATCAGCTATCTGACCCAAGTGCCGTAGACACGTGCTGTAAATTCCGGTGAGTCGAATTCTGTTGAGTTTGAGAACACTTTATTTCTCATTATGTTATTAACCAACTCAGATGAATTTTCATGCTAGTTATAAATAAGGCCACACCGACTTAATTTTATGGATGACATCCGCGCGCGCATTGATTTTCGCCTGTTCTCAAAAAAAACAAAACATGTCTTTCGAGGCTTCACGGAACTCCGCTGGAACTCAGTACAGACTGCCGACTCATCAATGCCGCAAAAGGGCGGCTTATCGTAAAACGAAGGAGGAAGCTGTGAAGGAGGATGAGACCTGAACAAGACTATCTACATCTACCTCCTGCAAATAAAAACTTGTTTGTTTGATGCAGTCACTGTGTCCTGTGCTTCAATTCGCAATACCGGCTTTGTATTCCTGTGGTTAAGCAGCATTTTTTTTTGCTGGATTTTTTTTTTCGCCCTCTCGCATTTGTTTTGTGGTCCCCAGAGGATGTCATCCATAAAATTAAATCAGTGTGGCCTAAGATACATTTGCTTATCAACCATTTGTAGATTGGTGGAGTGAGTGGACCCTCTACATTAGGCAGTATTTCCAACATGACGAGGGTGCCGCCATGGGTTTGGAAGAGCGCTATCCTGACAATGAGGTGGTGATGGCACTGCTGGAAGGCCGGTTCTTCTGGCCTTTCGTGTGTCAGTACTGGAAAGAGCGAACTAAACTCCCGAACTCCTTGGCCAATGCTGTAACCTACTGCATAGTGCAGGGAATATTTTCAAGTGAGCACATGGAGTCACACGGCTTGTCTTCATATCGAGAGGTCTTCTTGTCCGTTCTGGACGCGTTGGAGGCACTGCAGCTGCCAAACACGACAAAAGCCGACCAAAACGAGGATTTCGCATATCTATCGCTGTCTGTCCGTACTCTGTCTGATGATGATGTCGAGGCACTGGTCGACCTTTTCCCGTACCTGAGAGGACTGCGCGACCTACAACTTCAGTACTGCGGACTGTCTGCAGAAGCAGCAAAGTCATTGGCTGGACAGATTCACCCACTGCATACACTGACCAGTTTACGTCTTGGCAATAACCAGATTGGAGATGAAGGGGCGGAAGCGATTGCAGGGACATTTCCTCATCTGCCAGATCTCCAGATCTTAGATATCAGGAAAAACTCAGTAACAAACGTGGGGGGAAAAGCCTTGGCAAAAAAGCTGGATCAGCTGCACCAGTTACGGAGCATCCACTTGGAGGAAAATGAGCTGGCGCTCAGCCTCTCCCCACTGGTAAATGCGTTTGTCAACATGGCGCGGCTGGAATCTGTCCACTTGTGGCCCATCACGTGCAAGGCAGACTCATTCCGCATGGCGGCGCAACAGCTACACGGCGCTGTCCACACGCTTGAAGGCCAGGTGCGCAGCACACGTGGCGTTCTGTTGTATGATGGAAGTAGAACACGTTCACCGGGACTGGACGCCGCCTGGCAAAGAGTAGAACAGAAGCTAACGTCAGGGGTTTACATAAAAAACAGCCGGATCCAGATGTCTTTACAAATCAAGCTATTGGAAGAGCAATCAAATGTTGGATCATAGATCAGTTCACATAATACTACACTACTACCTGGCATTTATTCTGTTAACCATGGTAAAATTTCTTTAGGTTGGAAAGCTATTTTCACTATACTGTTTGGTAACATCTTTACATCATGATAAGAAAAAAGTCCATGGCAGTATCCTGTGTATATATTCACCTTGCTGTCCGTGATTTTAAAACAAACACTTCAGTAATGTAGTGTTGATGGAAAAATAAATCATGAGGATATGTAAAGAACACTCTAAGCAGAAACCTTGTAGTTACATGTACAAGAAGGCAAAGAAAATGATAAGTCGTTGCTATGTACTTAATTACTATAGTCCAAGGTGTGAAGTAGGGACTTCAAATTAAACTCTGACAGTCCATTTTTGGTTTGTACAAATAAAATATCAAACGAGTCAAAAACCTGTATGCACTTTTGTCTGGGAAAACTAACCATGCAAACACACACACAATTGCAACAGACATTTGCCTTGTTAGTAGTACATGTAGGTTGGTTAGTCTATGGTATAGATATAAACATATGTATAGGTATAGAGGAAAATGTAACAGACAGTGAGGCTAGAGAATGTCATGTCAAAGCTTTCCAATGCTATTTAGCTAGCTGTAGGTCCAAGCAAATTTTACATGAAAACTTTGACACCTTTAATCAATGTCCGCCACATTGACAAGTTAGCACAACTGTATGATAAATTATACATAGAAGAGCACAAGATTCTTTTAGAGTCCGCTTTAGTCATCCCAAAGTCCGTGGAAGAGAAGTTCATCGACTCAACAGTTGCCGAACAATGCCAATGAAGTGAACAAAGCTGTTCTCATCCATATTTGGTGTTGCCTAGAACATTAAATGTGAATATTCTTTCAAAGTCCTTGTGATGATAACAGGCTTTTTCCTCCAGCCTTGAAGCTTTTTAAAACCTCCTAGCTCCCACATTTGTACTACCGGTATACTTCTTTATTCTTCCTTATATCTCCATATCTTGACCACGCCATCGTCACTACATGACGCCAGCAGCCCTGGTTCTTTAGGGTTCCAGGCTACACCGTTGACGTCCTGTGAGTGGGCCTGCTCGGCCATGGCTGCGAGGCTGAACTGTGGTTGGTTCCTCCTGTCCGGCGCACTCTCGTCCTCCTGGAACACTCGGATACAGTCGTCGCCCGAGGCTGTGGCTATCAGGCCGGTCTGGTGACACCTGGAAGAAAGATTGAAATCTTATTAGTCCTACATTTTTGTAAAATAAAACTTCTACAGTTTTATGCTGATAGAAGTCTTCATACAATAATACAAAGCCACAAATGGAACACTGGTGACCTTAAATGTGGAAAGACACATGGAATACGAGCGATTGCCATGACGTCACGGCCAGCAAGTGGTAGGCAAAAAGTGAGTGACCGTTGGCTGAATTGCCTACCAATAATTTGCATATGTCTTCAAATAATTTGCATATATATAATGTAAACAAAAACAGCGATTGCCCGTATATTATGGAGAAATACATATATATGAACAGGGCTTGAAATACACAGTCATTGTACATGCGTACATGTACAGTAACTCATTCATTTAATTTCCTTTTTGCTGCAATATCTTATTATTTAGTTGTTTATATTATTTCTACAGGTTGCTGGTGTGTATTTTGAGCCCTGATGTAACACTGACTACGAAGGAAATTTAGCATCATGGTAATATGGTGCCATTCCCAGTACTTAATACATGTACTTGTATGCACATACATACAGTAGTACAATTCTAATCTCTAAGGCACAGTTCACAGCTAACTAGATTAAACAAAAGAGAGAAAAGTAGAGAACAACTACTTTTCACAAACCATTTGACATCATAGACCGTCCTCTTGTGGTACCCAGACAGTGTACACACACACTTCCAGGTGGGGTCACTGCCCTGTGTCTGGATACCTGCAAGGAATGGACATTCAAACATCTTAATAAGTTACTCAGATACAAACAAAAAAGAAACATATAGTTAGCCTTATCATACATGTATTGAATACCTATGTAGTCAGATATAGAACAGGAAGGGGGTAAAATTTACTAAAAATAAGCTCATTGACAGTTTGAAACTGCACATGTGCAGTGTGATGCACTGTTGGTAATATGTCAAAGTTGAAGGCCCCTGACTTGAGACATAAAATACCAGTAAAACACATTTGCACATGGTATAAAAAAGCATGGTCTAGACAGGAAGTTGGTGTGTTACGCCGACGGGCAGTTATACCGGCTATACAGATACAGATATAGAAGAACTGTTTACAGGTTAGGGGCCTTCACCTTTGATCTACGTTCAAACTGTGAAGCAATTTATCAGATTATACTGACCTTCTTCGTTTCCTGGTAAGTACTCCTGCCAGATCTTCAGGGTTTTGTCTTCGCTGCACGAGGCGAGTCTCTCACCCGATTGGTCGAAGCATACGCCCCAGACGGTGGAGTCATGTCCCTCCATGGTTGCTAGGCAATCCCAGTCGTCGTCCGCCTCTCGGTACAACTTGATGGTGTCGTCGTAACTGGCAGATGCAAGGATCTACAGAGGTGCATGGTATGTTTTAAAGGAATACTCCACTCCAGAAGCGGGTATCAAAATTCCTCAGAGACTAAATTGTTATGCTTCAATCCAGTTTGTTTTGTCGAATTTACCATAAGTTGAAGCTTGAATGCAGTACGAACTTCGAGGTGATCAAATTCGTGAAACCCCCTACAGACCCCTTCCATTAGAATTCAATGGCCGACTTTGGGTACAATTTCTCGCTAACGGTAGGGTTTATAAGCCCATGAAAGCAGTCAAACACATGGAAGGTACACAGAAAGTTTGAGCACTATAGACCCACGGAATACAGAGATTTAGGAACTTGGAGGCCCTCCCTCAAAAAGCACACAACAGGCATTGAACTCTGGGGATTTGAAGAACCTGATCGCTACATTGTTCTCATTGGGTTCAGGCTTTAACTTATGGTATATTTCACAAACAAACTGAGAAATTCCACTTCTAGAGTGGAGCAGAAAATACAAGTGAAGATACATGTCTTACCTCCTTGTGTGGGTGCCAGGTCACATGTTTGACATCCTGTGTGTGAAGACTCAGGACACTTGCACACTCATAGTCTTCATCCTCACTCACTACAGGGGGAGAAAAAAATCATCAAATTGTCATGCCGAAAAAAAGAACAAAAAAGACGATATCATACACAAACACTATTTGTCACTTTTCAGTTTTGTTGCTAAGTGTAAAACATGGAAGAACAAAGTCTGCAAGTTGTTTTGCAATTGTGCCCTGTCAACCTCAGACAAAACTTAGAAATGCAAAATAAAAAGTACATGTAACATGTTTGACGGGCATGCAGCTACTCTCTCATTGGTCAAACTGCTAATTGCTTTAACTTCCAACACTAACTACAAAGAATTGGGAGTCTTTTTGGGACTTACCCAAATTTTCGGTTGACTCCATCAACCTTAAGCTTGTTCACGGAATGGACCCGTCTAAAAGAGTACCAACTTGACTTGTACCAACACAGATGAACTTTCATGCTATGCTAATTGCCATGATGTCATTGGTTGAACTGCTAATTGTGATGGACAGTCAGAGTCAGTCTGTTATCCCCTACCTTCCCATATCCAGACACTCTTGTCCCTGCTGCAGGTAGCGATCAGCTGACCTGACGGCGACCAGGCCACGCACTTCACCTCGTTCTCGTGGCCCTCTAGCGTGGCGCCGCACTCGTAGTCGCCGCTCTTCCTGTCCCAGATGCACGTGGTCGCGTCGAAGCTCCCGGAGGCCAGGTACGTGCTGCACGGGGACCAGCATACGGAGCGGATGGTGCGGGTGTGGCTGTCCTCCAGCACGGTTTTACACACCCAGGATTCACCTAGTATCAGGTAGATACAGTAGCAGTGTACGAAATACTTTTTTGAGCCAGGTTGCCCAGTGGCAACCTATGATGAAAGCTAGGTTGCCCATCAAAATTCCAGGTTGCCCCGAATTTAAACTCTTCTACAATATGATTAACTTTGTTAGAATGCAATGTGAATTTATACATTTCTGACACAGAGTTGTTTCCCCTTACCTGAAGTGATGAGCTCTTCCATGGGAACGTCTCAATAAACAGTTCCCAATGGAAGAAAGGGGCATCCTTACCACAAAATTTAGGTAGTGCACTGGACTACCTGGGTGTAGAAATAAGTTGCACCAAGCAAAATATGGTTGCACGGTGCAACTGGGCAACCTAGTATTTCGCACGCTGAGTAGGTAAAGCAGCCATCCTCAACTGAGTTGAAGCATGATGCTTTTTCAAGTAGCTTATAACTTGCAATGTGGCTTTGCTACAGGTTACGTTTCTAGCCAACCACACCGACTCACCCATACTCTTCTCGATAAGTTTTTTGGGTTCTTTTACGTGCAGAGGTTTGGCGCTATTGAGGCTTATGCACGGTTTTATACACCCAGGATTCTCCTGGAGAACAATATGCCAGATCATGGTATACATGTAAACTGTACTTGTGTGAGGTCAAAGGTGAAGGCCGCTATCTTGTAAGTTGTAAACAGTTCTTGTCTAGACTATACTTAAGACATGTCCAGATGTGTTTTCTTTATATGCCTGGGGCCTTCAACTTAAAAACATTTCCCACAAAACATCACACTGTGCATGCACAGTCTAAACATATTCAAATTCCTCATCACATTAAACTGTGACCAAATTTAGTTACAACAAACAAACAAACAAACAAACAAACAAACAAACAGACAAACAAACAGTTTCCCGGGGATGTGTTTAGATTTGTATGTTCGTGGTTAATTTAAAAGTAGATGTGCAGAACAACAACATACATAAATGCAGCTAAGAGTTGCTATGTAATTTTCCAGAGAATAATTTGACATCTACAAATTAGGGTCTAAAACGTTTTGATTTTGCTGCTTTGATTTCTGAACGTTTTCAATTAAGCGACAATGTTTCATTGCACTATCATGCTGTATAAAATTTACGTGCACTGTAAAAAGTTCACATGACTTCTGTCCTAATTTCCGAGTTTTTATCCGCAACAGTTAGACTGTTAGTTGGTGACTCACCCTCCCTCCCCCACAGCCGGATGGTCTTGTCTCCCCCAGAAGACGCGAGGACCGTCCCTGTAGGGTTCCAGGCTACGGTCCAGCCCCTGTCCTGGTGACCCTCAAGTACAGCCACCTCCTCCAGCCTCGCACACATGCTGGAAATGTCTGAGATGTGGGGAACTTTTAGGTAAATCTGCGTTGAAATCTAAAACCGAGATTTCAAGACCTGGGCGCAGCCATGTTTTTGTCGAGACGAATGATGGGAAATATAGGGACATACCATTATGTATGGGGATGTAAAGTTACCGTGCAAGAAAATAATAATCTTTTAAGCTAATCTGACAAGATACTGAAGAAAAGTTGTCTTCTTCCAAAGTATTATTGTATGCATTTTGTGAGTATTTTATGCTAATAATAGATATAATGTAGTCAAATATATTGAAAATATGATATCAACTTGACCAATACCTCCCTAGACGGACAAGTAGAATCTTCCTAAAAGTGGGCGGGGATTCAAAAGCAAGTCCCAGTTGTTGTGAGGATGCGGCTTGCTGCTACTTAGTATTTTACAGGTTTTACCTGTTTATTTTGGACGTTACAGTCATGCCTCGGTGTCCTATTTGCGATGGGGAAAACTTTGAGGAGATTGACGGACGATACTACTGCGACGAATGCCACACGGAGTCACAGGTTTATTTGTTTATTTGGGTTTTTCACAAATTATGTGAAAGGGAGGGCAAATTAAAACAGATGCATTCGCACCTTAAGGTTGCCCTCCCCCACACAAAAACACAACAACAGTACTATATCTTGTTGTTGTTGTTGTACTATATATTACAAAGTCAACTGTATGCACATGTAAAAATTTCAAGATTTTGTGTTTTTTTAAATTTAAATACATTCATACAAGGTTATGGCATTTGTGTTTATTGGCAATTCCTTATTAGATGTATAGTGTATTATCCGGAGAATAAAGTGGTCACTGTACATAGGACATAGTGAGTACTTGAAGGTAGGAGTCCTCACTGACAGGTTTTTGGTGGCTCATGTTGGAAATGCTTATGGTATGTATTTTCCCCAATGTCTTTAGGATGTTAGAGAGTTACAGCAAGAAGCGGGGTATGTGGATCCTTCACTCAGGACACGGCGACTCAGAGAGACCGGCACTCCAACAAAAAAAGGTTTGATCATCACAATTTTATTACCCGATAATCATAAGAGTGTGAGTTGAGCAGTGTAATCAACTAAAGGGCTTTGTCCACAATCTGGACTGGTCATACAGCGTACAAAATACTAGGTTACCCAGTTGCATTGTGCAACCATATTTTGCTTGGTGCAACCTATTTCTACACCCAGGTAGCCCAGTGCACTACCTAGATTTTGTGGTAAGGATGCCCCTTTCTTCCATTGCGAACTGTTTATTGAGAAGTTTCCATGGAAGAACTCAAGTAAGGAGAAACAACTCTTTGTCAGAAATGTGTAAATGCACATTGCATTCTAACAAAGTTAATCATAATGTAGAAGTGGGCAACCTGGAATTTTGATGGCCAACCTAGCTTTTATCCTAAGTTGCCACTGGGCAACCTGGCTCAAAAAAGAATTTCGTACACTGTTCATAATACTTCACGTAATATTACAACTTTTATTTTGTGCACTGGTAATACCGGTAAGATGGACATGTTTTTGTGTTGTTGTGTGTAGGGTTAACGTTGGAGGAGTCCTACCCGTGGTACACACACGAAGCCTTCCAGGTCATCATCAAGGCACAGGTGGAGACGTTAGTGAAGATGGGCGTCAACCCAAGACTCAAGGTGAGATTTAGTTACTTCCAGGCTAATCCTGAGTTATTTCTGAGTCTGGAAGTATTGTTTTGGGTGGCTGAGTTGTGGGTTAACATTTGTGTCTCTGTCTGTCGTAATTGCTTTGAACAGTTTGGTGGTTGGGAGGTAATTTTGACAGTTAATTGATAGAAGGTGACCCAGCACATGGTGGGTCAGAGTAAAGTGGGGAGAATTCAGGAAGTGGTACAATACCCGATTGAATTACGTCATACAATCCTCTCCACAGTTCTAATTTACATTCACAAAAATCCAAAACACTTTTCGAAGGTCTGTGAACTTGAACCTGAAGGTCAGTCACAAAAACCCAAAATACTTTCCGAAAATCTGAAATCTTCAATTCCTTGTTGAGTTTGCTGAGATTACCCAAGAAGTTTTCATTCAAGTTTCAAAACCATTTTAAAGCTCCTTGCATGACATAAGGAAATCTAAAGCTCAGGAAAGCCCTGGTGCCAATACTTTTTGTGACTTTGAACAAAGAACCTCCTTGCTTTGAATTTTCTCCTGACTGCCAGGACATAGTAAAGCAGCTGTGGTTCTCGTACCTGAGTCGGTGTGGAGTGGCCTTCACCGGGGCGGCACAGGAGCAGGAACCCCCCACCCAGGACGGACTCACCTTCAGACAACAGGACAGGATGACGTCAGCAACACACAGGAGAAAAACTAACAAACAGGCAGAAGAAAAGGTGAAGTATATTGTATTTCCTTCTTTCTTCAGTGATCTTCTGACTTCTATATTGTGACAAAATACAAAATTAGGAAGAGACAGAAAAAGAAAGCAGAATTTTAAAATGACAATCGACTATGATATTTATCATTCAATTGATAGTTAAACCTTTCCACTGCTACCAACCCACTTAACTAAAAGCAATGTTGTTTTATTTCTAAATTTGTTAAACTATAGGGTTCAGAGGGGGAGTCAATGGATGGGGGATCTACCCATGATCCTTTGAGCAGCCAGGCCTCTACTAGGAGCGACCTTGAACCTATAGGTAAGATTTGTATGCAAATTAGATCTTAACAGTTATAGGTAGCCTGTGAACAATGATATTAACACCTTTAAGGCTATAGATTATGTCAACTCGTGTATTTTTTAAAATCTCTCAGTACAAAATAGGTATAAAATCATATAAAGTCACACTTTTTAAAATCTCAAATCCATAGATTATAAATTATGATATAAAACTCGAGGTAGTTTAGATATTCTTTGACTATTCTTTATATTCCTTTTTTTTATTTGGTCTCCTTAATCTAATTTTAGCATTGTAATCAAATGGAAGGCAAAATGTTTGCAAAACTTCATTTTCCAGATGATATAGACATGTACCTCCGAGGGATCTCGGGACCGGAGTCGGAAACGTCCGACACGTCAGTGTACGCCACGTCAGACACCGAGGATGATAATGAGGATGATCGGGGTTCAGTAGACAGTCGGAGTAGCAAACCTCGCTGGAAAAAGAGAGGCACATATCCCATCCAGAGGATGACAATGTTGCGGACGCTGTGTTTCTCCTACCTGGGAATTCTGTGGTTACAGGAACCAGTGTTGCCATCAGACATCATCAGGTGTGTACGCTTGATATGTAAATTGGGTTGAATATTAAATTGGTCGTCGTGTGGGGTCGTGTGGGGTCGTGTGGCGCAACGACAGAGTACTCGACTCGGAACCAAGAGGTCCCGGGTTCGAGTCCTGACATGACCTTGTGCTCTTGGGGAAGGCACTTTACACGACTTTCCACACTTGACTCAGGTGTGAATGAGTATCATGTGTTAGGTGCGCACGCTATCAGCATACTTGCTGCCTAGTGCACACTTTGTATTGTCATGTTACAATTTCTGAATAAAAAAAAAAAATAAAAATTAAATTGAATTAAATTTAATATGGTGTAACAGGTAACTAATATCAAAATTGTAGTGGATGCTACCTGAAACGTCTGACCGTTTCCAAAATCATATCCAGTTGCTTGAGTAACTATTTTTGGCGTATCTTATCACCTGGATGTCTAACCTTCACCGACGTAATATCAAAATTGTTATATTCTTTTTGGCACAGGCTGTTTTATGGAATGTAGTCACATTATAACACAGTATGAAGCAACAGTTACCACATTTAAATGTAATGATCAGTTTTTGCCAGTGAGTTCTATGGTTGTTTTGTTCATAGCCAGGTGATAATGTTTTTTTTTATTTTCATTTTTTTTTTATTCACATATATTTAATGAGTATTGGGCAGGAAGCACAGTTGCTTATGTGATGCCTTCTACTAAAAAACACAAATATAAAAATAAGAGTAAGACATAATGACAAAATACATAAATAATTACAAAGTGGGTAAAGGAGAATGAGTACAAACAAGACAAGTTGGTGATCTATCAATTATGAGAATCTACCTGTACAGTAAATAAAGGTTTAAACTATGTCAAAGATATTACAGTTTTGTGAATGTGAGAGTGACGTGGACCCTCGTAGCAGTAAAGAACATAAGGTACTGTCATCGAGATGCTGTAGCTCTACTATGTTGGAAAGAGATAATGTTTTTGCAGTAATATCTTAATGAACCTTAATAGAATTCTAAGGGTGATGATTCAGCACCAAAATTATGTCAGTAACTTAGTTACTGTTAAGATATTTTTATTGTTTATACCTAAGCTTATTGGCGACGTCTCAGGGAGGAGCCTAATGGTACTGTAACAGTATTGTGTGCAATTCGCAAGAATTCTAGGAATCGTACAGGCATTTTGTCCATGCACAGGAATGGAATGTCCACAGGCATGTGACCCACATCTATGCCCACATTCCTGGAAACCTTTGGGACCCTGCTTTGGGAAGACCTCTCTACCCCGGATGCCCTACTTTCTGTGACCCCGGGGCTCGTTCACTATACACTTAGGGGAGGAGTGCACTGTATCTGTATAGGTACCAAGTCTTCTTCAAAATCATGAAATGATGGCAGGGCCACAGTGCCATGCAAACAATAACCCTAACAACAGCAACCACCGTCGCCATGGCAATGTATGTTTTCATTGCCAGTCTTGTTTTTAAGAATAGTAGAGTTTTGGTATTAGTAAGAATATTCTTTTTCTCAGGTGGGTTCGTGAGGGCCATATACCATACATCGCTGTGAAAGAGCTGCTCCCCAAACACATGAAACTGGGCATCTTGGACTGTAACAACTTCTGTGTCCAGGTCAGTGCTTGTAAATTTCTACAAAGATTTGTATTTGAATGTTCAAAGCAAATACTATTATGTAATGGTGAAGGTAAAAGGTCCCATAGAGCACGTCGGCAGAACGTACTGCACCTGCGCAAAACCCGTAATGTATTGTGCATAGCACTTCGTCAGAACGTCTTATATAAGGTCGAATTATATAAGGGTGACATCCCGTCTGTAGTTTTCAAATGTTGTGTAGAAAAAGATATGGTCTGCAACAGGTAAAATTCTGATGCAACGTTGACCAAAAATCCAGCGAAAATCCAGGTTTTGCGCAGGCGCAGTACGTTCTGCCGGCGTGCTGTCCCATAGCCTTTGAAGATGTAGGGGCAGTGGGTTGTTTCTCACCACTGTGTCTTGGAAGGCAGAGCCCATCAATCTCCTTCCACAGCCATTTACCTCCCCATTTTACACCTAGGTGGAGTGAGGAAAGTCATGCTATAAAGTGCATTTCCCAAGGACACAACGTCTAGCCAGGAATGCAAAGAATCAAACCCGTAACCTCTCGGTGTCATGTCCACTAGCCTAGCCACTTTGCTGTTTGACACCACTTATCTTATGTCTCAGCAAGAAATAATTTCAGTAGTGAGGGGGAAGCCAGACATTATCAATAATAGTCACAGATACGTAATTATGTTACAAAGGTATGTAGAATATTATATTGAATGAATCTTTATTGCATATTCATGCCCAAATGGGCTAAATGCACATGTGACCATATCATGGTCTAAGGGATATAAAACAAGGAGTATTGAATACTGAAATACTACATTCTAATGCTAAGTCCTAAAAGTCTAAATATTACAACTTACAAAACTATATACTACAATTGTATTTATCATCTACTGTTGATCAGCGTTTCTTCTCCCTTTTTGAAACATCTGAAAACATAGCTACATACAGTCATACTATGTCTACTGCATGACATCAAGTATTTGAAAGTGGCTTGCTTTGACATTTTCTTACATATCTTGTCTAATTGTAAATTGTATCTAATTATAGCTGTACTTCTTTTGACAACAATGCTTTTTCTATTGTTCATGCAGGCCTTCCCGTCCTACCAAGTCATCCAGAACAACACGGCGCGACTTGCCCGGTTTCTCCGGCTGCCCCAGCTACCCGAGGTGGACCTCAACAGGGTGGCCAGCAGATTTCTACTGGACCTGAACCTGCCTGGTGGGTTTGTTGCTTTTTTTGGAGGGGGGGGGGGTTCTAAAGGAGGCACTATATGATTGTAACTGTAGACTATGTCAAAATAGGATAAGGGAAAACTTAAATTTGCCCCAATAATTGAAGGTTATGTGTTATTTTGAAAAAAAATTGATAGTTTTTCTGAATTGCTTAAATTTTAACCAATATACTGAAACTTAACCCTACACCAAGTATGCCAACTTATCATATGTTTCAAAAATCAAACTAAATATTGTACAAGGAATCGTTTCTAAAGTTGGTTCTGTTACATTTCAACATACAAAACCTCATGATTTTCTGTCATTCCAGCGGAGATGCACGGACTGGTTGAGAAGTTACTGTGCCAGCGACCCATTGACCCCGGCCTGTGGTGTAACAGGACGGACGCCATGTTGAACCACGAGGCCATCGCCATGGGACTCATTATTGTTGTCCTCAAGCTGTTGTTTGGACTAGATGACAACACAGAGAGGTAACATTTGGAAAAAAATTAAAGCATTTGATTAATTTTTTTTATCATGTAATGTTTTCGTAGTATGAGCTTCTACATACTTCATATAGCCAATTGTAGGCTCCTGAATTTGTCTTAAATTAACAAATGCCAAAATATGCAGCATACTTAGAATAGCATTATAACATAACCAATCAGATCTAAGGATGCTTAGTTAGATTAGGTTTTTTTATGTGTGGGAGTGGAATTCTTATATGTGTGGGGGAGGAATTCTTATAGAAAAAAATATTTCTCTGTAGTATTTTGTCTCATTGTCAAAAATGATCTCAGCACTTTGAGCATCAGAATGTCATTTCATACACAGGACTCTCTCAGAGACTGCCAGGGAATTACAGAGCAAGGAAAAACCAGGTTAGAAATTTCCTTTCAGACTTGTACATTATTGTACCATCTCGCAAGCCTTAAACCTTCTCCATTAGAGCTGTGTACCTAAACAAATTTTAGGTACAGGTACACGGGTTTAGGTACAGGTCCGGACCTGAACCTGTACCTGAACAATTCGGCAAATTAACATGTTCTTCTGAACTTCTTCAATAATGAGATAAACATTAATAAACTTGACTGTTTATGGAGAATTCTCGGACAAAACATGGGCAAAACTAATAAAGATGTTTTAGTTTTCATCTCCTACCCTAAGTGGCCTCATGCTACTCAAGGCTGACCAAAGTGACATCTAAAGGGAGCATATCTAGATCTAATACACAACATTCCTGGAAGTTAACACTGTCAGTCTGTAACACAGACACACTGTCCTGTCTCTGGGACCCATGGGGGACCAGCTATTTCCCTATTTTAGGCCACAAATAAGCATATAATTAGTGTAACTCTATACAGGTACAGTACCTGATACTGAGGGATTAGGTATTTTGGACCTGTACTTAATCAATTTTTTAGGTACAGTATCGGTACTGCATACTGGTGCACAGCCCTCTTCTCCATGCTGAAGTACATGTGGTCTCTTGGCACCAAATTTTTATTGGTTACAGGGTTAAGCCCTTGTGTCACACATTCAGGACCTTCCAACGACTTTGCTCACAACCACTAGCACTACCCATCCCAGGTCAGTGCTGGAATCCATCCCATTCTAGCTCCAGTTTGCTCCTCTGATCGCATCCAAGCAGAATATGACTGGGATTTTTTTTTAAATTTAGAAACCACAGCTAGCCTTGCTCACAGCTAACTCCCAACTATGGTCTGGAGAAGGTTGGGAGGCCATGGTCAGATATGTCAAGTCAAGTCAAGTCAAAGTTTATTGCACAACGATTGTCACGGGTACAATGTATGGCAAATGATAAAGTTACTAGTTGGTATGCGTCTATCATAATTCTACATATATGGTCAATGGTTATTGTGTTTGACAGAGTGTTAAAAAGAAGTGTTGGCTAGAAAATAATTCAAGTCTACACATACGTTCTACATTACGTTAAACTATACTTGTAAAGGATACAGTGAGCAGCTGTACCTATACAAAACCTATTCTATGACTACTACACAAAGTGTCGACTAAATTACTTGCTAGGAAAGTTACAATTCTACATATAAATGCTACAATACGCTACACAATATACACGTAGTTGATAAAGTATTCAAAGACTCTACTTATTTAGCTATTATAACATTTCTTATTTGCATGGCATTATAAATGTATTGGCCTATATATACAGAAAATGTGTCGGGGCATGACATAAGTACATGGAAAGCCTCTCTAGATGTCTTGGGTAATGTTTTAGTTGTCTTACATTTGATCATCTGCATCAGTTTGAGTCTCTCTTCGTTGTATGTGGGGCATGTCATCAGAAAATGATACTCATCTTCAACACCATCTTTGCATGTAGGACATACTCTCTGACTGACTGGTATATTGTTGTGTCTGCCTTTTTCGATCTCTAAGCAGTGTGCTCCGATTCTTAATTTTGTGGTATTAACTATAAAGGATTTGTTTTTGACAGATAGGAGATAGTTCTCGATGTGAAAGTTCTTTTTTATTTTTGAGTATGTTTCAAGTTTATTAAAGCTATTTATCTTTTGCCTCCAGTCAGATAGGAATCCGTCCTTAAGGCGCTCTTTGAATATGGATCCGAAATATTTGGCGTCTGTGATGGGATTCAACCAAATATTTTGGAAACCATGTCTACAGAGTGTGTCTCGTACATGTACTACCCAGTCTTGCTCTTGTCTAACGGCTTCGTGATATGCTTTTTTAGCTATTCTGTCATCAGGGAGGTTGTTTAGTCTTATCCAATATTTGATCAGTTGCGTCTGGATATCTATGTACAGTGGAAATACGCCTAATTCGCCCCTTACAGCAGCGTTAACTGAACTTTTAGGGACGCGGAGGAGTATCTTACAGTAGTTTAGAAGAACGTATTCTAAGTCGGAAATCTCGTAAGAAATAGTAGGCTGGACTACTATTATGTTTTGGTTAGCTAGTGTTTTGGAATGGTATATAATATCTAACTTGTCATTGTAGTTACTAAGTCGGATAAGAATAGGGCGGTTAAATGATGGCATGGATGAGTCGGATTGTTTCCCTACACGGCGAGCCTTGTTGACATTTACATTCCTGCCCAATATCGGAAATATAATATTGGATATTAAGGTTCTTATGTTTTCATTGGGACATTCAGTAACTCCGTTGAGAATGAGATCTCGTGACTGAACAGTTGGTCCTAAAATTTCACTACAATAAAGGAGAATTGGTTTTACTAGACTACTGAACAGGTCAAGAGCTAAAGGTATATGTGTGATGGGCTTTAGGCAGTGAGGAAAACGTTTATTCTGCAGCTGTCATTTCTGTGTACAATACAAGTTGTTGTTTTTTTGTGTGTGTGTGTTCCCCATGTTTAGGTGTGAAGTTGTTCGTGTTTGAAGACTGGATGTGTTGGGCCTTGGAGAGAAGGGAACAAATGGCAACTACAGGGCTGCCTAAAACAGACAGGTACGATGTAGAATTCAATGCAGAATCAGCATATTTCTTGTCACCTAATATAATGGTTGAAAAGGTACATGCAAATTTGCAAACACCTTGTAGTATATATTAGACGTTTTCAGTGGATTTGATATTTTGTGAGCTAGTCTTACAAAACTTGGGATGGTTGTTAGCAATGATGTATATAAGAACATATTGGACCTAAGCTTCCAAACAGTGAAGTGTAGATTCTAAAATTTGTCTTAGAATGATTAATATTCAAAGCTTGCATGAATGATAATGTAGAATGAGTGCTGGCATTCTAACTATTGAATGCAGTAATTTAAATGTTTTATTTTTAACTCCAGATCTATGGAGAAGATAAGAGACGTGGAACGTTACACAGACTACTACAAGGATGTCATAGCAAAGTGGAAACAAAACTACAGATCTAAAGTGAGGCCAAGATATGAGGACGGTAGGTTGACCAGTCTAGTGTAAGATCCCCTGACTTCTTTAGACTTACTGAATGAGATGTGAATTGGCAACTTTTTAGCCTGACTAATCGCGCTCCTGGCGGCCGGCTGCCCCGAAAGTTGCCGCCCCCCAAAACACAGGCTAGCAATTTTTGACTGAATTACATTTTCATTTTCCGCAGGTTTTCTGAGGAAGCAGGAGAACCGTGACGCAGTCCAGCGGCCCTTCCAGTCCCTCACATCCGACGGCAGAGAACAGCACGCCACGCCCACCAGTTTCCCTCTTTCCTTTGGAACTCGCGTTTCCACGGCAACACATCCACCACCAGTCGATACTGACTTCAAACGGTGAGGACTCCATACTCCATGGAGTATATATTACCTCATCAATATATAGCCATAGCTCGAGCATGGTCTCAATATGTTTTTTACTTTTAATAAAGGCCTCATACATGTATTTGGCCCCAACAGTTGAAGAAAGTCCTTTTTTTCCTAGTTGTTAGTTTTTCCAGCTATCAATGCAGTGGTTTGATTAAAAGTTCCATATTCACTGTTCAAATTTTTAACAAAAGAACTTTTAAAAGTTCCAGCTTTGTATAGTTGACCTGTGACTCATTGAAATGCATGGTAATGCTGAGGATGTGTATGTATGTCTTACATTGACAGACCTCATGGTCCCATGCTACATATATGATCCATGTATGTGAATATGCTGCCCCTGCGTGGCACCCCGGATTAACTGCGGCACAAAGAGCAAGGATCGAGGTCATCCAAAGAAGAGCATGCTGCATAATCCTAGGCTCCGCGTTCACCTCCTACACAGAGGCATGCAGGAAACTGCACCTGCCGACATTAGAAGCCCGGTGCCGAGACATTTGCTACAACTTTGCCAAAGGACTCATTAAGTCAAACACATTCAGAAACTGGTTTCCTCCTTCCCGTGGCGATGTCAGCTCCAGAGACACTAGAAATAAACACCTTCTGTCCACATTTAGAGCACGAACAAACAGATATAAGAACAGTCCTATTCCATACATGATAAAACTACTGAATGAACAGTGACTTCTCCGTATTTAGAACATTATATGATGTAAATATTAATGTTTGTACCAAATGTCAATAGCCTTATCTATTGATGTGTAAAGTATGCAATTCAGCCACTTTACCTGGCTGCGATGTACTTTTTTAAGGATCATGTTGATCAAATAAACCAGTCATTCATTCATTCATGTAATTTAGTTGCTGTACTGAATGTCTCACATCCATTCTACCACTCCTGGCAGCCACAGCCTGAAGTACATCACTGACACAACAGACCTGCGGACCGCCATGAGGAACTACCCAACGTATCCAGACTTCAAACTCCGCTACACCGGAACCAACACGGGCGGCGGGCGCATCGTCAGGGTGACGGACCAGGAACATCTCCACGACACGTACGAGTTCGTGCTGGGGCTCTGCGCGAACCTCATTGAACAGGACAAGTACGGACTGCACCACTACGTCACAACCGTAGAGAAGCTGCTGGGCTCGGCAGAAACGGAGTAGCAACTTTTAGTAAAGGATACATAAACAGGATCAACATTTTATTGATCATTATGTTTACCGAAGGAAAACATATTGTTTTTGCTACGTTTCTTCTTCCTCTTCCTCCTCCTCCTCTTCTCCAAACAGTGACCACTGACCTGGTCAATGACCTGAACCAGACTGTCTGTTACCATGGTAACTAGTGTTGGGTTACATCATGTTGCAATTTTATAGCAGGAGGGATTTAGACTCCTGTCTGACCATATATATGAATGTGTTTGAGTAAGAATTAACAGAGCAGACCATATGCGAAGGTAAACATTATGCATTTGCTTTGCAAATGTTACCTTTCTGGTTTTAATTAGATTTCATCTGTCACATTATTAAGAAAGGAGTCATGTTATGGCATTCAAGGAGACATAGCCAAATACAACATTTATAATGAGAAGTGTTATTTATTTTTGTAACTGCTGTGAACCAAATATGTAAAAGTGTCCAAAGGGCACCTACTGGTATTCTTCTATCTGACAGAAAAATAACATCACTAGAGGGCCACTACAAAGTGGCAAGTTCTGCACATGAAAAATCAGAAAGATGTGAGGTCTTTATTTGGACATTTTTATTCTAAATGTCATTTTCGAACCCACAACAATTCCAAGCTACATGTCCCTCTACAGTAAACCTAACATTCAAGTCCTTCACAAAAGACTTTTTGGAACCTTTTAGTTCCTGAGCAAAATATGCTCTGAACCTCCTAGTTTGAGTGAATTGTAAATTCCCACATTTCCATGTCTCCATCATGAAGTACCAAGTGAAAAGATAACCAACCTTGTAAAAAAAAAGTGAGAATTCTCTGTGCAAAAATTCACTCTGTGCATGATTCAATTTTGAATTGGTCTAGAAAAGTCCAACTGATTGAAACATCAGATGTCCAATGGTGTGAATGTAGACATCACCAATATTGTTAACATCTTGGCAGAACGTACTGCAAAACCTGTAATGTGTTGTGCATAGCACTTCGGCAGAACGTCTCGTTTAAGGTTGTATTCGCGTATTTAAGGATGACATCCTGTCTATAGCTTTCAAATGTTGTGGCAGAAAGATATCGTCTGCAACGGGCAAAATTCTAATGCAACATTGGCCAAACATCAAATGAAAACAGTGAAAAATCCAGGTTTCGGGCAGGCGCAGTACGTTCTGCCGACATGCTACCAATTGTGGACCAGTGATGTCCTTTGTATGGCATTGCATGCTGAGTAAAAGTCTATATTTGTGGACCAATGCTGAGTGTTGTTCCACCTTGGTTTTGGCAGGTTTGGTTGTGCTTAATACAGAGAAGTACTGATTGGTCTAAAATCACCACACTTCAATCAAATTTGGTTTGTGGTTGAAATATTCAGAATGTTTCTGCCTACATAAGTAATTCTAACAGGCTCCAAAACAGCCTTAACTACCATAAAAATTCAGGTTAATTTGTAATACCTGCTGAAGATTCTGAGTTGATTGTAGAGCAGCATATTTTCCAACATTTTCCTTAATTCTAGTTACCAGTACAAAAGAGCACTTGGTGCCACTTCAGGCAACTTTCTTTAACTTGAAAAACCATTTCAAGATTGTAAAAAAAAATCTTATTCATTTGACAGCTCTGTGTGGCTAATACACTCGAGTGTAAAACTTAAACAGACTAAAATGATTATCGCAATTGCTACTTGAGCAATTTTCTCAAAATTCATTTGATTACAACCTTAAGAGTTATTTTTCTTCGCAAAATAACGTGACTATTAAAGGTAGATTTGACCCTTGCTGCACCATTGTTCATTTTTACATCATAGAGCTGGCTGGTAGAAACATATCTTCCCACTCAGACAGCCTGAAACAAGCATACAGTGAATCGGTGAGAACTTTGTCGTGAGGACGGTGTCCGCGTGCGTCACCACCGTTTTCACTTCGTACAACTGCACGGGAGTGTCGGGATGGCAGTCACAGAGTTCGCTACACTTTGGGTCGAAGGCCAGAAGCCGTACGCCGAACCCGAAAGGCGAACAGACCAACCGGCCGTCGTCGCTGAAACAAAGTTCTTTGATGAAGCCTCTGCCCACGTTGGCTTCTTCGATAAAGTGCGTGAGGCGGGGCCGCGTCTGGTGAGGCGGCATTTTCTGTCCGTTTGCGAAGGGTTTCCGTTTGGGAGAGTCCTGGAGGTCGTGTACACAAGTCCACTGCGAAGGCACAAACAAAGACAAAATCAGCATGAAAGTTCATCTGAGTTGGTAAATTACATAATGAGAATTAAATAAAATGTTCTTCAATTCAAGGAATTTTACTGAGTAAAATCTCTTGAAAACAGTATATTTCTCATTATTTTACTGAGTAAAATTCCTTGAGTTGGAAAACACTGTGTTCTACTTGTGTTCTACACAATACATTATACATAATTCTAAGCCCCCCAAAAAGCCCCAGCCCTAGACTCTGCTAAGGAGGCTAAGAAAACCAGTACATTGGCAGAATGTACTGTGCCTGCATGAAACCCGGATTTTTCACGGTTTTCGTTGGATGTTGGTCAATATTGCATCAGAATTTTTCCCTTTGCAGATGACATCTTTTCCGACACAACATTCGAAAACTACATATATAACGTTACATGTAGACAGGATGTCATCTTTGAATACGACCTTAAAAAAAGATGTTCTGCTGAAGCGCTATGCACAATACATTATGGGTTTCACGCAGGCACAGTACGTTCTGCCGACGTGCTAAGAAAACCTTACCTCCGAGTCGTCGTCAGGACTGGTGTACCTCGAGAGCGAGCACCACCCCTGGGGGTGGACCTGCAGCGACGTGATGTACCAGTAGTTCTCCGTGGGAACGAAGTCCGTTACAATCTCCACCCTGTTCTTGGGCAGTCTGAAGTACGCGCCGTCCGTGTCCTGCTCCGGGTTCATCTGCTCGATGTGGTACCAGCGCATGTAGTTGGCCGCGTTGAAGAACTTGAGGTCGTCGGACATGGAGGACAGGTCAAGGTCGTGGATGACGATGAGGTATCCCATGGCGGTGGACATGACCATTTTGGAGCCGTCGGGGGTGAGTCTTGTCCTCATGAGCCCGTGGGTGTGGAAAACCCTCTCGTGGGAGCACCCATCCTCCATGTACCTGGGTCGGGGCAAGGGATAACGAGACATCAGAAATTTCAGGGTTCCAGAAAGTATTGGGGGTTTTTTGTGACCTTCAAGTTCACAGACCTCCAGGAGCTGTGGTTTTATTCGGTGGTTATACCGGTAGCAACTGACAAGGCCTTATCACATAATCACACCATATACAGCTTGGGGTGGGTCATTAACCCTTAATACCATCGAATTCCTCCACATACTGGCCACTTACTCCCACCCAGCACATGCTGGGTCACCTTCAGGTATGACCTCCCTGTCAATCAACTGACAAATCACCTCCTACCCACCATGCAACCAAAGTTATCAGAATTCAGATACAAATCCACAACTCAGCCAACCAAAACAATGTAAACCTACACATATCTGACTGAGGTCACCAGTGCACCTACAGTCAGATACAATCAAATTGTATTAGTTTTCTTTGCGATTGATTTGTTTTCTGTTAATTAATTATCTTATAGTATGTTAGCTTTAGGATTTTCATTTATATGTTTAAGTTATCGTAGTTATATTTCTCATTACCGTAAATTTCCTTTTCTTTAAAGTATGTTAATTAATTTAGAAATAGGAAGGAGGGCCATGCATAAGCCATTAGGGTTTCCTGACCCCTCCTGCACATAGTGTTTGTCATATGTAAGTTTAACCCTTTTTATTGTATTTCAAAGTTTGTGCGAACAAATAAACAAACAAACTTGTGCACCCAGTAATTTGAGCCCTGCTTACTTGTTAATATCCCACGTAAGAACCCTTCCGTCAAATCCTGACGTCAACAGGAGCCCGCTTTTCCGAGAGTACTCAATGTTCTTCACCCAGTTGGTGTGACCTTTGAGTTGGCAGATACTTTGCTTGAGGTTGCGTAGATCCCAGAGTGAAACAGAGCAGTCGTCCGAGCATGTGGCAAACATCCTGGCATCCAGGAACCTTTGTGAAAAAAAGAAAAAGTATGCAACATTGGTTATAAGAGTTGTGTGTCTACATGCATGTCTGTGGTGATGTTATTTTTTGTTTGTTTCTACAACTAATTTTTACAACTGGGATGAGCTATTTCCACATTTCTGGTGTTTAAGCTGTAAGTAATTCACATTTGGGTGTACATGTATAAGACGTTTCACAGTTTAAACTGCAATACACAAGGTCACAGGTAAAGGCCTTTAACTTGTAAACATAGTCTTGTCTAGTCATGTGCCTTTAACTATTAGTATTACATATAAACCACAGTGCATCATATTGTGCATGGGTAGCCTGGGTGCCATCCTCCGTAGTTACCACCGGCTCCCTATTGTCACTGGCTTAGCCAGGATGGCACCCAGGCTAGCGCATGGGAAGCCGAACCATGAATTGGCTTAATATTGTTTGCACCTGATACAGTTGACACAGTCCAGGTGAGCCCTCTCCATCTTGTGGAACTGTCTGGTGGTGAGTGGGTCGTACAGCAGGACGTCTGTGTGTTCACATGCTGCAGCTAGCACCTTCCTGCATGTGGAAAAACAATTGGGGGGGCTGTGTAAATAGTTGTGTTACTTCCGGGTACGTTAATGTTGTTATGGGTGGCTGAGCTGTGGGTTTGTGTATCTGTTTGTCCGGAATGAATAGGTTGACAGTACATGGTGGGGGAAAGATTGACAAGCAGAATGATACTATAGATAGGTGGTCAAAAGATCAGACACAGGAAATGGGGGTGAAAGTGAAAGTCTCTGGCTGGGAGCCAGCAGGAATTAGAGGTCGGCATGGGGGAATTCAGGAAGCGGAGGATTGCATTCTTCCCGCAAGTCTGAGGTCTCTGATTTCTTGTTTAAATAAAGGATTTAACCCAAGAAGTGTCAAGGCCTGATGTGACAACACACATTGTGTGGCTTCCTATACATGTGCAAATGTACCTGACACTCCTAGTGATTGACAATCACCGTAATTTATCATTGTAATAACAGTATCTGACAATAACTGAGAAAAGAGTACAAGTTGAACATTTTACTTGGAGTGATATCGATTAAATTAAATCTGTGTTAATATGCATATTTCCTGTTTCATCTTGCACAGTAGTTCTTTAATTAAATCCACATACATAATTTTCAACAAAGATAGTTTTAGATCTAGTTGAGTAGTATAAATAATATTTTTTCTACTACATGTATAAGTTTCCAAAATTTGCCGGCTTACACATGATTTATCAACACTATATTGGTAGGGTTGACAAATTTTCACCATGATGACGTAAAAATTATACGGTACCATTGTCATGGAGTTGCACATGGCATGCGCATGTGTGCGTGCGTACATGAGTTTACACATTTTGCTTTATTTTGAGACAATAAATAACCTTTCTTACCCATCAGGGGAAAACTCCAGGTTGAAGACTGCTCCGTGTGTGTGAGGTCTCTTGGTTTCCTCTACAATAGGAGCTCCAGGCCAATATCTCCGCTGTAACGTTGGATAAACCCTCCCAATAAAATCGCTCTGAGCACGGCTCGCCTCGCAACCTCTCCTCCGCCCAAGTTCCCGATTTTTCAACCAGCTCAGACAGAATTTGTGCATTTCTACGGCTTCGCCAGATCCATTCGTATCCTTCACTTGTCTGAGATTTGATTTAGCCATTTTGCGGACTTATTTTTCTTTAAGTCGAACTGTTTGGCGTTACAAGAAAATACTTCTGAAGTGTCTTGTCAAAACGGCTGCCATGTTGGTTTTGGACGCGTCCATTTTCACTTTGAGAGAGCCTATGTTTTTCTTTCCTCTAATTCTGCTGTTACTTGCCGTCACTAGTAAAGTAAAACTTTTTTAGTTATAGCTCTAGTACTTTGAAAAAAGTTGAAGCCTACAATAGCTGATTTAATTCCGATATCCGCTCGCTTATTTCACAATATAAAAATCCCCTATGAAGAGAATGGAAAGATCTATTCTAGCTTGCAATACCACGGAGGCCCCCAGATGGCACTGTTTTAAAAGCCTGACTTGTCATGTTTTGGGTGCCATTTCCAGGATCACACATTAGTATGTACCTGATATCGTTTGTAGGTAACCAACTTTTAAGAAGGCAGGCAAAACCGATGTAGCTACAGCTAAAGAAAGATGAGCTCCTGCCAAACCAGGCCCCACTGTTAGTAGTTTTTTTTTCCAGGGTTTACTTTCAGGTCTAATTTCATGCAGTATAAAATAATTTCCTTTGATTGATAGTTTAAATAGGCCATGTTGATTTGATTATATGGATGACATCCTCTGGGTACCCCAAAACTGATGCGAGCGTGCGAATAAAAAAAAAAGTTTGGCAAAAAAAAAAAGTTGCATTCATTATGAAATCTACGTGGTCATGAAGGTTGAACAAATGGCTAAACACACAGATTATGGTATGGCGAATAATAGACTCTTCATTTTCATTTCTTCACATTTTCTTCTTCCTTTGGAATTGATTTTAGTATTCTACGATATTAGTATAGTTTTCCAATATTTTTTTTTCTATTTACGGCATATATTTGCTCATTTTGCAGCTGCTTTGTACGATTTCCAGTATGGTCGAAAACTTTTTTTTTTTTGGAAACGAACGAAAATTGATGCGCGCGCGGATGTCATCCATATAATCAAATCAACATGGCCTTACTAATACTATATTGGCACTCTTTACTCATCCAAAGAACTTCCGAAGCTTGGAATTCATTGTTACTTTCCTGTTGAACAATAAGACCTGTAACTGCATTTTAATTTGACTACAGATTGTTTCACAATAAGATCAACTACAGATTCCTTCTAGTGCTGGATAGGAATGTAAACAAGTTGACAGAAAACTTAAGCAGTAGTTGAAAGATACTCTCCAGGCTGGTGGATAAGATTGTGACCTTTCTATCATATGCCCTGTTTTCTGTCACCACTCTCCAAAAACATAGGTGGCAACAGAAAATGGGGCATATGATAGAAAGGTCACAATCTTATCCACCAACCTCTGCTTGGACGGTAGTTGAAAGACTCACACAGATTGCCACTTTTATTGCATTTTTATTGGTGATGAACCAAATAGTGTCTTTGCAAGGCAAAGAATAGATTCTAATTCTGCACATCAAATCCTTTTTCTTTTCTCCAGCTTACAACATTTCCAGTAGATCTATCCACATTTATTGCCTTCATAAAAATAATACTTATCTGGGATCAGTGCGGGACGACACATCATCCTCTGGTTTTACTCACATTAACGCTTTTCTTAATTGGCCTTACGAAACATTTCCACAACTGAAAAAGTGTAATGGATAGAAATAACAATACAGAAAAGGTAAAGTAACACAATGCAAAGAATACTGCAATATCCTTATTTCTGTAACCGATGGCGGGAAATGAAGACTAAGCATGTTCATGCCTTTTCAACTACAAAGTCTCCAAACTAGAACACAACAATAATGGTACAGAAACCAAGCAATCTAGAAAATGTGCATTAGCATTCAGCAACCATAAAGGTGTGACTGCAATGGTCCTGAATGACTATTGTAACAGAAAATAGCACTACCAGTTTGACCAAGGTAACAGAGGAAGGACACAATTATTAATCACGTTTACTGCTTGTTTCCAAGCAGATGATAGAATATATAGCTGACATTTTCCTAATGTGCAATTCTAAGGATCTCCTTACAAGTCAAGCTGTCAAAGGAAAAACATCAGAACATTCTCTCCTTTCCGGATATGGATTCCATCTCATCGTAATACCTTCAGTGAAGGTATCGTGTACAAATGTCCCTGGGAATAAGCAAGATGCGAACCCAACTTCACCACATCTACCAAACAATATCATCGACTTTATTGACTAAACAGATCGTAGTTTAGCATCTGAAAGGAAAATTAGTCTGAAGTACAGAAATTCATCAGGAATATTTTGAAGTTGTTCTTCTTAAGATAACGTGACATCTTGTACTGCTGTCTGCCTCGTCTCCAGGTGTTAGAAGGACCTGCCAAGGATGAGAACTTCCTCAGAGTACTCGTCCAGCATGGGGACGTCGAAGAAGCCCATCTTCGTGTAGAATTCCAGCATGCGTTTGTCTCCGATGTTGACTTCACAATACACACCGCTGGAGCCTGTGACAAGACAGTAGGAAGCTAGTTAGTATCTTATGCTCTAGTGCTGTAATTCACTGTCTTCACGGTAGCAAAATTTTACAGTCTGAGGAAAAAAGACATGTTCACAGAAGTTGTTCACCAAGTTCTTCATGGTGGCAGCAAGTGCAAGGACGGGGGCAAAACACAAATAATTTGGTAACAGAAAAGATAAGCTCACAGTACAGAAGTGACCATGAAAATAGTGAACATAAAAGTACCGTTAAAAAATCTGTAATTACGCCATCTCTTCTCCACACTCACAAACAATAACATTCAGATATCTGAACTTCTCAATTAAAGATTAATTTCTTAATCAAAGTTGTTTTAAAAATGTGGCTTCAGCAATTGAATGACAGGGAACAAACACATGAAGGTATTTACTGCAGGAATATACATTGAAACTAGAGAATTTACATACCATTTGCCTTCAGAGCAGCAAACAGACAAGCCATCATGTTCTTAGCCACGCCAGGGTCGTCCATGAGGAACTGAGGTAGAAGACTCATCCTCAGCAGGGATGGGAACCTCTTGTACAGGTTCGGGGGCAGGTACACCTTGTAGTTGTGGAAACTGTTGATGATCTCCTGCAAGTATAACAACAGTACTCTGTATCTAAAAGCAAATATGCTTGTGCCTACACAAAGTCCATATTAACCAAACCGTTAAAATTCTGGATGCCTATTTGCAAACTGTAGAATTTAGTCCTCCAGTAGGGACATTATATTGTCACACCTTGTGTAATTCAAAGAACCCAACACACTTTTCGACAAGGTTAACTCAAAATTTATCAGCTCCAAATTTAGTGTGCACAAATCAATGCAGAACTGGTGTGATACAGGTAGAGCAAAGGGCTGAATGATGACGATGTTGAACTATACACATACCTCAGCAGGGGACAGATTCCCTTCTGCCTTGGGTTTTGGGTACTTGTTGCAGAGATCGGTCAGCCAGGCCACCTCAAACTTCTTGTAGAAGTCCTTTGCGTCCAGGGCTGCCACCACGTACCCACACACCTTCTCACTGGCATCGAGGGCCACAAAGCAGAACTCGGGGCTCAGGGTCAGGAACGATCCGACCAGTCTGTGTAGTGAACAAGGGAAGGTTGTGTTCCTTAACTTAAGGTATCCGTACTCATCTTTCTCTCCTTCCATACTTAGTTTATGGAAGCCACATAGGCTTTTAGATGTCTTACATAATGAACAAGTGATGTCTGTGTACTGTGTAGCTTGGACATATTTCCACTGCATTCAAGCAAGGCTAACACATGTCAAAGGAAGTGGCACCACTTCATAGGCATGCATTTCTGTGAATAGTGATTTCTGAAACTACTAGTAGCTATAGCTGCTTCAAAATTCAGCTGGCCTATCAAATGATATAGCTAAAAATCAAAATTACCTACCACATAACTACCTACTGATTCCTACATGTGTGCCCATAAAGGTGAACTATGCTATACTAACTTGTCTCCGATGAGAGCTGGATGATCTGGAAACACATCTGTTCCATCCAAGCCGTCATCACAAGTCTTCCTGCAGACCTCATATACATCATCCTGCAAACACACGTACAAAGTCACAGCTAAGTATTGTACAACTAAAAATTCATAAGTCAGTAAAATACAACACTACTTTTGTAACTCTGCCTTTTAAGGTAAGCAATGTACATAACATTGTACAGCAGCTATAGACTGCTTTATTAAAGTTAGTGCAAAGTAGTACATGGCAAACTTCATACTCTGTCCAGGCATACCTGATCAGGATGCAAGTATGGACGTATGATGTAGATAGAGGACTGTGGTGACTCCGGTGGTCTCTGTTGGAACAAGTCCCCTGCACCATCGATGGGCAACAGTCTCTGTAGGAAAGGAACATCCAAAAAAACCATGTTAATAACGCAACGCAGACTTCTGCTGTGGAAGAACACAAAAAGTTTAATAATTAATGACACTGCAATGAAACTCCCCTGTGGTTAAAAGAATGACACTTCTTTGCTTCGCAGTCCATACAGCGCGGACAAGCCAGGCAAAGATGAAAATATTTTTTTTTTTGTAACTTGTAATGCCAGTATTTACAGTAACAAATGCCATTTTTTAAAAATCTTAAAGAATGTCCTTAACTTTTCCCTTTGACCACAGAGGGGAAAACTCCTGCTTGCTTGCCATGGTAATTAGTACTGCTAAGTCTTCTGGTCATAAGAATGCTTCTATGTTCATATATTTCAACAGTTTTATTGTTTATATATATTGATCAACCCAGCATTTGCCGAGATTTCTTATACTGCTGAAATATGATCAAGTTTTCAAAGCATGTTTACGACCAGACACATATCGCAGCGAGATCATATCAACCGCTTGCTGGTGAACGCAGGACTGGGCCAACCTCTCACATAGACAGAAAGAAACTCCTGTCTATTCGGTTTACATTTCTGGTTCTGGGCAGCACAGCACGGCTGTCCAGAATGATGAGAACAAGGAGTAAGACTAGACAGTGGTTTCCTTCTTTCTAAGTGAGCGTAGTTTTCACAAAGTACCTGCTTGTCTCCTAAAAACCACTAAAACATGAAGGCTTTTAGAACACTGCTTTATCACAGAATAATTCTGGAATTTCTAGGTAGCCAAAATTTCTTTCCCGTGTACTGTATTTGTATTCAATAGCGAAACAACAACTGCCTTCGTGTTTTACTGGCATGAGAAGACCTGCACCTTTGTGAACACACATTTCTTGTCAACTTCGCCGCGCGCAGCGATCGCTCGCAGGAGATTGCAGTGTCATAGACGAGCAACTATGCCTGTTAGAACAGAAAAAAGTCAATTCCACAAAAAAAGAATGTATCAATTTCTCAGAGGGGATGCTTGGAGCCAATACCTGTAATTCGCCTGTCAGACCGCCCCGGAACACCCATGGCTCTTCTTTGCCAGTCAAAAAGGCATCCTTATAACCCCTATTACTCCCTAATAGGAAATGATGGGAAGGAAAACTGTAAGCTCACATATGGTGATTTTTGCACAAGACACTTTTTTCCCCGTGTTTGAGGAGAACCACACCTCGAGCATGTTAAAGATCCCACCACACTTAAGGATAAGAGTAGGGGTCCTTCCCGGTGTGAGTGGTTCAAACCTTACAGTCCGCAGCTTGTACTTACTGTACAAAACTGGTGTGTTACGCCTAAAGGCGGTTTACCGGTTATGTGAAACAAACCAACCACTGTTCTTACGTACTATGAGCAATGCAGTCGTGACTAAAACATGGATAATTTTACTAGCCAGAATCATCTAACAGCTTCATATTTTTATCTTTAATCATTTCATTGTCAACAGAAACATGATTGTCTTTGTCTGCATTGCTCATTTTAAACAAGATAAATTAGTTTGATTGATTTCCTTATACCTTTAAAGGTTAAAATGATTAGCAATGTCATGCACCAGCTGTTTGCCCTTTGTCAACAAAATGTGAATTACGTGTCTTTTATCTGTGCACAATACAAAATCAATGTACTTGGTCTCTCTCTCTTTTTTTCTTCCTTTTCTTGTTTCCAGTTCTAACTTTGGGAGCTCAAGGCAAACAGCCAAATTCTACCCCAGGGCAGGAAAGTCACATGTTTGCACAAAGCCGGTTCCTGTCAAGAATTGACAATTTTGCTGGGTAAGCATTGGTTGGGCTATTTCTAGAAATGGACACAGTGCTAGGTCAGTTCATACATAGGATGCCACATGTCTGTACCTATTTTTGGCACACATTCTGTAAGGGTCATGTAGCGACAGTCAGAACCCATACAGCTGTAGCAATGCCTAGGCATTCAAAGACTCAAAATGTCGTGGACATTCGTTCCAGTGAGGTTTCTTTGTAAGGAACACCCTATGTAAATTCCTGGGCAGTCCAACACAACACATATATGTTGGAGGCCCTGACACCATTGCATGTGTCCATTTCTTGACTGTCATAACCCAACCACAATGCACTTGTGAAAGAGAAAAAATAATCCAGGCAACAATTTCTGTTTATGCAGAGCCTGAAAGGGTTCTGTCCCGAAGGAACACTGGAGTCCAGAATCCAAACCAGCTTTTTTCAATATCATTAGTTCTTTGTGGTTCAAAATACTCAAATCCTTTACGGTAAGTTGGACTATTTTTGAATGCCACTGGATGCTGGTCTCTAGGTTATTCCACGGGACAGAAAGGCTTGCCTGTTAAGTCTTGGAAGTCTGGAAAATAATGTATAAACTTATGCTTGTATTGCATGTGATCCTGCAGGAAAAACAGGCTTTTCATCAGCTGAAAATGGCTTCTTCCAACTACCAAATGTCTGTTCAACACCAAAGGAAAAGCACTGATGCCAAATTGTAAAGAAGGAGCATCTAACTCCTCACAAAAAAACAACTGACAACTTTCTGCCAGTACCATGTTTCATATTATGACAGGAGACAAATGCAGCACGAAGAAAGCAGCCATTCAAACAGCGGTCAGAAAAGACCCGTCTCAGATACAAGATCACATGCCGAGAATAAAATTTTTAATAAATGACCTGAAATGGAATAAAAGCAGCACATTGAGCCCTTGTGCTGTCTGGGAAAGTAGTGAGATTATTATATATGTATATACAAAATCCCTTCCTGGGAGATGTGGTGTATGTGACTTCCCTGTCCCTGGATGCTACCCTCAGACACCTACCGACCAATTGTTAAACTTCAAAATTCTCTCTCCGAAAAATAGAAGGATATCCATCATGACTTGTGACCTAAAAACAATGTTTAGACAACGTGGAAGCCTTCATACATGTGCATCCTCCCCAGCGAATCATGTGGGTGAAGTTGCTGGTAACGTCACGTCCACCTGCTGTTTACACAGGACAGAGAACGGAATAAGGCATTAGTGAAGGGGTATGGGCATGTGCCATTGTCCTGCGGGAGGAAAGGCAGTTTGGGGGTCTAGTATTGATGCATGGAGAGTCTGAATATATACGTATCCGGAAAGACAAAAGATCCAGCAGATATGCACTTGACTCTGAGCAACAGCTCCATTTTGGCCGTGTGGAAAACATGTAGCAAACTGGTTTCTTTGCTACACTTTGATATCATCCAGACAACTCCAACTCAACATAATACTAGACTTGTTTTAGTGCCCAAAAACCACTTGCAGTGTTGTATCACAAAAGGGCATTGGAACACCCTGACAATGGTAGACAATTAGTACAGACATGAAAATACACTCGAGGCACGACTGAAAAATACACCCTTTTCAGACAGATTTTGTCCAGTCTTTTCTGATAATGACAAACACTCCTGGAAAAAAGGCTTTCTGGGTATGGATGACTACTTGTGTATATAAGCAATGGTGTATTTTTTTGAATGGGAGAATTTAGTGAAGACTTGGATAAAAGATGCCCACTGAACGAGTGATCTGTCGTCCTGCCTAGAGTGTAACCGGCAGAAAATATGCGCAGCACGTGAAGTTATAGGTCGCAGCATGAACAGCGCACACTGCAAATGGTTTTCAGCACAATTGACATTTCAAACACTGGAAAATAGGCTGGCTTTCAGAAAAAAAGCCTAAAGAAAAAAGATCTATATAAAAAAAAAACTTTCATTTTCTCAAAAAATTACTGCAAGTTATGTATACTTCTTGTGAAGAACAACGAGTTGACAGAATTCAAAGCACCTAGCTGTTTTTGTTTTAGCAGCTTTTCTATGATGGAAGATTCCTGTTTTGCGTGTTGCCAAAAACTGAAATGAAGCCAGCCTGTTTGCAAGCAAGAGAACATAATCACAGCCACTGCCTACCAAGCCACTTGACAAAAGACTTCAGAAGGGCTACTACGCCCTTCAGTTCATAGACGTAAGGGAAGATTTCGTAGACGGCAGCTCTGTTGGGTGCGTTCAGCAGACGGTTGACCATGTCCATCACGCTTCGGCAGCTCTTGTCGTACTTCTCGGCTCTTTCATGCCATTCTTTCACCTGAAAAAACAACAACAATCTAAATCAAATTTCAACACTAGACTAGCACTAGTGAACAAAAAGAAGGTACAACAGATCAATTCTACTATGGCTGTGAAGGGTTGTGGGGAGCACTTTTCAAAGCCAACAGAGAGATTTTGTGATTTTGTAATATCTTTGCATGCATCTAAGACAACAATGCATGCAAGAACCATGAATTTTCCTTTCGGAAGACTACTTACATCCTCAGCTGTTGACCTGAGTGTTCTCTTGCACTTGCTCACAATTCTGGAATTTGTCTTCAGCCAGATAAACTCCTCTATCAAGTGGACCCCAAACGGACCATGCTCGAACGGGAGATAGAACAAGTCCACCAACATTACCAAGTCGTCATACGTCACAGGCTGTGCTGTGTAGAGGGAGTTTATCCTGGACTTGATTTCTTCTGTGTCAGTTTGCATTTCTAATGGATTGGATGGACTCATGTCCACTCCTTCATAGTCAATCTGCATCGTCTCTGTTTCAGGCACCTTTCCCTCTGATGTGGTGCTGGTGCACGGCTGAGTGCCTTCCACTTTCTTTGCAACATCCCCTCCTTCTTGTTTAGGTGATGTACTTTCAGGCAGCGCGCTCGAGGGAGGGGTAGAAGAGACTGCGGGTGAGGAGGAAATGTCCATAGGCTCGAGACCCTCCCCTTCCTCCGAGTCCTTGGATATGGAACTGGCTGATGTGGAGTCGAAGGCGGAATCGGTGGACGGACTGGATGGAAGTTTTGGAATGTCTATGGGTTCCCCCGTCAGGGTATTGACGGGACACATGACCGGCTGAGTGCAGCTGCTGGTGGTTGTTGGCGTCATGGTCATACACGTGTTAACCGTTGTGACAGAGTCTGTTATGACACTTACATTTCCACTCCTTTTTATCACGCCCATTGCACAGGTTTTTGGCGTTTTGATCTCCAGGAGCCAGTCCTTGAGTGCCAATTTTAGTGCCGCGTTCCTGTCGTACAATCCTCCTTCGGATTTTGTACTGGAGTCTTCGGTGAGGCCCTCTGTTTCCAGTTGGATGTCTGAGGTGACGGCACTATTGTCCCCACCCTCGGCCTCCTTTTTGGTCACGTCGACGGTGCTTTTGCTCCAAGTGGCTAGCGTGTGGAGGGCCATGAAGTTACTCTCAAACTCACAGTTCGGGTTGGTTAGGACCCCGTGCAGGTGTGGCATCAGTGCAGTCGAGCGGCCGTCGTATGGTCCCAGGAAGACGCGCTTCTGGTCGTAGTCGTTGGCATGGATGTTGTCCCATATGACTGGAGGCCTCTTGATCGTTTTGGTCACTTTCTGGATATGTTCAACACTGATGATCTTCGACACTACCCTTGGTCCTGTGGTAACAAAACAACGGCTTCAAATTCCCATGCACATCCACATGTATACATCCAGGTACACTGATTACCTTCCTTTTAAAGAAACAATGAAAGCACAAAGTTCAAGTACCAACTCACCTGTCCATAGGACATCTATGTCGGGGAGAAGCTTGGAGCCAACAGTAGTGAGGTACTGTGAGGTCTCAATATCTGGCACTGCTCTGGACTCACAATATTCTAAGGCGCAAAACAATGGACAGAATTCATGAGTTACAATATAAGATTTGAATGGGACAAGCGTGCAAAGTAAACGTGAAAAATAACCTTTTTAAGAGACATCTTTTAGAAATGAACTCACCTGTGGGACAGAAGAGGAATGTTGGTTGTCCGAGGTGCTGGTAGACTTCGTTCGTGACAGAAACTTGTGCATGAGCGAAGGACTGGAACACTTCCTTGTCGGCTATGCACATGTCGGTCTCGATGTCATCGAAAAGCAGCGCAAAGGCCTTGCACCCAAAATGGCTGACCTATGAATTTGAAAAATAATGTTTAAACAACAAATGAAATCAAGACACACCGGTCATGAAGTTGCTTTGTAAAGTGGAGTGGATTCATTCCTCAAGCTAACCGACAACTACCACATTGCAGTCGTCCGTAGGTAAGACATCTGGAGCCGCATAGTTCCTGTTTAGAACTCACTCAGTCATGAAGCTGCTTTGTTAGGCAATACACATAGTACAAAGAAAAGTCCTTACCTGTTCAAGTTTCCTCTTGAGAAATGTAACATCTTTTGCACTGGAGAAGGTGATGTCAAGACCAGGTGAAAGTGCGTACACAAAAGTCACACTGCTTTCACTGGCTTCTGCTATCAGACTTGTAAGGTGTTCTGTTGACAAAAAAGAGAGATTGTTTTTTTTTAAGCCTTGGTAAATTATATTGCACTCTACTTCTTCAAATCATACAGTCAGGCTGGCATACAGTAGTACTTCCCAAAACATGGAAGAAATGACAAATTTACTTTATGCCAGTTACTACTGAAATGAAGCAAACACGGCATGAGTAAGATAATGTACCTGCTTCCTCTACTGAGTAAAGATCTCGCCAGTAGGCTCTGTGTTTGTAGTCATCTTTGGGTGCATACAGGTATGTGTTTAGTCCCATCTTGTTCATCCTGACAAGAAAAAGGTAAAAACAACAATTCATCAAGACAATTTACTTTAAATACCAAAATTTGAGATCAATCAATAGAAAATACTTCAGGTATAAATGATACAAAAGAAAAGCTGTATGAGATACCCACCTTCTGAACAACTCTCGTCTCTGATCTGTGGTCCATGGCTTTCCATAAAAACCTGCAACAATAAGAATAAAAAACATCTGTAATGATCCCCTTGTTTGTTTCAGATCATAGTTACAATCTTTTGTGAAAACAGGTTCAATTGTTTATGCCTATTCCAATGCCTTTTCTTGATGCATGAAATACATATAAAACACATCTTAAGAAGAGTTTTCGAAAAGATTACGTCTTTTTTTTTTGGCCTACATGTGACCCAACACAAATGTGATGGGACTCCTGATACATATGGTAATACAGGCTCCATATGGACCAAGTCAGGGCAGACAGTAGCCTTGGGGACTCAGGAAACCTCTTTTATATAATACGCTGTATAATTATATAAGCCAGTATATACAGCGTATTACATAAAAGAAGCTTCCTAAGTCCCCGCGGCTAGAAAGACAGATATATTCAATATACATGTATCAAAAGCCAAACCACAATGGTTGTGACACCAATTTAATATAATAAACAGTTGGGGTTTTGAGATAACAACAACCACTTGTTAAGAAAAAATAGAGTTGTTTATCACTGAATTATCAACAATATTTACAGCATCCTTTTTTTGGTTTAATTATAACATTTTGCGATTAGAATACTACTAATCAATACGATTTATACATTTTTATTTCACAGATATCATATCTTGGCTCCATCTGAGTCATCTATGCTCATCTTTTGTGTACTGTTTACATAGTGATTTTTCGAATGATGGCACGTTATGCATGTTTTGAAGCCGTCCCAAAAATATACAACGGAATCACTACAAATCTTTTTTTAAAGATCTAAACGAGCCAGCAATCCACCGCTCAATATGCATAACCACGTAGCACGTCCCCAAGAGGAAGCACTGCTGACGACCGAATATATTTGCTGCCCGTTAGCCTGAGGCCCAAAGCTCGCAGACCCGATTTGCATAGACGTCAATTCGACAAGATGGATGAACCACAATATGGCGGAAACAGGGGATGACTTGGACACCCGGATTCTGAACCTTTCCGCCAGAATTCTGAGCAAAAAACGTCATAAATTCCACGTCTACTGTTAAGAAATATATAGAGGATGCCTTTTACGTGAAATGTACGGGCATATTTGACCAAATCTGAGGAAACATGATCGCGTTTTCTTGAAAATAGTCACCAAATTTTCACGTACCTTCCACAACACCCCTGAGAAAGCGGTTGCTGCAAACGACATTCCCGTTCACGTTCGCCATCGGTGGCATCTCTACGATGTTTTCACCGTAGTTCCTGCCACACAACTATATCTTATGTGTTCTGCTAGACGTACACTGTTAAATAGACCGTAGAAAGCTAGCTTTTAGCCGGTTATTTCAACTAAAATCCTCCTACGAGTCCTGGTTCTCTCTGGTCTGCACTGGTCTGTCGGTGGGCGGGCGGTTTCAACCAGTTTATGCAAAGTCATGTGGTACATGAAAGACAGGTCATACAAAGAGGTAGTAACAAAGGATATTAGTCATACTAACTACATTAGAATGTCAATATCGGAACCAGAACAAATTGTTACAGTATTGATAGTTTATTGTAACTTTTTATTTATGATAGTTTACTCAAATTGTAAAACAAAAATGGCACAAAGACATTTATAATTCACGCTGTAGCGATATAACACCCCTTTACGACATAGTGGTGTATTCTGTATGCCAATCAAGGGTCCTGTAAACTGACCGACCAATCAGGCGTGATTTCATGAATGACATCGGTTCCCGAAGGCCTTTATAACAGTACTGCTGATTGGTGGAGATGCTTTTAGCAGAAAGAATGTAAACAAAAATACAACCAGCTAGGCTTGAGTTCAAAGTCTGACCAAAAAAACAACTCGCTTGTTTGTACGTGGACTTGGTTACTGTGCTATTACAGGGCCCTGTCACGATCTACTGAAAATCAAGTTCAGGTTGTGTTTTCCTCCTCGGTTTTTCCTGCATTGACCTTTGCATGCAGCTTGCTTTACAGTTTACTCAGGTTTCATTATGGTTCCCTCATAATATATTCTTGCCTGAACTTGAAGTATGGCTGAATATCACGTTCCCAGTCCAGCGTGGAGCGTGAAACTTGAATACAATATTCACGTGTTTCCCTATAACGTTACATGCACATGTTACGTGTTCACATTTTTACTCAGAAATATTATTTTTTGTAACATATGATAACGTTTATAGTATGTAATGTAAAATCAAATCATTACATTCTGACACATTTTAGGATGCTGTTCCATGTAACTACACTAACAAATTTTGATGCTAATAAATTATGTTGTGTAACCATTGCAATATGGTATTAATTATTCTGCATGTGAATGTTGTGCGCAGACTGAGCAGTGCAAGATGTTCAGTTCAGTTCATCCTCATTTAGAGGTGGCTGCGTGATGTATTATAAACTAGTAGTACTACTGGGTGGGACCATTCATTGACTCATTTTCAAAGCTGAAGTGAAGAAAATTGCCAGTGATGTTTTTAGGGTACAAATACCTTAGAAGATTCCAATGTATGGTAACCTTGTTGTTAACGTTACTCGTCCGTGCCTGCATAAGATCATACGACGTGTGACGTCATGGCGGAGGACAAGAGAGAAGCCGGCTGGTACCTGACCCTGATGGCGCCCAACACGAAAGGACCAGAATTCTGCTGGCTGGATCCCACTGCCATGTACAGGAATGCTGAGGTGATATACTGTAATTTCTGATTTTTGGCGACGTCTCATGGAGGAGCCTAATGGTACAGTGTTGTGTGCAATTTGCAAGAATTCTAGGAATTGTACAGGCATTTTGTCCACAGGAATGGAATGTCCACAGGCATGTGACCCACATCTATGCCCACATTCCTGGAAACCTTTGGGACCCTGGGAAGACCTCTCTCTCCCAGATGCCCTACTTTCTTTGACCCCGGGGCTCGTTCACTATACACCCAGGGGAGGAGTGCACTGTATCTGTATAGGTACCAAGTCTTCCTCAAAATCATGAAATGATGGCAGGGCCGCAGTGCCATGCAAACAATTGTAACAGTGGGGGGTTTATAGGCGCTACCAACTGACTCGGCCGATGGGTCTAGACCTTTTAGCTCAGTCGGTTAGAGCGTTGGGTTATGGACTGGTGCTCGGGTTGGGTCGTGGGTTCGATCCCGGCCCGGGGCCAGCGGTTTCTATCTGTTCCTACTCGCCTCTTGCTCTTGTTGTTACACTGGTTCCCACACCGGCCCTGGGAGTTCTGGCAAAGAGTGCCGCTCGAGGGATGTCGAATTCGGAAGATTCGAGGACGAATCTTGAAAAGAAAAGGGGGAGTAGTGTAACAGTGGGGGGTTTATAGGCGCTACCAACTGACTCGGCCGATGGGTCTAGACCTTTTAGCTCAGTCGGTTAGAGCGTTGGGTTATGGACTGGTGCTCGGGTTGGGTCGTGGGTTCGATCCCGGCCCGGGGCCAGCGGTTTCTATCTGTTCCTACTCGCCTCTTGCTCTTGTTGTTTCACAATAACCCTAACAGCAACCACCGTCGCCATGGCAATGTATGTTTTCATTGCCAGTCTTGTTTACAGTACTTTTATGTTCACTGCCTTCATGGTCACTTCTGTACCGTAAACTTATCATCACCGTTATCAAATCATTTGTCTCTTGCTCCCCCCCCCCTCTCTCACCACCGTGAAAATTAGGCTCCGATATCCATTTTCCTCAGACCGTGAAATTTGCTACCATGAAGACGAAGTGAATTACAGTATATTCTAAAAGACGGCATGAAACCTTCAATGACAATGAAATGCAACTGTTCCTGAAAATAGTCCATTACATTACATTTCACTTCCTTATATGAAATGAGCTCAAAAAGAAGTAAGAATGGCAGCCAGTTCAGAACCTGGCACGACGGGTCATGAAAAACATTCTTTCGAGAAGCAAACAGTACATAATTATGGTGAGTACATACAATTGCAAGTTATCAATGTTTGCTTTTGTTTGCTTCTCGAAAGAACGTTTTTCATGAGCCATCGTGCCACTCGCACTGGTTCTGAACTGGCTGCCATTCTTACTGTGATTTTTTTGGAGCTCATTTCATATAAAGAAGTGAAATGTAATGTTGAAGCTGAAATGTGAATAGAAGTTAAATGTACATGATATATGTTCAATCAAGGTACTATATTTTCATGTGTTTCGGAGATATTTACTAATTTTGACATGATACATGTACTTAAAATCATGACGATGCATTCTTGTCATGCAGGCTTTCAACCAATGTGTGGCAGACCTCACAAAGAACTTCCAGCCTGATGAAATAGACCTGGTTGCTGGGATAGATGCTACAGGTTTTATCCTTGGTACAGCACTCTATCGCATCATTTTTGCCATAGGCCGCCATGCCCGGAATCACCATGGTGGATGGTGGATGGGTCACAAGAAGTTGCACAATGTCTAACCGCACGTTACGCAATACCAAGCCAGGCCTTGAAATTAACATTATAATGCCAAGAATCACCATGGTGGATGGTGGATGGGTTCGCAAGAAGTTGCACAATGTCTAACCGCACGTTACGCAATACCAAGCTAATGTTATAAGCAAAGTGCATCTAAATTCACTCTTTTTAGCATTGCTACAATTTGAGCAAGGTGAGCAAGTCATTAATAGTGCACACCCATGCCACCCAACCAGCTATTCCCATTTTGGCCTATGGCCAGCTTTTTTTAAAAGCTTTCTTGTTTTACTTGATGAATCATTGCCAGAGTGACAATTTCAAAAAAAAGTTGACAGTGGTGACTGCAGTTTTCATATGTTTTAACAGGTGGCGCCGTAGCTTGTCACCTGAAAAAGGGATTTCTTGCTATACGTAAGTACGGCCATCTGCCCGTGGAGGTGGACGATATCCGATATAAGGACTATTCCAAGAACGAAAAACGTCTGGAACTTCGAAAGAATGCCTTCAAGCCAGGTAATGTATACTGCCGGTTGCTACTGGCTTCCTTATGTTGAATCGTAAAGTTCTTTATTCACAACCACTTGTTTAACAAAAGCCAAAGTTTTGGTGACCATCTGTCTTCTTTATCATGGCAATTATGATCATGACTGGTTCACGGGTATGCCTAAATACCTCAACCGCCCTCAACCCCCCACTTCCTGGGCTGATATGCAGTGTACATGTGCTAAGAACCCTTGTTTACGCTCTGTATACATTGTCTATACGATTATAAATAAAAATCACATAGTAACGTCTAAGTATTTGCGAGTTTTTTCAAGTTATAACTTTAATAAGTGGAGTTACCGTCTTTAGGGAGTGATACACCCCGCAAAATATCCGCCCTAAAGTATTTAGCGCTAAAATCCACCACCAGAAACATGATGTTTAAAGAGGTTTCCCTCTATATCTGCTGAGTTTCCGTGCTGCACAAGCTTTTTCACTTTCCTTATTTTGACTTGAAACTTACGGCATGATGCGTTCTGGCGGCTCGACGTCAACAAACAAGATGGCGGACCCCGTTCCTCGGGCGCACGGCACACCGTAAAAAAAACTGGTAAAACGTCAGAGTTACAGTGATTTTCCTATTTATAATCGCATACTGCATAGGCAATGTATCCAGAGCGTTAAAAAGGGTTCTTAGCACATGTTCACTGCATATTAGCCCAGGAAGCGGTCCGTTGAGGGGGGTTGAGGTATTTAGGCATACCACTGTGCACTGAAGCTAGGTTCTACTGATGATGATGAAAATGCAGTCCCAAACGTAAAGTAATATCATTGTGACATACCGACACAGTGAACCAGTCATAATTGCCCTGATGAAGATGACAGAGGGTCATTGAAATGTCCGCTCTTGTAGTTGTAAATAAAGAACTTTGCAATTCAATCACTCACCAACCTCATGGGCTTCTTTGTTGGTCTGTGTAACCAAGGAGGTTCAACCTCCTTAGTGTAACATTTGTTTTTTTCTAAGACCCCAAAGATGTGAGACAACAATGTCTTACATTCCAGGTACAAGGGTTCTGATCGTTGACCAGTGGATAGAGACTGGAGGGAGCATGGCTGCTGCAGTAGAGCTGGTCGAGAGACAACAGGGAATAGTGGCAGGTACAGTAACACAGAAATGAGGGTCTGCATGGGGGGATCCACACAGGATGACAGACAACAGGGAATAGTGGCAGGTACAGTAACACAGAAATGAGGGTCTGCATGGGGGGATCCAGACACGATGAGAGACAACAGGGAATAGTGGCAGGTACAGTAGCACAAAAATGAGGGTCTGTATGGAGGGGGGATCCAGATAATGCTTAATGGTAAACTTAGGAGGACTGACAATGCTTCAATAAACAGTAAGTGACTTGTTATTGGGAAAGGTTTGGGGAACGTTCACGAGTTTGTTCCAATTGTATTCATGGGTCTTAACTATGGACAGGACTGCTTTAACCTTCAGCATGCTAAGGTAGCCATTTAGCACCCCAAATTTGTATTGGCTGGATATAGGGTTAGGTAGCAGGGATAAGGTTAATGTGGTCTATGATGGGAGGTGGTTGGCTACACCAGATGGTTGGCTGGCAGGGTTTGACTATTCTATTAGGAGGAACCTATGGATGGTATCTATTCTGAGCCTCTACCAGGCTTCAGAGGTGGCTGGAAAGAGTAGAATTGGCAAAATAGACAGATACATGTAACATGCCAAAAGTGTTTGCTCAGAGCCGTGGCAAAATGTACTCCTTTAGCAGACTAACTCCCCTGGAATGTTATCTGTCTATTTGGCCAATTTCTACTCTTTCCAGCTGCCTCTGAAGCCTGGTAGAGGCTATAATCTATTCTATCTTTCTCTGTCTCTAGGAATTGCCTGTGTCTGTATTGAAGAGTCGGAAGGAGGGAAGAGACTTCTGGAGAAGTATAAGTGTGCGTCCTGTGTGGCTTCTAAAGAAATCCAAGCTCAAGTCAATGCCCAGGATCTGGAAAGCTTCAAGACATACAAACCCTCGTGATATGGGAAAAAAAGACTTCAAGTTGATATTCATATAGGTTGGAATTGTGGTTCATGTGTGCTAATTTGCATGGTTTAATGGTAAAGTTGAGAAGCTTTTGATTGAAAGAAAACTTCAAAAATGGATAGAGAATGGACTATGAAATGCTCATATTGTTATATGAATGAATTTTTCAGCTAACTTGTCTTGTTCCCAAAATTTTGAAGAGCTCATTTGCCTTCAAAAATTTTTTGACTGGTGCTTACCAGATAAAGGTGCTATTTGTTGCATAAAGTTGTGGTTATTTGTTTCACCAATTGACTGTATAAACAGGAAAATGTAGATTTTATAGATGACATTTTAGTGAAACAGTTTGATGTGTAATGTTATTTTTGTTTCTATGTAATATACATTCAAGTTAAAAATGTTTAGAAAATGGTGCCAAAAATATCAATATTTTATTGCTGTGTGTTAAATTCTCTAAGGGCTCTGCACGTCTTCATTGCATGGCAGCTACAGATGGTGCGTCAGTTACCACGTTCAGCCACCAGATGTGATGCTGGAATTACATTTTGATAAACTGTTTAATACACATTCCTTTGTTGTTTGTCTTCTTTGTTCTCTTGCCATGATGCGATTTATCTGTTTTCAGAGGCTGGAAATTCTTCATGTGTTCTTTACTGGTATAACTTTCCTTCGAAGTAAGATCATTCTCTTTCTTGGTTATGGGGTGGTCACAATTTCATAGTAGGTCGTCATACAATTTTGATGCTGCAGTATTTTGAAGCAGGCTGTGACAGAACTAACCATCGGCAAGGAAATAAGATAGCCTTTTCTGTAACAAGCCAGCTGAATTTTTCAATCCATCAGTAGATATTCTTAATTGACTCAAAAGAAAAGACACCCAAGCACAAGCCAAATACATTTATTTTCTTTCTAATTCTTGAAAATTACAGAGATGTCTTTACATTATACCAGAGCTACCTAGAGGTATATCAACACACTGTGTACTCTCGAGAAGGTATTTGTGAGGACTATTTCTACTCTAGTTGGGGGCACTACGAGATTTTTGGTATAAATATTGAATATACCCGGTATGGCATGCTCTGACATATATAGGCCATTTGATGATACAACAATTTTAAAGAGAAATATGCATTACAAAACTACTCTTTTATAAATTGACTTTTTATAATTCACAATTTATAACACAGAGACAAAATAACGCAATCTCTCTTTTACTTTAGTCCAAATCTTGTATATAAGGACTCTTGCCAAATAAAGTACTATACAAAAGTAATGGCTTTTGATTGCTACAATTTGGCATAACATTAAAAAATCATGACTAGCCAACATGGTTTTCTACTGTTTTCCTACTGATTGTGATTTTTGACCAAATTGGAAATGAAAGGCATTAGAAAAGTCAGTAAATGAATTCTCTGACAATCTTCTTATTTTACCTATTAGAAGTCCTTAGTGCTTTAGACTCTCTGAAAGTAAAGTGGTTCACTTTGTTTTAACATAATATTTGAAAACATGTAAGTGCAATCATTCTATACATCAAATACAGTTACATTTGCTATACTTTGAAATGATGCATAGGTACTTATAAGGCATTTGCACTTTCGATCATTTACTTCAGTTTCATTATTAGCTATGTTTTTTTTTATATATCAACAATTTTATGTAGCGTTCGTAGGATCGATATTTGTTATGGAACTGCATGTGGACAACCTCTCAAAGTGACTAATTACTCAATTCACACAATTAATCGAGCATGCCACATACAGTAATGTACTAGCCATGCAACACCACTGTATCGCCTAAAAGTCACTCAAAACCACCTGGATGTATCCGGTCAAACCTGGTCTCAACTAGTGCTGTGTACCGGTTCGCTGGACTCAGTTCCGGACTTGTAAAAACGTTTAGCTTCAAGTCCAAAAAAAAACTGAATTGCAAGAACCAGTTCCGGACTTGGTTGGAAAAACAAACATGTCACATACCCTTTTTCGTTCCGAACCACATAAAACCTTCCATAGATTGCAAAATCTGTGCTGCAAAATGAAGAAAACATTGCCATTTGGCCTCCATGTTATGCAGCCACAGTTTTGCCCAGACAACATTGCAAGGTTGCCAACATGCAGTTTTGTATATTATATACCATGGGTTTAGGTCCAGACTTACACTGTACAAGTCCAGAACCGAACCTAAACCTCTGGACTTGAATCCGGACCTGAACCTAAACGTGGGTTTAGGTACACAGCACTAGTCCCAACAACCACTCAAGGGACTGCATGAGGAAAAATGCTTGCTGAGGGGTGGCTGCTCCAGACAAATGGGTTGGTTGGTTGGTTGGTCAGTCGGTTGAAAAAAAACAACATCAGAGTTGTGATGGCCTAGCAGGTTGTCTGTTCCTAAAACAGCCAAAAAAAGTGCTTGCAGTTTTTCTATGTCACAGTTCCTCATTGGTTCAATATTAATGTGCCTCACTGATTTTGCCTTGTGTGTGGAGCAATGGTATCAATTTTGGTTGTTGATTGGGAGTGCAAAAACGTGGTTGCTGCTTGGGTAAGATGGTTGATAAACAGAGGGTCTTAACTATGTAACATTGGACGGGACTGTTTGAATGTGACTTATGATTGGAGGTGGTTGGCTGCACCAGGTTTGACTGTATGTAACAACAGTGTGTTTCAAATCATCTCAAAAATAACCCGTGTGCTCTTAATGATAACATCTAACTAAATTTAACAGATAAATTTGAATAACCACGAGTACTGCTCAGTCGGAACTCTGGCTGTAGGCTCCTCACAGTTTGGGGTCCTCAGTGACGTTGGAGACTGCATCGTTGATGGCGGAGGCGATGTATTCGGCGTTGCCCGTGGTGATCGCGCACATGTTGATGCGGCCGTTGTTCATCAAGTAGACGTGGTACTTGTTGATGATGTAATCCACTTGTTTGGCTGGGAAGAACACAGGGGCAAAAATAAAACAGTTGCTGCAGCCTTCTTCCTATGTCTGTACCGACTACCAATATGAACTTACACTAATTATATGTTTATTTGTGGCCTAAAATAGGGTAATAGCTGGTCCCCCATGGGTCTCAGAGACAGGGCAGTGTGTTTGTGTTACAGACTGACAGTGTTAACTACCCTGAAAGATCTGTTGCGTATTACTCAATATTAATATGCTCCCTCTAGACGTCACTTTGGTCAGGTTCGTGTCGCATGGCAGAGCTCGAAATACCCAGGTGTAATGTGCAAAATGCACGTGATTTTCAAGATTTGCACGTAAAAATATTTTGAATGTGCAATTTTGCACCTAGAAAATACCGATATATCATGTTTGCACTCCGTATCTCCGAAGTTTCATGCTGTGTCGGCTTCGTGCTGGGCGCACAGCAGCCATATTGACATTATTGTTTTCCTAAATGAACATCCTGGGAACGAGCTCTGCTCTCGTCCTCGGGTGAAGTCATGTGACACGAAAGCATTACGTAGCCGATTTACCAAATATGGCAAGACGTGCGAAAACTATTGCGCGACGCGGACGAAATATAATTTTGCATGTAAATTGCTCAAATCGCACCCAAAATTTTTGCCAACGTGCAATTTTGCACATACCAGAAAAAAAGTATTTCGAGCACTGCATGGGGACACTAAAGGTAGGAGATGAAACCTAAAACATCTGAGTTTGGCCCATGTTTTGTCTGAGAAAACAAAAGCCCTTAACTGTCAAGTTCACTAATGTTTCTGTCGTTATTGAACAACATTTTAATTTGTCGAACTGTTCAGATACAGGTACAGGTCGGGACCTGTACCTAAACCCGTGTAACTGTACCTAAAATTTGTTTAGGTACACAGCTCTACTTACGTCCCAGCCCTGTGAAGCTGAACATGCCGATCTGGTTGGTGATGTGGTCCCAGTTTCCTGGCGTCTTCAGCTGGCGGAGCTTTTCGTGCAGCAAGCGGCGCATGTCGCTGATCCGACTGGACATCGACCGGATGTTTTCCTTCCTGAAGAATCAAGTCCAGTGTATTAGGAATAGAATGGCAACTGGTGAATAAATCTATGGCTAGTGACCTTAGTTTAACAACATTTATGTCTATTATAATCTAAATTATTGTTTACCCTCTGCTATGCTGCTGAAAAGATTGGAACATTTCAGCATGGGACAAGAAATCAGAGATTTCTGATTTCTGGGAAGTATTTTGGGTTTTCGTGACCTTCAAGTTCACAGACCTTCTGGAACTGTGGAGGGGATTGTATGATGTAATTTAATAGGGTATTACACCAGACACGTGACCTTCCTGTCATTCAGCTGTCAAAATTCCTCCCACCCACCATGCAATCGAGGCTATTAGGACAAATAGAGAAACAAACCCACAATTCAGCCACCCAAAACAACACTTCCGAAAAAGTACAAGAAACAGTTTACTGGCATAGGACTCACCATTCCGCATAAAACGCAGCGTTCCCGAGGACAGTGGCCACGATACGGCAGCCATGATTGGGCGGGTTGGACCACAGTGGACGGGCGATCTTCTCCATCTGACTACGGACTAGTCTCAGAGAGTCCGGGTCCGCGGAAACTATCGCCAGGTTTCCCGTCCGCTCGTCTGAAACAGGTGACTCAAGGTCAAACATTGGAGACAAAGGGCACTCTTTCAGCCTCAAGTCAACTGACAGCCTGGACCATGAGTCTCGATGGTTCAAATGTGGTGTAATTACAGGGGCCACCTAGTACTAGTAGTGCTGTGTACCTAAACTCATGTTTAGGTTCAGGTCCGGATTCAAGTCCAGAGGTTTAGGTTCAGTTCCGGACTTGTAAGTAAGGACCTAAACCCACAGTATATACAAAATTGCATGTTGACAACCTTGCAATGTTGTCTGGGCGAAACTGTGGCCACATAACATGGAGGCCGACACTTGACAATGCCCAATGGCAATGTTTTCTTCATTTTGCAGCACAGATTTTGCGATCTATGGAAGGTTTTATGTGGTTTGGAACGAAAAGGGGTATGTGACATGGTTTTTTTCCAACCAAGTCCGGAACTGGTTCCCGCAATTCTTTTTTTTTTGGACTTGAACCTAAACGTTTTTACAAGTCCGGAACCGAGTCCAGTGAACCGGTACACAGCACTCAAGTACTAGCAGTAGTGAATCCACCCTAGACAGAAAAGGAGGCCTGCATGTTGAACTCTCCAGTACATGGGATCCCACTCTGCTAGTCACAACAGTAGCTTCTGTGGTCAACATGTGTTTATACACGAGTTACACTTGTCTTCAGAATCCTTCTCAGTCACTGGTGAAAGACAGTGAATGCTATCGGAGATGTCTGACTCTTTAGAGAACTTATCCAGCTGCAGGCTTGTACTATTATGGCATTTATTGCAGGAAGCCCAGTGTTAGCAATTTTGTAACTTACTGTAGAGACCAAAGTTCTTGGAGAAGGACTGTGCGATCATCATCTCAAAGCCCGCCTTCTCAAACAGTCTCACAGCGTAGGCATCCCTGTCCAGGTCACCCGAGGCGAAGCCCTGGTACGCTGAGTCGAAGAATGGAAACAACCTCCGCTCCTAAAGTGCAAAAAAGGCATTGTCTGGTCAATTACAGTACCTGTAACCATAATTTTTAACAAGTACTGTAAATGCTGTCTTTCTAATTACACATTATACTTGTGTGTCAGTCATTTTTCAAAGAAAAACATCAACAACAAGAAACCATAGATTTCAGACTTCCGGGAAGTATTTTCAGTTTACCTGACCTTCAAGTTCACCCCATTAACTGTGTCTGACCTTATGACCTCCAGTCATTCTGCCTATCAATCTTCCCTCACCCACATGCTCCCAACTTTCTCTCAAGTTCACCCAACTTCTTATGTCTGACCTTTAAAGTTTAATTTTGAACTGTCATTCTGCCTGTCAATCTTCCCCCACACACATGCTGTCAACCAAGCCACAGCTCAGCCACCCAAAACAATACTTCCATACCTGGAAGTAATTAATTATGTACTAAAGCTTAAAAAGTCTACAACAAACAACACATTTTTGATTGATGGCGTTTTTTTTTTACGTACCCTTACGACTTTCATGATCTGCTCCCACTCCCCAGCGTTGGGGTCCACACCAGTGGGGTTGTGAGCGCAGGCGTGGAGGATCACTACAGAGTCTTCTGGGGCAGCCTAGTGGAAACACCGGGGGGGACAACAATACAGTCAATTACACATTACATGTATACATATATTTATGTATTATGTATAATGCTACACTTCTACAGAGGATGACCAATGATGATGATGATGAAAACACATGCATGTGCACTGGAATAAGCTGCTGCTGAAAATGTAATAGAACAAGATCTAAAATGTCAACATTAATTTATTTTGGGCCTTTCGAAATATATTTACTTATGTAAAGAAAGAAAGATTCTTTAAGAATTGACTAGATACACTTTTGAGAAAAAGACAAGGTCATCCTGCCCCACATACTGAAATACACTGTCTCTGCAGTTTATATTTTCCCCACAAGATGGTGCTGTTAGGAATGGGTCTGTTGGACTGATACTAGCATAATACTCCATACAAGAACACCATAAAATTCCAAATATACCATTAACAGTTCCTTGTGGTTGCCTGAAACTAAATAATCCACATGCCTGCAACTTCTCCCATTTATGGAGAATAGCTGTAGTAATTCCCCGAGTAAAAGCCAAAAGGGAGGATGTCAATTAAGTGGCAGTTGACATGTTTGCATAAAGTGGCTCAACTGGCCAGAAGGGTGCTTGAAATGTTTACCTCCCTTGTTTGTGAGTACTAGTATATCTAACCAGCACTTTTCAGCTAGCAGTTCATGGCAACTTCCAATGTAGCAAACCGTACCTTTGTTTGATGTGGAGGGTTAAGAAAGTTCAAGTAGAACTAAATAAAATTTTGTCCAGACTCTCAAGAGCATGAGGTGACAGGGTCTTGTGGTTAGGATTGTCGACTTAGAATCCAAAGGTTCTGGGATCGAATCCCTAGCAGACCCCAGTGTTGTGCCCTTGGGAAAGGCACTTTACACCTACATGTATTTCCTCACTGGAAAATGAGTACCTAGCTTTGGTTAGGGCCGTCCTCTTGGATAGGACGTAAAACCGGTCAAATGTTTGAGGAGAGACACACCTCAAGTGCGCACTGCATGTATCAAAAAAGAGTAGGGGTCCTTCACGGTGTGAGTAGATCAAACCTTACAGTCCGATCTTACACAGTTTGCACATACTGTACAAAACTGGTGTGTTACGCCTAAAGGCAGTTTACCAGTTATGCAAAACAAACAAACAAACAAATAAAACATGGTTCCCTGCTCACCCTCAGGTCCTCCAGCATGCCCTTGATGTCCAGCCCCTTGGTGGAGGCGTCCCAGTACCTGTACTCCCTGATCTCCGTAAACCCGGCGTCCTTGAAGATTCCAAGGTGGTTTCCTAGGAAACAGAGGCAAACATTTCACACAAACTGCTAAGCCAATGGAATATTTTACTTAATGTTGACCTTTGACCTCACTTTTAAGTTTACCTTATGTGATTTTGTTTATTTTCTGTCTACAAGTTTTGTTCTTTACATTTTATTTAATTTTATTAATAGCAGACTCCAGGAAGAATAGTGTGAAGTTTTTAGTATGACTCACACTTCCGAAATTCTGAGTGGTGCAGGTAAAATTTGTCTGGTGCAGGTCATTTTCAATATTACCTGCACCTGTGTGGGATAGTGCTGTGTACCGGTTCGCTGGACTCAGTTCCGGACTTGTGAAAACGTTTAGGTTCAAGTCCAAAAAAAACTGATTTGCGGGAACCAGTTCCGGACTTGGTTGGAAAAAAAAACATGCCACATGCCACATACCCCTTTTTGTTCCAAACCACATAAAACCTTCTATAGATTGCAAAATCTGTGCTGCAAATGAAGAAAACATTGCCATTGGGCATTGTTAAGTGTCGGCCTCCATGTTATGTGGCCACAGTTTCGCCCAGACAACATTGCAAGGTTGCCAACATGCAATTTTGTATATACCGTGGGTTTAGGTTCGGACTTACAAGTCCGGAACTGAACCTAAACCTCTGTACTTGAATCCGGACTTGAACCTAAACGTGGGTTTAGGTACACAGCACTAGTGTGTGGGTATGCAGAAAGAAGTATTTCGAGTCCTGCACATGTACTTACCCCAGGTAGGTTTGGAGTGGTACATGACGTTCATGCTCAGACACCGCTTGAGAAACTCAGCCCCCAGCCTCAGCGCACCTGTGCCACTCAGCGCCTGCACACCTGCCGCCTGGAAACACAGGAATTTCTCCTTCAAGTCTAGATACAGGGTTCCAAATACTTTTTTTTCTCAGGTTGCCTACGCCAAAAGCTAGGTTGCCCATCAATATTTCAGGTTGCTGTCAACACCGGCTGTTTATTTTAGAAGGCAAGCCGTAATGAATGAATGAATGAATGAAAGGTTTATTCATCAAAACACATGGCAGCCAATGGCTGAATTGCGTGTTTTACATGACAGATTAAAAAATACACTTAAAGATTAACAGTACATACTTAAACACATTAAACGCAATTAAAAGAGAGTCATACTTAAAACCTACAGGTCAGTAGGGTATATGTACAAGTCACAATTTCATTCTATGCCTATGCGTACTGATTTACTATCACTGGTACTGCTTGTTTAGCAGATAGGTCATATGGACAATCGGACTGTTCTGGAATCGTTTTGTTCTTGTTCTGGGGGTAGCCAGTAGATGTTTCTGCCTAGTGTCTCTGCTGGAAATGTCACCTCTAGACGGAGGGAACCAGTTCCTGAAAGTAGGGCACTTCAACAAGGACTGAGCAAAGTTCTGGCAGAGTTCACATCGGCGTTGAGCTAGCGATGTTAGTGAGAGTTCCTGTAGAGCTGAGTTATAGCTAGTGTAAGACCTACCAAGGATTATCTTACATGCCCGTTTCTGGACCCTCTCTAATGCAGGCTACCTGTAAAGATATCGCTCACATATGCATGATTCCCGAGTTGGGACGCAGTGTATTTCAGAAGCCGTAAGCTGGGCTGCTGTTAACTTACAAAAGGTTGCTTTGTATGCAAAAAAAAAAAATGATAACTTGCACGCCAGGCAACCTGGCATCTACAATATGTCTTGCAAAGAAAACATGATTTTTGCGACAAGAGTGTCCGAGTGGGTATATTTCATTCCTCCCAAGGAACTATTAACGCCCATACTAGTACTAGTGACTATTTCTTCCACATACCCTGTTTTGAGCGATGGCTGCAGCGTCCTCTCCGAGCACGAGCTTCGTGGCGGCCTTGCAGAAACTGTCCAGTCCACACACGGGGAGGTACTCGTGGTTGAGGATGGGGTCGGCCGCCATCTGGGACTCCACGGTTCGCACCACGGGCAGCACCCATGGTAAACCCTCATCTGTACGGTACGCTGGATGGAGAAGAAGGGTCTGTTTATTTATTTATTCAGAAATTGTAACATGACAATACAAAGTGTGCACTAGGCAGCAAGTATGCTGATAGCGTGCACACCTAACACATGATACTCATTTACACCTGAGTCAAGTGAGGAAAGTCGTGTAAAGTGCCTTTCCCAAGGGCACAAGGTCGGTGGCATGTCAGGACTTGAACCCGGGATCCGGACCTCTTGGTTCCGAGACGAGTACTCTGTCGTTGCGCCACACGACCCCACACGGTATGTTTAATCTCCAAGCAGATCATGGCTAATGGATAGCCTCCTTCGCAGACTTGTGCGGCGGTGGCATTAATTAATTTTTTGGGAGGGGGGGGAGTGCTGATCAATGCGAGTTTTACCGTCGAGGGAGTTGGGGCGTCGTATACACCCTTCGCGGCAAAACTCATGTCGATCAGCATCCCCCCCCCCAAAAAAAACAATTAACGCCGCCGCCTCACAAGTCTGTGAAGGAGGCTAGCTAATGGATGTACTACTTGGCTGATTGGATACTGCCTTGCCACCGTAGGATCTGCTTGGAGATTAGGATTTGTTATCCTTATAACATTTATCCACCGGTCTACATACATGTATATCAGCCACATTGAAAACAGTGTGTTTCAGAGATCTCTCAAGTGCAGAACCCCCAGGTATGTACACTTTAGACATGCAGGAGTGCGTTATACAGGGAGATGTTGCCTTGGAGATCTCTTTAGACACTTTTTTCAGGGTGGCGGATATATGTGACCTTGTGGAATTATAGTAAGTGTTACATGTTCTGTACCAGATTGCAAAAAATCAATTTGAAACTACAATGACTTCAAAGTATGGTTAGATCAATCTCTTTGTATCATACCCGGGCGGGGATACAGTGCTCCCAGCCGTGTTGTATTCTCCTGTACGACCGGGTGTATAAACCGGGCTTCCATAGAACCATTCGAACGCGTTTCGCCCCAACCGTGTGCGCTGCTTTCGAAAATTCGAATACAGGATTCGAACATTGGAATGGATGTTGTAGCATTTTTTTTTGTTTAGGGACACCAAATTTTCGCTCATTTCGCCTTGAAAGACGTGTTTTCTAAGGTGGGTATGATATAAATAGCATACAACACGGTGTATTCCGCATCACCCTTGGTCTCGGCCCTCCCGCGAGTCAGATCGGGCGATCCGACTCGCGGTCGGGCCGATACCTCGGGCAATACGGAATACACCGTGTTGTATGCTCTATATACAACATGACCAATTATCATTGTTACACAAAATGCATTTCTACAGTTTTGTTTTGTACTTGTACACTTTGACCATGCAAGGAGGGCGGGGCAAAGGTTTTGGACCATTCATTCAGTAACAGGTGTGTGAAGTGAGTGCCATGCGCCCAGAGGGCTTTTGCTACATGCTAGCGTGGCATGTGACTCAACAATGTTATCTGAAAAGAGATCTTCCAGTGTTCAATCTTATGTACAAAAGTTAGATATAAGTTGTAAGTGTATGTAAATGTCTTTGTCCCCAAGTATGCAAAAATGTCCTAATTTCGAAGCGGGACACCAAAACTTTTTCTCCATTGGTCAAAAAAAAATGTATCACCTACAACAATGGGGGCAGAATACCCAGCTTACAAAAAAAAAATAGTTTTGAGGTATAATCTGGAATGACAGGTTTTCCTGTTACAGGCCAGTGAGAAAACACAGTATGGGAATTAGGCCTCAGCAAGTAAATTATATGGATGACATTCTAAGTATTGCAGACTCCAAATCTAATGTAAGAGCATGAAAAAATAACAAGATGAGTAAAAAAAAGATGCCTTTACATCTAAAGTTGAAAACATCCAGGGGCTAGTGATTACAAATTACGCAAAATATTTGCCGCCAATTATGAATTATATTCAATTCTTAGAGCTGATTACAACTTTACGCTTTGCAGCTTATGTATTATTACGAATTACGTTGATTTTTGGGGCGGCTGCCTACAGATTACGAAGACTAAAAAGGCCTGATTACGCCTTACGAAAAAGGGCATGATGCAGGCCCCCCCAATAGCACAAGGGAACTTTTACTGGGTTGGTTTCAATTACTTCTCTCGGCCCACATGCCCTTTTCCGTAGAGCGTAATCGGCCGTTTTAATTCAACATAGAGCGTAGACAGACTGCTCTAATTCAACGTAGAGCGTAATCAGTGCATTTTGCGTAGAGCGTAATTCGCCGTTTTATTTCACGTAATGCGTTGTAGCTGCCCGGAATTTATCGTAAAGCGTAATGGGGGAGGCTTCTTGAATTTAGCGTAATACGTAGCCGGCTCTCAGAATTTAGCGTAGAGCGTTGTCGGGACCCCCCCATGCAGGCCCTCAGTAATCAGAAAGGCCGGCTGGAAATAAAGATAGGCTGTCAGAGAGAAAAGTCAATGCTAGCTTATTAGTAGGACTGGGGCCAGTAAACACACCTTTATATAATATGGCCTCCTTCAGTCAATACTGATAATACACACCTACAACTGAAGTATAAACTTGTAGAGAATGGTCACTCACCATGTGCATTTGTGTCTTTATATATCATTGGAAAAATCTTATTTAAAAGAAGACAAAAAACGTTTAACTATTAAATACAGAACGCCGTTTTGCACTTTAGAAATTGCAACAGTATCCCGCCATAAATTAGGTAATGATCCACTCGTGGGGAGCCGCTTAGACTAGTTAGAGTCCAAGGTCGAGTGAAGATCACTGAAAGTTTTCCCCCAAATAAACCAGAAAACAGACAAATGTACAGGTTGACATAATTTGTCTCCACCCGGATTCTGTTTCACAGAGCTCCACGATGATTTTCTGGGTGTAAAACTTTGATGAACCTTAAAAGGAAGGAAGTTTTATTTCTAATTCGGTCATGACCCTTCTTGGCGGTTCGTGCCAGAATTTCAGATCACCATGGTGGGCGGGACTGTTTCACTTACTACTTTAGAGGGGCGTTGGGTATAATTATTTTGTCAGTGACACAAATTGAAAACAGAACAAAACTTTTCCTGTGTCAGCGATAATTAGAATAATTACAAACAACAGCATGAGGATTCAAAATGCATTTTTGAGGGACAGTAGCACGATTAGGGTAATTAGTATCTGACCACACCCCCTATTTGCATAATGTACCTCGTCCGCCGGTCGCTAAGCGAGGTCATCGCCCTAGAGTTTGTAGGACGGCAGTTTGCAAGTGCCTTTCCTGAGAAGGGATCTTAAAAATGGAGATAAACAGTTGACAATATGATACCTCCAACTCCTAAATTGTACTTGTTGGGGTGGTTGTCTTCCCTGTAGCGAGCTGTGAGGGCAAATACCGGCACGGGAGGCGCGAGCTTCACATCCACGAACCTGGACGTCGCCATCTTCTCACACTAAATTATAGGTGGCAGTCGGCTGGCGCTGCAGCAGCGACTCCTAGCGGAATAAATACTTACGACAGGCTGTGATATGCTTTTACCATTGTGCGTCCCCTTGCGAGCAAAGTGAATATTACAGTCCTCAAGACTTTAAATCAAGTTTTTCATTTGGCTCTTGTCATTTTAAGATTTCTTGAATCAGAATTTTGATTGCAATATTATAAACTTTGATCAAAGGAACGCGCAGTTTTTTATTTATTTAATGTAACAAATTTACTACTTTGTAACGAAGCTACAAACTGGGTAATTGCAACATCTGCACATGCGTCTTACTCACGGGTCAAAGGTCACATACTCCAAAAGACCGAAGCAAGATGGGTTTGTTTGGGAAGTCTCAAGGCAAAGACCCCAAAGAACAGGTAAATTTTCTCTCTTTTCTGGACGTCACAGGACTTCTATCTTTTCCCATAGCGTTCTTGAGTTCTTTAGGCATAATTTAAAGCAACAGTAATGTTTCCTCCTAATACGGAACTGTACGCGAAACGAGTTTGTTTGCAAGAATTATAATCACACAGAACATGGCTGCACTTCCGCATATCGAGAGTTCTTTACAACTGACCTATAATATGATACCTGAATATATGTTATATAAACACTCTGAATCATAAGAGATCTATGTGTTAAAACATACGGGTGTTAAGTTCATAAGACTTAAAGTAATAACGTTAGCTAAGCTGCGTATGTAATTATTACCAAGCCTTAAAGTTTGTATACGTACCAGTGTGTGACTGGTTCGACTTGTTTGATCGATAGGACACTTAAACAGGGTGTGTATAAATCAAATGCAAAATGGTCCAAATCTTGAGTTTCTTCTTTGTGGGGACATACAATAGGGTACAAATTATGTATGAGAGCAATTTCAATGCTTAAAAACCATTACTTATTTTAGCTATCTGGATTAGAATTGTTATATCATTGCAAAATGTATCAAATGACTGGAATGCTCTGCCACAGTCCGTGATCAATTCAAAAACAGTGAATGAGTTTTATGCCCCTGAGCATTATGCCCGCGAGGGGTCTTGCTCAGTATAGTGTAGATGTAGATGTAGATGAGTTCAAAACACAGCTTGATAAGTACTGGGAGAGTATGAAGTACAACACGGAGTAAAGTTCGAGACCGGGATGTACTACAGGCAAGCCTTCTTATCCCGAAGACGGTATCAAGGTATTGTTTTAATTTTTGATGGTATTGATTTTAACAGGTTAGAGAATGGACCAGCCAGTTAAGGAAACAGGACCGAGTTTTGGACAGACAGATCCGAGGTAAATGTTAGATTACTATCCTCATTTTCTTCTCATACCTTTAAGTTTTGTTTCCAAATTGGAAGAAATGTTACCTTGTTAGGTACATGACTGATAGTGATAGTTCGAGTTATGGAGAAAGATTACAATTTGTAAATATTCTAACATGTAAGTTGTACATGTATATCAGGAAAGGAAAAGAAAAGGTGAAATCTGTGTGTGTGCTTTAGCTGCAGCCAACCGATGATGATGATGATGCTTCAGCTTGCCTTACAGTCATGTAGTTTCAAATTCAATCTACCAATTAATCAACCTATTAACCAACCAACCAACTGATCAATTATCAACAAGTGTTAAATTAAGTTAAACTAAATGTGTTTTCTAATCTGTTTGTGACAGGGATTCAGAGGGAAGAGGAGAAAGTTAAACGTTCCTTGAAGGAAGCGGCCAAGAAGGGCGACAAGGACACGTGCCGTATCCTGGCCAAGGAGATGGTGCGATCGCGGAAGGCCGTCAGTAAGATCTACACGTCCAAGGCACAGATCAACTCGGTCTCCATGGGGATGAAGAACCAACTGGGTAAGGGCTTGCAGAGTTACGAAAATATTTGTAGATTCTCATAGTGGGGTCGTGTGGCGCAGCGGTAGCGCGTTCGGCTCAGGGCCAAGAGGTCCTGGGTTCGATCCCCACCCATGTCACCGATCTTGTGCCCTTGGGAAAGGCACTTTACACGACTTTCCTCACTTCACTCAGGTGTAAATGAGTACCTAGCTTCGGTTAGGGACGTCCCTCGGATAGGACGTCAAATGGAGGTCCCGTGTTTGGGGAGAGCCACACCCCACACACGTTAAAGAACCCACCGCACTTATCGAAAAGAGTAGGGGTCCTTCTCGGTGTGAGTGGTTCAAACCTTACAGTCTGGTCTCAGGTTTGACATCTTGTAGAGGTGATAGTCACCTGTTATGTCAATCCTTCCACAATGTGGTAAATCTTCATAAATGAATAAATAGACTAGTACCTGTGACATGACATTTGCTCAGTGGTCCAGCAATTTTGCCACTTGTTCATAGGGTACTTTTGCATAGATCCAGCATTGGTTGTATGTTGAAATCCTGTCGGCGATGTCTAACGACAAACTGAAACCACTGGGCGCGAAATCTATCATCTCCTGAGATGGAAAGATGCCAACAACATGAAATCATGCCCAGTTCTTCATTCCGATTTGGACATCCCCGATTGGGACAGTCTAACAGCCCACTGTACTTAATGGCAAGAGTGTGGGTACAAGCATCCTGGCATGCACTGGCCCAAAATATTCAAATATCCAACATTATTCATTTGGCAACCTGTCCCTATAGAATATATTTCTAAAGAACCCACAAGAACAGCTCGTCAATATTTACCATATGAGCCTCCAGTTACAAGAGGGCATCCAAAGACCTAAGTATTCACTATATGTTCACACTACATGTTCACTATATGTTCACTTAAAATGATTCAGCCATGTCATATGCATGCTATAGCTGTGTCAATTACACATCAACAATTTGTAGGTAGACTAGTACAAATTAGAGAAATTAAGGCAGGTGTAACTCATCACCTTGTGTCACTTGTTCCAGGTGTTCTGAAGGTGGCAGGTGCGTTGGAGAAGAGCACGGAGGTGATGAAGTACATGCAGAACCTGGTGAAGGTGCCTGAGATCCAGGCGACCATGAGGGAGATGTCCAAGGAGATGATGAAGGTGAGAAGGATCAGAGGAGGCACAAGGTCGTTCTCTGCGACATTTACTTACTTACTTACTTAGGCGCTCCCGTGTCGTCCGACACATGAGGCAATCAGAGCGGTCCTGCAAGTTCGGTCAGCGGCCAGTCTCTCTACATCCTTCCAGCTCAGATTTATTGTTTGCAGGTCCCTCTCAATTGTTTGTCTGTAGTTCATTCTGGGGCGCCCCCTGCGTCTTTTTCCCTGTGGGTCCCAGTTTAAAACTTGCTTTGCTAGTCTAGCTGATGGAAGTCGTGTAGCATGGCCTAGCCAGCTCAGGCACCGCTTGCAAATTATTGTAGACGTTTGCAGGTCTTAAAATACTTTTGTAGTGCAGGTAACATTGAAAATTACCTGCACCAGACAAATTTTACCTGCACCACTCCTGTAGTAACATTCAGCTCCTTAATTTTCACTCAGCTTTTCAATACTGGGTTTGTAATTTACTTTTCAACATAGGCAGGGGTCAAAATAAATTCTGCACCTCTGCACTGGTGCAGATAACATTGAAAATTACATGCACCACTCAGAATTTAGGAAGTATGGATCATAGTCATACTAAAAACTGTTCAGAAAACATTGCCATCTTCTTTCCTTGGGAAAGGCACTTTACACGACTTTCCTCACTCCACTCAGGTGTAAAATGGGTACCTGATTTTGATTAGGAAGGTAAAAGGCAGTGGAAGGAGAGGGATGGGCTATGCCTTCCAATACTAAGCCCCAGACACAGTGGATTAACAATCCACTGCCCCTACAGCCCCAAAAAGGCTATGGGACTACCTTTACCATAAAGTGATCAGGCATTATTGAAAAAAATGTTGGACGACACATTAGTGTTGTTGTACGTACTTCAGGCAGGCATTATTGAGGAGATGTTGGACGACACGTTCGAGACGTTGGAGGACGACGAGGAGTTGGAGGAGGAGACGGAAGCTGAGGTGGAGAAGATCTTGTTCGAGCTCACAGCAGGTGGGAGAACAATGCCTTTTGTTATTTTCAACAAGATAAGACATATACACAATCAGTGTACGAAATACTTTTTTGAGCCAGGTTGCCCAGTGGCAACCTAGGATGAAAGCTAGGTTGCCCATCAAAATTCCAGGTTGCCCCGAATTTAAACTCTTCTACATTGTGATTAACATTGTTAGAATACAATGTGCATTTATACATTTCTGACACAGAGTTGTTCCTCCTTACCTGAAGTGATGAGCTCTTCCATGGGAACTTCTCAATAAACAGTTCCCAATGGAAGAAAGGGGCATCCTTACCAAAAAATTTAGTTACTGCACTGAGCTACCTGGGTGTAAAAATAGGTTGCACCAAGCAAAATATGGTTGCACGGTGCAACTGGGCAACCTAGTATTTCGCACGCTGACAATTGTTATCCATTTCATTGTACATATATACTACAGTTAAGAAATGGAAACTGAAGTGGTATGGCGAAGTGTCATGGTCATTGGGATTAGCCAAAACCATCATGCAAGGAACAGTACAGGGAGGAAGAAAGAGGGGTAGGCAACAGAAAAAATGGGAGGGTAATATCAGAGAATGGACTAGCATGACACTAAGTGAAACAGAAAACCGAGAAGGGTGGAGAAAACCGGTTGTCAGATCATCTGAGGTGCCCCAACGGTCGAACAATTAGACCTTATAAGGGATTTATGAGAGATATACTGTAGTGTCCCTTCATACTTTCCTTCATACTTAAATATGACTTAACACTGTTGATAATTGGGTTGTTTTTCTCCATTTTTTAAAAACGTTTTACCCATTTTAGTAAGACTTAATGCCTTGGCTTCCATGTTGATGTCTCTATAATGTCACATGAAAATACTCTATTAGGATAATACTAGATAATACTGAGTTGGGCTAAACTATGATCACACTCAAGTACATGTCAACGTGTTAGATCTCTGCACAAGATGTTTTTCTATGATTTCTTCTTCTACTTCTTCAGGAGCCTTGGGCCAGGCCCCGAGCAAAGTCACGGACGAGTTGCCGGGAGACGAGGTCTTGGAAGGCGCCGTGGGAGGGGTGGAGTCCGAGGAGGAAGAGGACATCTCCGCCATGCAGTCCAGGTTAGCTGCACTTCGCAGCTAGTCTGCTAGGTGGCATCACAGCTCCATGAACTCGCCCGGAGTCCATCCTATTGTATAGATTTTCAACCTGCATTTTTTTTTCAGTAGAATTTCTCTACCTAGCCTATTTGCAAAATGTCAACAATCCAATACATATGAGGCTGTGCTTTTTTTTTGAACATGTAATATCTTAAACTAAGCAAGGGTTTTCCTGTATATATTATTAGATATATTTGCTAACAGGTAGCTTGAAAGACAGAAACCAATGCATGGAGGTGGCATTACGATAGTTTATTCACAGAGAGTGTAGGATCACAACCTATGAATGCATGTATATGTTTGGGCTTGTCTTGTAGATAGGTAATATTTGAACTAAGATAACCACCATGGTTATTTTAGTGAGAGAGTCAATGGGCTAAAACTACAGGTGCTCAACTAGAAAAGGATTACGAAAGAAATATAATGAATCAAAAAATAAACATTACAGTTGACAATCACTGTCATGATGTTAATGTTGTATGACATAGCCAGGCTTCCTTAGCATTCTTTCTATTTTTGGGAAGAGAATAATTAAAATCAATATTTCTGATTGCTTAGATCCAAGAGAGCTCACTTATTAAGACTTTTGATATATTGTTAAGTCCCTCTGTTAGTGAAGACAAGATCTATAACAGTGCTTCTATTGGCAATGTAGTATATGATGCTGTATTAAGTGTTGTTTGTTGTTATTTCTCTCTTGTATATGAATGTTGAAGAACATTTCACAGACTTTATACAAGCACAATTTACAACATTGTTGTGCCATGGACAAGCTCTGAAAACATGCAAATTCACATGTATGTAGCCTCACTGTCCCACCAAATGTGACCTGGACCTTTTGGAAACTGTAAATATCGCTTCCACTTGAAATCACAAACCCAACACATGCTTTTCTTTCTAATGCAGCTTGTATTCATTGCACTTGTATTCATTGACAAGTGATAATAACTCTACTCACACAGAGGATTAAATGGAGAAGGAATTTCTGTTCTGATAGAAAGTAGAAAAGTAGTGAAACAGATGCCAGTACAATCTTTTGATTGTTTTCCTGTAAATAGTATCTTGTGGATTTTTTTTTTTTTGAAAGTAAGAAAAGAGCATGGCACAAATGTAATGTTAGACACATATCCTGACCATCTGGGTATTACTGAAAGAATTAATTAATTAATCAAATCCAGGTAGCGATTGTTATCTGTGTTACAGAAATGACAAGTTACTTATGAGTTTACATATTGCTAAAACATTTGAGCTGCATACACAATAGACAATTTAAATAGGTATACAGGTATAGTCAGCGACATGTAAGGTGTGTGTACATTCCTGCAGAAGTAATGATGCGTTTTGAACTTGGTCAATAAAGAGCTATAATATGTATTTGCAAATGTTTTACTCTTAACCTTTCCCTGTTGAGGTAGCTTCTGTGATAACTGAGAACTTGGGGTGATGTTTAACCTACCTGAGGGTGACCTGGTGGCGATATACATCGGGTATGTTAGGCCAATACTGGAATATGCAGTTCCTGTCTGGCACTCAGGCCTAACTAAACACCAGTCTGATCAACTTGAGCGGTTACAAAAAAGGGCGTGCCGTACAATCATGGGCAAAGACTACTGCGGGTATTCACATGCTCTACAACACCTCGGACTGACAACACTTGCCTCTAGGCGTGAACAGTTGACTCTGAAGTTTGCTAGGTCCTTGTTAGGCTCTGATTTCAGGGACTGGCTTCCACCTACTAGAGCTCAGATCACAGGCAGAGTGACACGCAACAACCACAAGCTGAACTGTCCGAAAGCCAGAACGAATCGGTACTTGAACTCTTGTGTGCCGTACATGACTAGACTTGTAAACCAGCACGGACAGTAACTTGTCTCTCTTTGTAATGTCTGTGAATAACTTGTCCATATTTGTAACAGTTTTTAATGAATTCCTTGTTTTGAATTGTAAATTGGTTTTAATTCAGTGGCAACACTGCGATTCCCAATAAAGAGATCTTGTATCTTGTATGTTGTTAACAGATTGTAAATTGATCAGGAACAAAAGTGTCTAAGCTCATCATATAAGTCAAGAAAACATGTTGAGACAAAATATATAACATACTTTAGCCAATACTTGAAGACCTCACATTTGGTACCAAACTTACGAAGTCCCACAACGACACTGCCATACACCTCTTCCACAGCCCTTCCACACCGCGTTTCCAAGGGCTATGCCTTCCATAGTGCTCTTCCGCGGCCCTTCCACACCGCGCTTCCAAGGGCTATACCTTCCATAGTGCTCTTCCGCGGCCCTTCCACACCGCGCTTCCAAGGGCTATACCTTCCATAGCGCTCTTCCGCGGCCCTTCCACACCGCGCTTCCAAGGGCTATACCTGCCATACCGCTCTTCCGCGGCCCTTCCACACCGCGTTTCCAAGGGCTATACCTGCTATAGTGCTGAAGCCATAAAAAATATATAACATACTTTAGCCAATACTTGAAGACCTCACATTTGGTACCAAACTAGCCTGAGTGTCAGTCTTTTTATCTTTCGTCGGCTGCCCACCGGTAGTGGATCGTGGGGAGCAGACGAAAGCTAAAAAGGCTGACACTCAGGCTAGTACCAAACAGGTACCTTCTGACCTTTGCATGTTGGAGGTCACTCTGATGCACAAATTACCCCTTTCAGGTTGTTTTTCTGACACAAAACCTGTTGCCTCCCAACGTCTGCTTGGAGATTGCCATCTCCTAGTCCAGTGATTTTTCCCCCTTCTGACCAATGGTAGACATGACGGTTTTCTGTCTCTTGGGTCGACCAGGCTGCGGTTGTGTCTGTGTCTGTGTTGGAGGTTCTTCAGGCTCCTCTTGGTCTTTCTGAACTTTATCCAACAACCAATATGTGGTCATCTTCCCCTTACCCTGAATAGGAGAAAAGAATTACACAAAAAAATGAAAGACTGGTTAAAATCACAACTGGGATATGAACGTAAACAATCAGATGTTCGACTTTGTTTTTGACACAAGTTTGACAGCAAAAATGTCATAAAAGAATATTGGAAGCAAAATTACAAGCATAAGAAGAGTGCACGGTTGAATACTTTAGCACAACATTGGCATATTAACATCATTTGTACAGCATGCATTTCTTCTTCTTTGACCTAATCTTTTTCCATACTGATTGAATCGCAATTTACAACCACTTGTTTAACAAGAGCCGACGTTTCGTTCTTCATCAGTGCAATTATGACTGGCTCACTGTGCACTGATGCTAATGTCACTGCTAACAATGTACAGTAGTCCCAAACGTAAAGTAATTGTGACATACAGTGACACCCAGCTTCAGTGCACAGTGAACCTCTCATAATTGCCCTGATGGACATGACAGACGGACTTCTTAAACAAGTGGTTGTGAATGAAGAACTTTGCTATTCAATCATTCACCAACCTGAAGAAATTATTCAGACACTGATTTTCCATATTGCCATTGGGCTATGTCATTGGCTGATGTTGCAGTTGGTTCCAACTTTATGTCATCTGCCAACCAATCAAACCAAGCGTACTACCCACCTTGACTTGTATCTCTCCCCGTAGTACCAGGTCGTACACCTTGTGCTGAGCCAGCATCTTGGCCGTGGTGCCGCTCACGTGGATCCGCAAGGGGGCGCCCGTGGACTCCATGCGGGAGGAGGTGTTGACGGTGTCGCCGAACAGACAGTAGCGCGGCATGGTCAGGCCCACCACCCCCGCCACCACCGGGCCTGCAGCAAGTACATAGCAGCGCGCGTTAGCGTTTTAGTTTTCTCCACCAAGAAGCTAAGGTTTTACCTTATTCCTTATATTGTTTTGTGAAAGGACAACTACAACACTACCGTACTGTAAGTAGTTAATTGCAAATTTCATCAAATGTTGAGAAAAACGATGTTAACTACATTCATTGTAGGCAGTGGTTCACGGCGATTGCAAAATTGCAAATGTTGAGAAAAAATCGGATCCTGGCTATTCATTCTATTAAATGCAGATCCGCAAGACTGTTTTCTTGTGTATCTCTTTGCCGGGATGTCTAACCTTCATTGACGAAACTGCATTTCATGTGACAAGTGTGTTATGTTAACGTCTCGTGCAGCAAGGTTGCAGTTTAACAGTTGTATATATGACTGGCTTATTGGTTGAAACCTGAATACTTTTCCTGAGTATACCACATTTACTCAGGAAATTGATACGTTATTACTATACGTTGAAGGAGATTTCACTAGGATTGCCTACCTGTGTGGATGCCTATCCGCAGCTGTAGCGGCTTGTCTGCCTTGTGGCTGATGCGGAAGCTGTGCACGTCCCGTAACAAGGTGAGCGCCATGTCGGCAATTTCCGTGACGTGTCGGTCTCCGTTCCTCTCCGGCAGACCCGACACAACCATGTACGCGTCCCCGATAGTCTCCACCTTGAGGACGAGACGCATATTCAACCCTCCAAATGCCATGGGCCAGTTTTAAAGTCTAGTTCTAATATCCCCTGACTTAAACTAGAGTCCCACAATCTCATACCTTCGCCAAATGATGCTAACCTTTACGACTCACGACTTGCCGCAAGTATGAAATTACCGGCAGTTACCACAATGGAATTGTACTCTGGGAACGAGGAAGGTCATGCAAAACTATACACGTTACCCATACATGTCGACAAAACAAAAAAATGTAAATTCAAAATGACCTTGTAGACGTCAAAACCGTCGATGATGGCATCGAAACAACAGTACAGATCGTTCAGCATGGTCACTACCTGAACAGATAAAGAAGAAAAATTATTTGCAGGTTGTGTCACATTCCTTATTACAACGAACCCGTTTAATGTGCAAAAGACAAGAGCACCAAACTGCGTTAATACACTCCGAAATAAGGTCTATAGAAAAGTTTCACAAAGAAACTTTCAACAGTGTGCGCGTGGTACGTAGTAGTAGGTAACATTCATGATTATTGGGAAATGTCTCCTTTTCTAATAATGTTAGAAACCTTGGTTATTTTTACGTACATCCATAGGTGTACTGTCCGCCGCCATCTCAGTAAACCCCACGATATCACTGAAGAAGATCGTCGCCATGTCGTAGTGTTCAGCCGTCACTGGCTTGCCTTGCTTTAAAGTGTCCGCAACCGAACTGTACAGTCAAATGATAACACAAGAAATCAGAGTTTTCAGACTTCCGGGCAGTATGCAATCCTCCACTTCCTGAATTTCCCCATGTCCACCTCTAATTCCTGCTGGTTCCCGGCCAGATTCTGAGGTCGACCTTTCACCACCTGTCATTCTGCCTGTCAATCTTCCACACCCCCACCCACGAGCTGTCAACCTACTCTGTCCGGACAAACAGATACACAAACTCACAGCTCAGGAACCCAAAACAATACTCGGAACCCGGAAGTAATAAATCATTTTGGGGGGGATTTAACCCTATCTAGACCGGGCTTTTTTGGCATACGTGGGGCCGGGGGGGGGGGCTCATTCGCCCCCCCCTCAGAACTCATGAACGGTATATCGTATGATCACCAAATTTTCAGAGGATGGTTTGCTACTAAAAATAAATCATAACAACAATTTACATGTCGTTATGACGTAATATGACGTCATTATGACGTCTTTAATGTGATTTTATTGGCCAAAACCGTCTATATAGGTTATTCTCTTAAAACGCAATGGTACACAACATAACTTTAACAAAAAAAGTTTATAATAAAATATTAGGGTGTACTAAGACTTATGTTGCCCATAGCAACCCGGGTGACGTCATAAAATGACGTCATACATATTTAAGCTATCCGCCATCTTGGATCATGAATCTTGATTTTTGAAAAATAGTTTTTTTTCAAGATAAAGTCTAAAAATACATTGGAAATAGACTAAAGACGTTCATATAAACCTTTTTTGTAAAAAGAAATCGAAGTAGTGATGAAATTTTAAGGACAATTACCCGTATATACCTAATGTAATGATATGGTCCGCCATCTTGGATTTTGATCAATGACGTCATCAAATTTGCATAATTTATGCAATTTTATTGATGAAAATTACATACAATTACATTAAATGTTATTAATATTAGGAAGCATGTGAAACTTGACATAAAACCCTGAAAAGTCTTGTTGAAACGAAAATTACTGAATTTCGCAAAAAATGCCTGTCAGAAACCCGTTGCCATGGCAACACAAAAAATCATGAACCTATCACAATGATACGAAATTGTTACCAACTATATTTTAGGAAAAGTCACCAAGTTTGGTGGTTCTAGCGCAAGCCGTTCAGACGTTATCCGACGTCAAAGTTGGCGCGGGCACTTTTAGCCCCCCCCCGGTCTAGATAGGGTTAAACAAGAATTTAACGTACTTTGACACCAAATATCATCAAAATACATGATGGTTGAAACTATATCAATAAATTTCAAAAAGTCGTAAAATGAAAAATATCCTGACGTTGGCAGCATCCTTTGCAGCAGGAGTTCAGTCTTCCGTTTTTCGTCCTCCAGTTGGGACGTCCTTTCGGCCACCACGCTCTCCAGGTTCTTGGTGTACTTCTCCAGCTTCGCGATCACGTTGTCCACGATGTTGAAAGTTCTGCAAGTCAAACGATGGTAATGGTAACAATATCAGAATAACCTAAAAGTATGTATTTGTAAGATAGAGTGAGTCCAAATATCCTTCAGTTAATCGATCAATCATAATGGTTTACTATTTGATAGACGGAGATGGAATTGACAGTCTACCAACCAAAATCAGTTGAAACTAGATACGGGAATCTAAATAATGTTGTTGTTTTAAGAACAGCTTCATTCTAGCACCAAGGAGAGATCCATTCCGTTGGAACACTGCTAGCGAAGACTGACGTACTATTGTATCCAGAACCATGCCTATCTAGTTCTATGCCTGAATGGGTTAGTGTTAGGATTAGGCACGGTTCTTGATAGTGTCAGCGCATCCAAGAACGTACATTTTCCCCAGGCACGGTTCTGGATACGCGTGGACTAGAACCGTCCCTGAGCATACAACACGTACCTCCCGTCTAAATAGCACGTCGGCAGAACGTACTGCACCTGTGCGAAACCTGTAATGTATTGTGCATAGCACTTTGGCAGAATGTCTCATATAAGGTTGTATTAGAGCATATAAGGTTGACAGCCTGGCTGTAGTTTTCAGATGTTGTATAGGAAAAAAATATCGTCTGCAACAGGCAAAATTTTGATGCAACGTTGACCAAACATTCAACGAAAAACGTGAAAAATCAGGGTTTTGCGCAGGCGCAGTACGTTCTGCCGACGTGCTCGTCTAAATAATGTTTGTTTTTCTCAAAACAGCTTCATTCTAGTACCAAGGACAGACCCATTCCGTTAGAACACTGCTAACCAAGCCTGACGTACCTCCCATACTCCATCCCCTTCAGTCTCTTCCTGATGGCGGTGAAGTCCGGCCTGTCCTCCGGTAGCTCGGTCCAGCAGTCCTTGATGAGCGACTCCAGCCCCGGCATGCTGGAGAAGTCCTCTCCCGTCTCCGGCCGCATCAGCGGGTCCTCACGCCGGATCACCTTGCGGACGATCTCTGTAGTGCAGGAAGAGAAATTGATACCCTCAAGACAGTATAAAGTAGAGTGGATTCATTCCTCAAGCTAACCGACATCTAGCACACCGCAGGTCGTCCCTCAGTAAGATATCTGGAGCCACATAGTTCCTGTTTAGAGCTTTTATTTAGCCGTCAAGTCAAAAAGGTAAAGATAAAGATCCCATGTAGCCTTTGAGGCAGTAGGGGTAGTGCGCTGTGTAGGGCACGGTACTGGAAGGCGCCTTCCCCCGCCGTTTACCTGCCCAACCGAAGTCAGCTGCAGTTACCCATTTTACACCTGTGTGGGGTGTGAAAAGTTATTTCAAGTGCATTTCCTTAGGACACAACGTCTAGTCTAGAATGGTGGAATCGAACCCGTAACCTTTCGATCTCATGTCGGCGGTTATTCGACGCCACTGCAGATGCCTCAAGATCAAGACAGTACTTTTACGTAATTTCATAATGATTACATTGTGTACACTTGTCTTGTTAGAAAAGTAGGATTGACAAGTTTACCTCTCGGGGTGAGCTGACTGTCGGTGTAAGGGGCTGAGCGGGTGGCGACTTCGTAAGCCACCATGGCGAAGGAGTACACGTCACCCTTCTGGGACCCTTTCAACGGGCACTCACGGCGAAGCAACTCGGGCGCAACCCAAAACATTCCTGAAAAAAAAACACGCACACACAAGTAAAACATCTTTATATCTTCCTGCAATTTTACTGTATTATACGATAGAATTTGACTGTAATCGTTGAAAAAAGCGATAAACATATAGACCTCCAGTCACCCATTTCTGTAGTCACATATGCATGTCTGTGAGACCACATGCCCTATGTTATTGGCTCAGTCAACATAACTAAAAGCTATAGGCATGCAGGTTAAAGGTAAAAGTTCCATAGCCTTTGAGGTCGTAGAGGCAGTAGGTTGTTTAAAATCTACTGTGTCTAGGGCACGACATTGGAAGGCGGAGCCCATCTTTCCCCGTCTTTTACCTCCCCAACCGAAGTCAGGTACCCATTTTACAGTATGGCCCAAAATCTCTTATTTAAGTTGCTGTTGTTGTTTTTTTTTGTTATGTTGTATCGAATGTTTAAACTTACAAAATAAATCTATCTACTCTTTCCAATGTTTCAAAGTTTAGAACAATATGAACTTTCAACCCTTTTAATGCCATTTCTCTTACTGAAATGAGCGTAGAATTTTAGATTTTAGAACGAATCGATATTGTTGTTGTCTGCTCTTAATATTGGACTGTTTAAAGAAAACGATCATATATGGACTTATCGCAAAACTAATTTACAAAATTCGTAACTTGTGTAACACTTTTAATTTGGATTTGATTCAGTTTGAGACGTTTTGTAAGTTGCACGTAATTCAGCCAAATGGCTGCGAGGTGTCAACTGAAATAAACCATTCAATAAAAAATAAAAAGAATGTATAAAACTGGACTATGCATTACGTGTGAATCTGGCGACGTCCTCCGCCTGACGCGTTTTCTCGCAGCTGGCTGCGCAGCTGATAGAGCCGAAGTCCGTCAGCTTCAGCACCCAGCGGCTGTCGATGACGCAGTTACTGGGCCGAAGGTTGCCGTGGGATTTGACCTCGCTGTTGTGCAGGTACAGCATACCCTGTGGAGGATACATGTACAGCTCCGTGTGATGATCTAGCTTGTATATGTTGGCTGGCAAGATACAAGATACAAGATCTCTTTATTGAAAATCGCAGTGTTGCCACTGAATTAAAACCAATTTACAATTCAAAATAAGGAATCCATTAAAAGCTGTTACAAATATGCACAAGTTATTCATAGGCATCACAAAGAGAGGCAAGTTACTGTCCGTGCTGGTTTACAAGTCTAGTCATGTACGGCACACAAGAGTTCAAGTACCGATTCGTTCTGGCTTTCGGACAAAACGCCTACGTACTCTCAAAGCAGAGGTTTCGGTCGGGGGCTATTTTGTTTTTTTTCGGCCTTTTCTACAATTGTTTCTGGTAGTGGCTGTGATTTCTTTTATTCTCTTCTCCCGAAATCACAGCCACTATTAGAGAAACACAGAATCGTAGAAATAACAACAAACAAACAAAACAAAACAGCAAAGTAAGCCCGGACCGAATTCGGTTTCGCGAAACTTCTGGCCTGCAATTAGTGAGTAGGCAAGACGTCCTACATGTATGCGGAATACTTCATGTTTATATGTTAAACCTCTATAACGTTACAGGTTATTCCTATTTGTCTCTATATAAAAAGTGTAAAAAAAGCTGCCAAAAGAGATCTGAAACACACCTTAACCAAGTCATTCATAAACGACCACACAAAGACGTTATCCAGTCGGATTTCTTCCGTCTCTATGATGTCCTATGGAAAACATCAATAGTGATTTTCATGCAAATCACAAAACATCATCAGAATTGTAAACAGGGTGTTTGGAAAGGATAAAAAGATAGAAAAGTAACATTTGCTAAGCAAAAACATAATGTTTACCTTCACATGATCTAGCCTAACAAACTACTGCCCTTTTTATTCTTACTCAAACACATTCATATACATGGTGACCAGCCCCTCCAACTCTGTTCTGCCACTTGCTACATAATATAAACCAACACCACAGGGTGTCTGCTACAGCACCAGTTATATATTGTAGTGACATTCTGGTTCAGGTCATTGAACTTATTTGTTTGGAGCGGAAGAAGAAACTGAGCAAAAACATTGTATACATGTATTTTCCTTCTGCAAAGGTTAACAAAACTTCAAAAGTGTTTGGGAGATTTGCCTCTAAGCTTCCTCTTGTGCAGTAGTCGCTGATAATGGTGACGTCACCAGAGGCGTGTGGAGGGAAGCAGATACCGTGGAGCACGTTCAAGTTCACGTGATGGAAGCTACAGATCTGAAAAAACAGTGAAGAACGAATTGTGAAATAGATACATTAAAGGACTCCGCCTCTGGGGTGTTACCAAAAAATATCAAAGTATGTAAAGTATAGAAAGGGTTCCCAAAGTGTCTACTTTCACAACCACGTCGTATTAGCTGTTTCTTACATAAGTTCATAATATCTTGCCATCTTTTTAAATCCATTTTGTGCTTAGCTATGCTTTTGTATACATGTCTAGTGGTAGCGTCAATATACGTTTTGTAAACTTGAGTGCACCACCATTATGTCTGTCTTTGTCTCTTTTTTTTATTTTATTCCAACATGTAATGACAAGACATGTTGACGGCACACTCAAGTTTTTTCAACTTATTTTAATGCCGCCACCAACTGATAGAGGACAATACAATACAAATATACACCTGGGTGAGGTGAGGAAAGTCGTGTTAAGTGCCTTTCTCAAGGGCACAAGATCGGGGGCATGGCAGGGTTCGAACCCGGGACCCCTTGGTTCTGAGTCGAACACACTACCGTTTACGCCACCAGGCCCCATCTTTGTCTCTTTCTTTAAGAAAAAAAGAATCTAATTTCTTGTCTTTTAAAATTACCTGTCCAAGCTCCCGTTTCACGTTCGAAGTGATGGCGAAATCTCCCAGGGACACCTTCTTCACGGCTACTGGCCGTCCACTGTACGTCCCAACAGAGGGCACGAACTTACGTCTCGTTCCCAGGTTCAGCAGTGACGTATGACTCGCCCCTGTGAACGAGCTGAGGAGGGACTGGTGCTTGCCCGAAGCGGCTCCGCCCACGGGAGACCCGAACCTCAACTGGGCAAAACAAGAAATCGGAGATTTCAGACTTCCGGGAAGTGTTTTGGGTATCCGTGAATGTATTGGGTCTGTGTTGTATGATCATGGGGAAATACCCGATTGAATTACATCATAGAATGGATTGTCCTTCTTTCTTTCTTTCTTTAGGCCATGTTGATTTGATTATATGGATGACATCCGCGCGCGCATCAATTTTTGTTCGTTTCCAAAAAAACAAAAAGTTTTCGACCATACTGGAAATCGTACAAAGCAGCTGCAAAATGAGCAAATATATGCCGTATATAGAAAAAAAATATTGGAAAACTATACTAATATCGTAGAATACTAAAATCAATTCCAAAGGAAGAAGAAAATGTGAAGAAATGAAAATGAAGAGTCTATTATTCGCCATACCATAATCTGTGTGTTTAGCCATTTGTTCAACCTTCATGACCACGTAGATTTCATAATGAAGGCAACTTTTTTTTTTGCCAAACTTTTTTTTTATTCGCACGCTCGCATCAGTTTTGGGGTACCCAGAGGATGTCATCCATATAATCAAATCAACATGGCCTTATTAGGAATGCAACAGTGCATGACAAGTGGTAGCCGGCTAGCCAGGCAACAACAGGGCTGGTAACGGCTACCACTGACACATAACAACATGATACGAACCATCAACATACAAGACAAACACCAAATCTTGTTGCGCATACGATATTGTATTGGCACCATGGTTAATGTTTCATACCATGACTACACAGTACACACCTAATACCACATTCTACAACCCAATCTCCACCCAATCATTTGCAATCCATCCTGCTGAGGGCGACATACATACAAACTCCCCCTAAACCAGTGCCGCCCAAAACAATACTTTCGTCCCAGAAGCAATGAAATAAGTAAGTTGTGAGGACCCGTACGTACCCCAGGTAAGACAGCCCTGGACCTGTCTGCAAACTTGACGTCTTCCAGACTGACTTTCCAGCCGTTTCTCCCTTTGTTTCTTCTCGGAGCCGTGGGACTGAGGAATCCCTCGTTCCTGAACAGAAGATCATGACGGCTCTGTCACTTTCTTGATTACGGTCGTGGTACATTATGATATATCAAATTAAACAAAATTGACTTTTGTGTACATCTTAGACTTTTGGAAAAGGAAACGCAGATTTTATTGATCTTTTATAGCGTATACTCTATCACCAAGGACATGGAAAACCTGTAGACACTTAAAATACGTTCCCTCTTGAAGGAATTTCTCATTGAGAAAAATCACCCGTAATTGTTGAAAACTCACTTCAGATGTAACCCAGCCAACGACAGGAGACCCACGAGGACGACACCAGCCACAGCAACTCCTATGATCATCGGCAAATCTATAGGAAAACAACACAATTGTACAATAACTCTCCAGTCCAATAGTATCACATGTATGGATGTGTTCACTTTTACACCATTGAAAGAGGCAAGACTTAGCAACGTTTAAAAGAGGAGGGAATTTTGTCGTCAACATGACTTCATTATTCAACATTACCAAGTTCACAGTCGATGAACTCAAATGTAGTGCATGTTTTCAAATTTTCATACTGATCGGTGTGGTTGTCACGAAAATTGAATTGTTTTCGTACCCGATGATTTGTTTTCCGTGCATGTCGGTCCCAAACATGGGCAGTTTTCTGCGCAGTACCGGAAAGACAGACAGTTTTCTGACTCCAAACATGGCGTCACACCGGGGATGAAGACGAGGGAATCGTTTTCATTGGAGAAGCCCACGGTCGGGACGAATCTACCATTCTGGGGAAAAAGAGTAAAAGAAGACTTGATGAACAAGGAACGATCATTGGAAAAATGAAAATAGAAACACAGAAGCGCGCGCACACACACACACACACACTCACACACGCACACGCACACGCACACGCACACGCACACGCACACACACACACACACACACACACACACACACACACACACACACACACACACACACACACACATACAAGGCAGTACTGGAAAGATTTGAAATGCACAAAGAGTATGAGCCAAACGGAGAGGGGGAGGAAGAAATATCGGCTCCACCCCTGAGGCATCGCCAAAATATTTCCTTCAACACCATGATGAACTCATGTGTAAATTATCTCTAACGACCTTTGTTTAAACTAACAGCACTTAAAATATGAAAACATTGATAGCAGAACATTTCTTTATGAAAAATGATGGAAACATTGATAATAGAACATTTCTTCTTTGAGAAATAGGAAGAAAATGTTTAAGATAGAAAATAGATGATAGAAACTTCACAGTTCTGCTTTCTATAGTACCTGGAAACTGTACAGAATAAACTCCTGTACCCGCCTGCCCTGTCTGTCGAACTCAAGTTTGCCAGTCAGACCTGCACAACACGAAAGAGTTATTGATATTTCAAATATTCCAAAGTCTAACGAGTATAACGTCCACATTTAACGACAGGAAGCCAGTTAAATGTACGGTACACACTTTTTCACGTCAACAAAGTCAACAGCTCCTTAGCTACAGAACATTTTTATGTTACATAAAGATTATGATTGCAACACGTTTAAAAACGCTTTTGTTACTCCGCCCCAACGTAACTTTTGTGCTGGAAAATAAAAACGTTGTTTGCTGTTACTCAGACGTCCTTCTATAGCTCAGAGTTTCCTCTGCAGTTAGTGAGCGAGATATAATTACCCTCAAGTGCGGCGTTTCCCACGTTGCGAACCGCCAGTGACGCGGTAGTTATGTTGGCGGTGTGTGCGGCAAGAAGAACCGAGTCGTAAACATACGCAGCCATGGGCCACGGCCCTCCGGCGTTCACAAAGTCTTCTCTTAGAGTACTGCTTTTCTGTACCCTGGCGAACGTTGACATGTATACAGACTTTAGTGATCAGTTTTTAGAAAAAGAAACATCTTAATGCGGTAGCCCATGGCTGTATTTTTAAACATCTTGTGCGACATTCTTGTTAAATTCCCAAAATTGATCTGCAGCCACTAAAATACTCATATAAATATGAATCATCCTTGCAAAGAACCAAACTATGGGATGAGATTCACATACACGTAAACAGTGCATCAAACTACACGTTCAGCACCAAGGACAGGGTCAGGTATAACACACAACACCAACAAAAGAGCCTAGATTCTTACAATGTTGAAAAGCCCACAGTAGTACCTCGGTGCAAGTAGAAGAACAGTACATCGAACTACACGTTTAGCACCAAGGACAGGGTCAGAAATAACACACAGCACCAACAAAAGAGCCTAGATCGTTACTACATTGAAAAGCCCACAGTAGTACCTCGGTGCAGGTAGAAGAACAGTGCATCGAACTACACGTTCAGCACCAAGGACAGGGTCAGAAATGACACACAGCACCAACAAAAGAGCCTAGATCGTTACTACATTGAAAAGCCCACAGTAGTACGTCGGTGCAAGTAAAAGAACAGTGCACCGAACTACACCTTCAGCACCAAGGACAGGTATAACTCACAGTACCAACAAAAGAGTCTAGATTATCACTGCCTTGAAAAGCCCACAGTAGTACCTCGGTGCAAGTAGAAGCAGGGCCTTGTACGCCTCCTGTATCACCCCGCCGACCAACGCCTGGGCCAAGTCGGGCGGATTCCAACCCTCGCCCCACAGAACGGGTAACGGTGAGAAGTCCATGTTGATGAAGACTGTGCTGGTTGTCATCCCCAGCTGGTAGGCCGCCAGCATCATGGTGTGTTCATCTTCCGCACCCATAGACGCTCTCGGAACGGCAAGAATGATAACTGCTTTTAAAACAAGGATGTGAAGGGTCTAGTGAACGTAAGGAATTCGTAATCTCCAAGCAGATTCCTCCAGGGACAAGGCAGTATCAAATTGGCCAGGCAGTTACCATTGGCCTCCGTAGACGGTAATGGTAACTGCCTGGCCAATTTGATACTGCCTTGCTGCCGAAGGAATCTGCTTGCAATTGGAGATTGGGGAATTCGAGACTCAGAATTAAAAGAAGGAATCAGATCTATATATATAGCTACAGTCGTAGTTATCAACTTTAGATACAGACTGATATACAGAGCACCTTTATACGCCTGGGACATCCTCTAGTCAAACGGTATAACTATAGAAAAAATACTCTTGCCTTTCGGTAGCTCATTCTGACTCAGAAGATTCGTCGCATCTTCAAGTACCAGGGCGCCAGTGTATGTCAGGGTCTTAGACACCGTGGTGACGTCGTCCAACGTTTCTTTCATGATCCTTCCCAACGTTTTCCACGGCTCTTCTCCTTTTGTTATCAGCAGTACATCCGACCATTTATAGTACTCTGCCAGAGTCTTGACTCGTTCGGCGATTGCCCTGGGCGGTTCCATGATGGCGAAGAAGTCACTGTGTTCAGGAAAGTCTCCGAAACAGGCGGGCACGACGGTCGCCGAAACGTTGTAGAAGTCGCCGAGTGCAGCTAGCGCCGAACACCCAATTGCGCATGGGGGACCGACGACTACATCCACGTTGCCGTCCCACATCAAGTCTACGGCGTTTCCCAAGATCTCGCTTGCCTTACAAGAAGTAATTGTGTCCACACGTTGAAGCGTTAAGTTTGAAACCTGCCTGGAGTTGTTCACGATATCTGCCAGAGCAATGTCGACTGCTCTGTCTGGCCTTGGTCCCCAGAACGGTAAGATGTCTCCAGAAAAGGGCATCATAACCCCTATCTTCACAACATGCCCGAACGAAACGTGTAGATATAGAAACGTTTGTGTCAAAACCAGAAAACGCCATACTGTTGAAGTCCCCATCCCTCTCTGGCCATGTTACAGTGAGGTATAAGGGAGCTGCACTATTCCAAATGGCCCTCCTTACTAGGCGTCAAACAGCACTACTAAAGGCAGACCTCTGATGGCTTTTTAATGTTGTTTGCGGTCCGGTTAGGTGTACTCAGTCTGCCGGCAAAGTAGTTTTAGATGTCATTATTCAACCAGCGTTGTTCTGTAGTCAGAGCAACGGGACTAGGAAATATGAGTCATAAACATACATTGTTAACAAGTCGCTTTTTATTAAGGTTAGCAGCCTTGGAATAAATAAGTACTGTATGTACAAAGTTCATGGTAGGGTTAGGAATGACATACTAAATCAGATATGCTACGTTTCAATACATGTGGCTTACAATTTCTTGGCACTGTTTCAGTGAACTCATAACTTATAAACAGTCACTTGTCTGTGAAAAAATCAAAACAAGAATTCAACAGCTGAATTGTCTGAATGCAAGGGCCATACCAAATGTTCTGAACCTGTGTTTTTTTGTGTGAAAATGTTAGTACCATTTCCCACATTACATACATAACTTATTGAAAAATATGTTCTGGAAATACATTTGTCTACTGGTAAAACTAGGCAATAGCTTGGATAAAATTGATTATGTTATGATGTAGCTCTGTTTATTCCTATGATAAATGACATATATTAAACCTACCAGCAGTATCAAATTCAAACTGCGTAACAGTTAAAGGTTAGTGAGACGATGTATTCAAAGTGAAGAAAATGCCATGTTTTTACGATTGTTTCCACAATCTAGCCAGGCCTTTTATAAAATCGATGTCTTTATCAAATAAATACATATTAAATGGTATCACATATCAAAAAAGCAATTGGCATGGTATGGCCCAAAGCTTGTTCACCAGGATTTAGGATGGGTGAATAGTAAGTATATTAGTCTGACAGTTCTGATGTAAATCGGCTGACTAACTGGCTTATACATATGATGGAAAAAGTTTTCAGGATACCACAAGTTGGACTATTTCAAATCACAGTATTGCTGAAGTTCATTTTTCGGTACATACTGACTGAGTTAATTCCAGCTCGAATATCAATATAAACTGTGGCTTTACAATATTTCCTTAACCCAATATGTTTAGTTATTATCTATTTCTGTCTTTTACTGTGATGAAGTCTCCTTTAGGGAAACCTGTGACCATCGCAGGTTCTGACTGTCCTGGCTCCAACCGTCCACTGATGTGGCATCTGTCTCCACGGTAACAGAACCCACAACTCCATCTGTTGGCATGGCAACGAGGTCCTCTGCCTCCTCCAATAGGCTTTCAGCTTTTTCGGAAATCAGTACCTGAAACACAGGTACATCACATGGTCATTTTGTGGATAGACAATTACTGTAATTCACTTTGTGTTCACGGTAGCAAAATTTCACGGTCTGAAGATAATGGACATGTTCACGGAACTTTATCTTCACGGTGGTGGCAAGTGCAGGGTGGGGGCAAAACACAATGATTTGATAACGGTAATGATAAGTTCACGGTACAGAAGTGACAGTGAAAACAGTGAATATAACAGTACAGTAAAAAATCAGGAATTACAGTATATAGGAGGTCAATGCTCTGTTTAAAAAAAAATCCCACTTGACAATCAACCAATGGTGTGTAGTGTATTTTAGGTACATGTACTTCGATATATTCACACCCTTGCTCTTTTTGATAACTGTGGTGGGATCTTTAACGTGCTCAACATCCCATCCGAGAGGACATCCCTAACCAAAGCTAGGTACTCATTTTCACCTGAGTCAAGTGAAGAAACAGGTGTGAAGTGCCCTTCTCAGAAGCACAACACTGGGGCCTGCTAGGGATTTGAACCCTGAACCTTTAGATTCTAAGTCAACAACCCTAACCACCCCTGTTGCTTTTTATAGTGCATTGCACCTGTGTATAGATTCTCTAACACCAAGACCCTACCTTTGCAGCAGCGATGATCTGGTAGGCCACCTTCCTGGGCATGTGCTGAATGGTCTGTACTAGAGTTTCTGCCTCCGCGTGAGCCAGATCCTGTATGGTCTTGTACCCAGCCGAGTACAGCTGTCTCGCTCGACCCTGTCCCAACGTCAGAAAACAAGTTAGGGGCCGGTTAATGACATGTGCATTGTACAATTGTGCACATGGTACAGTCACAAACTGAATGTGTAACATTGTTGTTGGCCTTGCACTGATTAAATTGTGCAGTGGTTGAGAAGACACCGGCTGTATAATAGAGAATGTCTTTTAGAGCTTGCAAAGCTATGTTCCTGCTTTGTGACACAAGCGTTAGAAACGCCGTTCTGCTCTTCTTTGTGCTACATTGTTTATCAAATTTGTATTGTTCATTTTCTAACAGCATAAGTCAGCAGTGTAAAGGTTAAAGATCTACATTAAGACACTGGAGACCAGTGTTCTAGCCAGCATGAATTTTTTTTCCGTCATCTCAGTTATGTTTGATGTCACATCATGTCGAGCATCAAAGGCGCAACAATCCTGGGGGGGGGGGGGGTTGGTTCCCCCGGAAAATTTTGAAATCTTGACTCTCCAAAACACTATTTCCTGCGTTTTGAAGGGCAAATTTTGCTGGCAGACTAAGCTTCGTTCAATGACATCTCTTTCCATATCTTTACACACCGATTTTTGTTTGTCAAAGATGACGGATTGGGCAAAATTTTTGTCTATCATGAGCGGTGAAATTCCGTATAAATTCGTGGGGATTATCCCTCAGGATTCATTCCTCAAGCTAACCGAGCGGTGAAATTCCGTCAAAGACGGAAAGATGCACGCTGGCTAGAACACTTCTGAAGACACATGGAGTTGGGTACCAACCTGTTTGACACCTGGTACCTCCATGAGTGGGATGAGTTCACTGGTGACGCAGTACGACAGGCTCTTCACCAGGGAGTCAAGCAGAACTCTTAACGGCCACATCTCCTCCAGAGCCTGTTGAAAAATACAGGAAATCAGAGATTTCAGACTTGTGGGAAGTCTTTTTCGTTTTTTTGTGGCCTTCGTGTCAATCTTCCCCACCCATGCGCTTTCAACCTACACTGGACAAACAGACACACAAACCCACAGCTCAGCCACCCAAAACAATACGGATAATAACAATAACAGTACCCAGAAGTAAAAAAAAAATCATTAAAAATTATATAAAATACTGAGGTACTGTTACTGTTCAGAACAAAAAAAGGAAAAATATATACTTTGCACAAAATTGTACACAGCAATGTTACACTTCTAAATCAAGAAACAAAGAAATAATCAATTGCAAGAGGCTGATGGCAGTAATTTTGCTTCAGCAGCAAAACAAAAAGGTCTATGTTTTTCTTTTGCAAGCTTTGCACCTCTCTCTCTCTTTCCCTCTCCCTCTCACCTCGCAAAAGTGCAGCACGCAGGCACAGAAGCTGGCTGCACTGGACAGCAGGTTCTGGAGAAAGCCCCTGGGCACGTCAAACTTCTCGGAGACGTCCCAGATGTTGTGCTGCTTCATCAGACTGTTGATCATCAGCGTCAGGTAGAAACGGCTCACCACCGCCTCTTCTACGGACGTCTAGCAGGAGGGGAGGGACCAGTATATTCATTGTCCATTGCAAATGTATTAGTGAAAACTACTGTAAACAAGCACTTTAAAACACATTTACCTTTATTTCAAACCTCAAGTCTTTACTCCCACTGCAAAGCTGGATTTGTCAGGTTTCTTTGGATACAAAAAGTGGAAGTTCAACTCCGGCGTTTTCAAGAGCTACAGCCAAAAAATTGAAATGATACCAGGATTTCACCCCCTGTCCTAGTGGGTCAGTCCATGCAGAGAGCCTGTATTCAGGGGTCAGTAACAGGTCAAACCATGCCAAAGGTCACACATTTTGGGCAGATTTTGAAAATATACATTCTTTTGTCCTTCCTAGAAGAAAACTGGGCCTTTCTGAGCAAAATTTGCCCAGGAAAAAAAATTATTTAAAAAATAAGTCCATATTTAAATCGTGCGTGTATAAAGTGTAGACTCTTTTCTCTAGTAAGTACATAATTCTGATTTGAAACTTGGTCGAAATTGACAAAAAGAATTTACAGTTTACAAAATGTATATCTATGCTCCAAAATTTGACTTGTGCCCCTTTAGTCCAGATAAGGGTAACTTTTATATTCTATACTAGTATTTACTGCGATTCACAACATTTGTGGAAGGCTTGACATAACAGGTGACTATCACCTTTTCATGATGTCAACCCAGAGGCTGGACTATAAGATCTGAACCACTCACACGGGGGTTCTTTGATGCGCTCAAAGTACGACTCTCCTCAAACAAGGGACCTGCAGCTTTACATCCCATCTGAGAGGATGTCCCTAACTTACTCTAGGTACTCATTTTTACCCGAGTCCAGTGAAAAATAGATGAACACTCCTTCTACATATGCACACCCACCTGTCTGGTTCTCTGTCCGGATGCCTTCCTGGCGATGTAACCCTCTGGAACACCGATTATTGCCGCAGCCTTCAGCTCGATGGACTTCAACTGGCTCAGCTGTTTTATGGGTAAAAACAAGAAATCAGAGATTTCAGACTTCCAGGATGTGTTTTGGGATGCCGTAAAAGTTCACCCCCATTTCCTATGCCTGAACTTTTGACCTCCAGTCATTCTGCCTGTCAATCGTCCCCCACCCATGTGCTGTCAGCCTACTCTCAAGCTCACGTCATTTCTCGTATCTGACCTTTTGAGCTCCTGTTACTCTGCCTGTCAATCTTCCCCCACGGCCACCCATGTGCTGTCAACCTACTTTGTACAGACACACAAACCCACAGTTCAGCCACCCAAAAACAATACCTTGGTACCCAGACGTAACAAAGCAAAGTAAAAACAAGACATCTTAATGAATGATATAAGATGGTCTTAAATGGTTTGTACCTGCCCCGTGCTAGCACGTCGGCAGAACGTACTGCGCCTGCGCAAAACCCTGATTTTTCACGTTTTTCGTTGGATGTTTGGTCAACGTTGCATCAAAATTTTGTCTGTTGCAGACGATATCTTTTCCTATATAACATCTGAAAACTACAGACAGGCTGTCAACCTTATATGCTCTAATACAACCTTATATGAGACGTTCTGCCAAAGTGCTATACACAATACATTACGGGTTTCGCGCAGGTGCAGTGCGTTCTGCCGACGTGCTCCCCGTGCTAGTTGGGCAGCCTTGGCTGTGTCTTCAGTCGAATAAATAAATAAATAAATAAACCTGTCTGAAGTATATCATCCAGTTAGGGCGCAGGCTGCCCACCATGTCGTATGGTGTGACCAGGTACAGCAAGTGCAGACTGTTCTCCACCACCAGGGCCTCCTGGGCCTTACACAGGTCCTGGTACAGCTGGCTGCAGTACTTTATATCTATGGGACCTTACAAAAAACAAATCTAAAATTTACTGCGCAGTCACATTTGTCGTAGGTCGTCATACGATTTTGATGTTGGAGAATTTTCATGCAGGCTATAACAGAACCAACTGCCAAAAAGGGATCTTAGACTGTAATTCGTACAAAATTATTTCAGACTCAGAATAATACGGGGTTTTGTATGGTGCCCTGGTGCGACATACAAAAATTCCACAGAACAATTTCTAAGATGCAAGACTATAAATGTGTGTTATGAAGTATCTTGAAGTATGCTTGATTAGGAATGTAACTTACTGGCCATAGATTCAGTCAGTTAAAAACTAAGTTGATACAAACCTTTGAAAGAAGCCTGTCCTAGTCTGGTCACTTCTAGCAGTGTGTCCTCATCTCCACTTTTCTCTGTAACTAGTCCAACTTCTACCAAGTGCTGCACGTTGTGTGGAAAGAAAATGCGATAGAAAACAATATAGAACATTTAGAAATAAAAGATTTCAGACTTCTGGGAAGTATTTGGTGACATTCAAGTTCACCCCATTTCCTGTGCTTGACCTTTTGACCTCCTGTCAATCTTCCCCCACCCATGTGCTGTCAACCTTCTGTCTGGACAAACAGACAAACAAACCCACATCCAACCCAAAACAATATTGACTAAGTCTTCCAATACTGAACCATAAGACTTAATATAAGCCTGAGTACAAGTTTCAATGTCACCTTGGAAATTCAAGCTACCATACAATTTTTTCATCTCCATGATTATCTACAGAACATACCTATACAGCATGTTGCCATTACTGTAAGGTCTGACCTACCTGCAAGGCATGCTGGGTAAATTCCAGGAAGCTCTGGTCCTGTTGAGAGTCACACTGCACACTGAAGAGGGTGTGGCTCAGGAAGGCTGACATGGCTGCCTTGCTGGTTGCAATCTTTGGTCAATGAAATTAATGACGAATGTGAAACAAGGGAATAATCTGTCTGATATTCACATCTACTGCCATTTCTTAGCACATTTCTGTCATCATTTCATACTTGAAGCATTTGAAATAGCCCCAAAACAAGCTATGTGAGGAGTCCCTTTATTTTTTGGTACCACGATATAAAAATATAAAAAGCTACGATATAAAACAAGCAACTGTTTTCCATCAGCGACATTGCATTTTTAGCCTCACAGATATCAGTATGCCATGGGATAGGGTTGATTCAACTTACTACATTTAAAAAATGAACAGCAATATTGACTTTGAAAATCCAGTTTTACTGCCCTGAAGTTGCTTTGGGGGCCTTTAAGATAACTGTTTTAAAGAATGAAGGTGCAAGTCATACAAGATCTCATCATGTCTGCATTACCTTCAGACCAATGAGGTTTAAGATGAGCGTTCTCAGCCCCTTGCCATCATCATACATCAGACTGCTACGACAGCTCTCAAACGGTCTCCCAATCAGCTCAGCCATCTAACAAAAATAGAAGGAACAAAATATAACATCAAACAAGAAATTAGACATTTCAAATTTCCGGGAAGTGTCTAGGGTAGTCATGAATGTAATGGAAATGTGGAGAGGATTGTATGATGTAACACCCCTCACCCCCTATATGCTACTGTCGTCACTGAGACTGTGGGGTATTACTTCATCCTTCCAACTGTGGTGCCCGACCAACCGAACACACAAACTGAACTAGTGCCACTCAAAACAATACTTCCAAAAATTCCTTTCTGCATCTATATATGGTGCATGGGGCGCCGCCCATCTCCTTTTCTGTAGCCCTTGAGCCACACAGTTGTGCAGTCACTATAGCAGGGGGCTAGTCCACTGGCAGTGGTGTGTGTGTTAAATAAGAATGATTTGGAAAAAAAATTGTCTATTTTTAGCATGAAAGTTTATTTTTGTCTATTTTTAGCATGAAAGTTCATCTGTGTTGGTACAAGTCATAATGAAATAAAGACTAAACTTTATATCCAACACACAAGAATTGCAATCTTTTTGTCTCTGACGTCACGTTCCAAGAGTAGACGGGTCCATTCCGTGAACAAGGTTGACGGAGTCAGACGAAAAATTTGGGTAAGTCCTAATTCATTGGACTGTTGGATATAAAAATTAGTCTTTATTTCACAGTCTATTTTTGGCGACACCACAGGGGTGGGCCCGTTACCTTTGCCTTGTCCTGAGGTTTGACTATGGTGACGCTCTCGCCTGAGGAGTCGATGCCGGCCCTGCCGGCCCGCCCCACCATCTGCTTATACTGCGCTCGGCTGATGAAGTCTGCACCAACAAAGGGTGCTCTCAGGATGACCCTGCGGTCGTAGGATGATAAAGACTTTAGTTAGGAAAGCTAAGTACTTCCCGGAGTATTGGAGGGTCCCTCCACATGCAATCCTCAGCTTTCTGAATTCCTCATGTTGACAATTTCTGCTGGCCATAACCATTTCCTGTGTCTGACCTTTCAACCTACTTCCCAGAAGTCCCTTTTCTCTGCTGCCCAACCCCATAATCAATACACATATGGAGCTAAATGCCTACCATAGCAGTGTGAAGATTGAAAAAAACATTAGTGTAAATGCAGTGGTTTTATTTATCTTATTTTTGCAGTTTTTGCAGTGGCTTGTTACTGCAAATACATGTACATGTTTTATAGTTCTACTGTACTACAAAATTGTTTTAACAGCGAAATGTGAAAACCTTTTTACTCCTTCTACTGCTAAGTAAAACCGCCGCGAAGATAAATGCATTTACAGTAGTACCTCTTAGCGGGCAGGTTGACCCCAGCGGCGAGTGTGGAGGTGCAGGCCAGCAGGCACAGCACGCCTTCGGAGTACGCCTCCTCGATCAGTCGTCTCTCGTCCATGGTCAGCCCGCTGTGGTGATACGCCAGGCCGAACGGGACCGTGTACTTCAGCACGGGGCAGACCGTACCGCTGCCGTCCGACTCCAGCGCCTTCAGGAGGGCTTTCTTCCCCGGCACTTTGTGTCCTCTCAGTGTTCTGGGGAATTATCATATTGTCTTTTGAAGGAGAATTTCGAAGCAGGAAGGCTGTTCAGGGTTCAAAATTTGTTTTTGGGTGCACAGAAGAAGTTTGGGCTGCACAACATAAAGTACAATTTGAGCTTTGAAAAATTGCGATAACACTTCATTTTGCAACACTTCATATTCAAGTTCTATGAATAAGTTGAAGTTCTAAATTTTAATGTCCAAAAAAGTTTTATAGTTTTTTCTGATACTTAAAGATATGCTGTATATCATGACTCAGTGTAAAATAGTACCTTCATGTGCAAAATATCCCTCTTAGTACACAAATATCTAGGTGCACCGGTGCACCCAGTATTTCGAGCCCTGTCAGTTGATATCTCTCATCTATCCCTTAGTCTAATTGTTTGACTGTGGGGCACCACAGATGATCTGACAACCAGTTTTCTCCACCCTTCTTGGTTTTCTGTTCCTCTTAACATTTCATTTAATGTCATGCTGGTCCATTTCTGTATCTGTATCTGTATAGCCGGTATAACCGCCCTTTGGGGTAACACGCCACCTTTACAGGCACACATTTGATCTAAGAATGCAGCAATATCCCCCTGTACCTTGGCAGTAGCTTACACAGCATGTCCACCACGTTCTGACAGTTCTTCTTGGTCGGACAGAACACCAGACAGGAGTGGGCGGGGATCACGTCCATCACCATGCCAACCAGGTGGTCGGGGTCACGCACCTGCATCTCTTTAGGGTACTGAGTAAAAATCACAATTTGTTAAAGTGTCAACATCAGGATTGCTGAAGCCATATCTACCTAGTGCTGTGTACCTAAACCCATGTTTAGGTTCAGGTCTGGATTCAAGTCCTGAGGTTTAGGTTCAGTTCTGGACTTGTAAGTCCGGACCTAAACCCATGGTATATACAAAATTGCATGTTGGCAACCTTGCAATGTTGGCTGGGCGAAACTGTGGCCACATAACATGGAGGCAGACACTTGACAATGCCCGATGGCAATGTTTTCTTCATTTTGCAGCACAGATTTTGCGATCTATGGAAGGTTTTATGTGGTTTAGAACAAAAAGGGATATGTGACATGGTTTCTTTTCCAACCAAGTCCGGAACTGGTCCCTGCCATTCAGTTTTTTTTGGACTTGAACCTAAACGTTTTTACAAGTCCGGAATTGAGTCCAGCAAACCGGTACACAGCACCATATCTACCTACTGACAACAGGACTGGTGTAACATCTAAAAGGAACTCCTTCATTTCACAAGAAAAATGTTACTCAAGCAACTGGGTAGATTTTGAAAACTGTCCAGTTGCTTGAGTAACAGTTAACGTTTTCTTGTCTATATCATTACCTGGATGTCTAACATCCATTGACATAGTCCTTTACGTCAATTTTTGACCTCATTCTATCATTATCTATTACCTCACAGTACATTTTGTTTTTGATGTGTGTTTTCTGGTGTTTCCATAGTTATTTCACCATTGGGGTCACTGACAGGAAGTTAGGTCAAAGGTACCAATAAGGTCTCAGAAAAGGTTATCTCATTTCCTGTCTTCAATTTCCTGCCATATGCATATCTATTAAGTAATTTTGAGTAATTTTATTGTAAACTGTATATGTAAGACTATTTAGCAGATCAGGTCTCATATCTATATCTTAATTATAGTACAAACTAAATGTTTACAAAAATATCTTACCTTGTAGCTGACCATTCTTGAGAACTGAATCTGTTCCTCAGGACACAAGGCCTTTGAGTTCACCTCAAAAATACTGTCTGCAATCTTCACATACTCTTTCAGCTGGACCTAAAATTAACAAAGAATAAAACATTGTCTTCATGCAAGTCATCACATCAATAAATGTAATGTGAAGAATACTGTTTAGATTGTTTTGGACCTACATGATACGTTCTTCATAGTTTTCTAACTAGTGCAATGGCCACGTAGGTAGAGTGTTTGCCTAGAGGTCATGAGTGCGATCCATACGAGCCATACCTTTAAGACTTAAAAATGGTACATGCTGCTTTCTCTGCTTGGCACTCAGCATTTGGAAAAGTGTATGGGAGTTGAACACACACATACCACTACCAGTGGACTGGCCCCCTGCTGTAGTGACTGAGCAACTCTAGTAAACTACATTTCAACTGAAAACTTCTAAGTCCTTACAGGTCTGAAGTTGTTGGAGTACACCTCAGCTGAGAGGAAGGTCTGCAGTTCCTGGATGTTGTTCAAGGTGGCGCTCATGCCAATGATTTGTGTAGATTCTGAAAAAGAATGTAATATTTAATGTTTATCCAACTTGCACTTTGCTCGTCTATGTATTTTTTACAATGATTACATTTTCACAATCATGACGTCTTTTACCTTCTTTTATGTAAAATAAATAAGTATGAGGCCCTACTAAATGCACTGTAGAGCTAAGTTGCAGGCAGATACAAATATATGAAAATGTACTATTGAAATAGGTACTATGATCACTTACAGGCAGATGATTTCATATACAGCATACTACCATTTCCCATTCTATCACAGCAGGTCCCACCCGCGGCAGTACGTAATATTGCCATCGGTGGGACTACGTACTACGTAGGTTTGGAAAATGCTATAACTTAGAAATAATCCATCGAGAGAATGACCAAAACTTACTGCTGATGTAGAGCACCTTTGCCAGGCACATTTCCAGAGTGGCACCTCTACTGCCCCCCTCCCCAAGCATATGGAGCTGGTTATAATGGACAAAAGGGTTACAACATATTGAGTATGAATTGTTTCATGCTCTCTAATGCTTAAACTTAAACTAATACTTGCAATACGCCAAAAAACAGTTACTCAAGCAACTGGATATGATTTTGGAAAATATGAGGTATGTGCAGATATGATTTTCCAAAATCATATCCAGCTGCTTGAGTAACTGTTTTTTGGCGTATCTTATCACCTGGATGTCTAACCTTCACCGACGTAATACTTGCAATGTTAAAGCCAAAAACAATATGTCTCTACCTTGAAGCTTAAGAATCTACATGTAAAAGATGTACATAATTTGTATATATAGTAGAGTGGATTCATTCCTCAAGATAACCGACATCTTGCACATGCAGTCGTCCCTCTGACAGTTAAGACTTTTGGAGCCGCATAGTTCCCATTTAGAACTTTTTTTTACATAATTTGAATAAACAACAACAACAACAATTCTTTATTGACTCGACAAAAAGTACAGAGACTTTTGTATGGTCAACTATGACTACGAACAAAACTAAATACATGTATATCTTCTTCAGAATCTGCACCTACCTCATCTACAACTACAAGGCCAATCTCCTCCAGTCGTCCCAGCTCCACGAGTGAGTTGACCAGGGAGTTGGCCTTCTCGATGGTGGCGACATACAGTGCGTGTTTGTGGCGCCGCTTTCTGGGCGGGAACCGTCCCCGACTCCCGGCGTACTCCTCCACGATGAAGTCAAGGTCAGCGGCGAAGGGAGCGATCGTGCGTACCTGTACGTATGTCCATACAAGGTGTTCAACAAACATTTTAACCATACATGCTTCAACCATACATGTTTTGGCAGGCAAATTGTACTCTCAACTAGCTTTGCCATCTACATATTCGTCTTACAACTTAGTTACTGATACTGTCACTGCATGTACATGTAGACTATACCTGTCATTGTACAGCAGCATTAACAAACAACATTCAGTTCATCACAATTATTAAACACATACGTGTACTCTCCATACAAAAACACTCATTTTTCAGGAAACTTTTCAAATGAATAAACTTCACGGAGCCTGGGTGCCATCAGACTTGCTACGAAGCTCCTTGCACTCGCTGGCCCAATTTTTTTTGGGGGGGGGAGGGGGCAGTGAGTGCAAGGAGCTCCACAGCAAATCGGAACGGCACCCGGGCTAATACAGATACAGTTGGCAGAAAGAAATTTGAAATTGCATCTAGAAAGAATTATATCATCAACTTGAAATTCGGCAAGCTAAAAGACTACAGACTCACAGTCAGTGTTTCAAATAAAGTATTTTGATCCCAATTAGAAATGTGTGCATTCTTGCCTTTTCTTGCACAATAGAAACGAACGGTAGAACCAGCAGGGTGTCCCTCTTCCTACAGAGAATCTCCTTCATGATGAGGATTTCGGCCACCAGGGTTTTCCCGCCGCTGGTCGGGAGGGAGTAGATCAGGTTTCCCCTCTTCTGTATGGTGTCCAAGGTCAGACACTCATTCTGCCAATCTAAATAGGGTAAGACAGTGCAATTATTGATAGTTAAACTCAAACCCACGCTGTTCTCACACAAGTTTTAAGTAAAGCAACTATGTATGTTACATGTAGTTTTGCTTCCAGGTACAGACATATTCTTTTGGGCTGAGCTGTGGGTTTGTGCATCTGGTTTTGTCCAGACAGAGTAGGTTGACAGCACTTGGGTGGGAGGAAGATTGACAGGCAGAATGACAGGTTAAAAGGTCAGACACAGGAAATGGGGTGAACTTAAAATGGTCGTGAAGCCCAAAATACTTTCCAGAAGTCTGATATTTCTGATTTCTTGTTGCCACGAACATTGTTATTTTTCTTGAGTACAGCATGGCTTCACGTAGACCTGTCTTGTTTTGGACGCTTTTATCTTGTTTGGATACAAAAGAAGTTTCCAGTAACTAATTAATGATTTGTAAAAACTTGGTTCAATATTCAGCAGCTGATATAGTAAGATTATAATTAATATATCTTTTCAAATTGAATAATGCTTCATTCAAAAATTGTTTTCCTAAACTCACCATACAGCTTCCCAATTCCTCGGTGTTGAATGAGCAACTCCTTTACTCTGGAAGGCAGGCCGTAGAACGGACCAACGTCGTACTCTGAAGTCTTCTCATACGTTTCCATGGCATCACTTATCACCTTGGTAACCGACTCGTCCCTCATCTGCTTGGTCTTGGTGGCTTGCGGTGTGGTGTTCCTGATGTTGGTTTGAAGTGCCTGTTTGATTCTGTCCCTCAAGGACCCTGTTGGTTTGGGGGTGGACACTGTCGACTTGACTGCCACAGTTTGGTGCTTTGTTAAATCATCGCCCAGACAACTGTCTTGAATGTTTTCTGGTCTCAAAACCTTTGTGGGTACAGTGCTTGCCTTTTCCCTAACTTTGTCCAGTGTCTCAGTGGATTTTATATCACCTTCTTTCCGCTCAAATGATGGGTTTGTCTGATGTATCTGTCCACTGGTATGAAATACATTTCCAGAAAGTACTGTTGACTTGCAAGTTGGTTTAAGAGTTCCTACAGTTTTACAATCTCCACTGCATTTAGATTTATGTAGGTGGTCATCAGTTGCCTCTTTAGCTTTACCACTAGTACTACTGGGTCTATCAAGCAATATCTGCTCTTCCTGTACATGTGGGTTTCCATTTCTGTCATGGTTTTGATGAGATGATGTGATTGGTACAGGAGCATGGATGACATCATCTCCTGTAGATGTGGATTCTTTCATCTGATTGGCTGATTCTGATTCCTGGGAAGTAAAGAGATTAACATTAAAACAGAAACAAATTTAAAGTCCATGGCTATGCATGTAAATCATGAAGTACAAGGAAAGGTATTATCTTTATCCAGTTTTTACTTCAACTTTATTCTACAGATATGCTTTCTTCAGTGCACATACATATATACACAAAATATTCACTTGAAATATGTAAACAATACTTTGATGACTTCATGCAATTTTTACAACAATTGTTGTTTCTGAAATTAAAGAGAATTGTGACTGTTTCTGTTAATAAATAAGCATAGGAAAACAACTGTTGAGTGAATACTGTAATAGTTGTAAGCCTATTACTTTACAATCAATACTAGACAATAGAATAATATTCAAACTCTAGGTGCCTTGTACTTTAAAACAGCCTTTACAGCGTACAAAATACTAAGGTGCCCAGTTGCGCTGAGCAACCATATTTTGCTTGGTGCAACCTATTTCTACACCCAGGTAGCCCAGTTCACTACCTAAATTTTTTGGTAAGGATGCCCCTTTCTTCCATTGGGAACTGTTTATTGAGAAGTTCCCATACTAGTAGAAGAGCTCATCACTTCAGGTAAGGGGAGACAACTGTGTCAGAAATGTATAAATTCACATTGCATTCTATTAAAGTCAATCATAAATGTAGAAGAGTTTAAATTCAGGGCAACCTGGAATTTTGATGGGCAACCTAGCTTTCATCCTAGGTTGCCATTGGGCAACCTGGCTCAAAAAAGTATTTCGTACACTGCTTTACATGTAGGTCTGACATGCAGACTAACCTGTAGATTGCTGAGGTTCATCTGTGCGAAGAGTGTGTCGCTAGAGTTGAAGCTGTCTTGAGGGTCAACACTGTTACAGTCCTCATCTTGGAACAGCATTTCAGGTGTCCCAGGACATTCCTGTGGTTAAAGACATAAATTCAACAACAAAATCCATTAGAATATATTTCAATATGTATTATTGCAATGAAGAACAAAAATAAGAGGAAACACCTTCTAATATAGCCGACCATCAACACTTACGATACATGGCACTTGCGCAGTGGACAGCTGCATGTACATGTAGTGGTGCTGGTGCATATAATATATGTACATTTAGCAGCAAATGGAGGTCCCGTGTTTGGGGAGAGCCACACCTCGAGCACGTAAAAGAACCCACCACACCTTTCGAAAAAGAGTAGAGGCATGCCCCGGTGTGCGATGGTCCAGATATTACTAGCTGGAAGTTGGTGATTCACTACAAATCACCCGGATGGAGGCCTGGCAAACCCCCGTCTCGTTTTAGCCACATGGTGATATACATCATCCCCCTGACGGAGACCTGGCGACCCCGTCTTGTATCAGCCAACGAAAGGGTATGTCACCCCGTAAGGGGCGGTATAACCCCGTCTGAGCGGCATAATTCAATAGCAGCAAAATCTAACTACTTAAGTAAGAACATTCAGCAAGATTTGAGCAATGCAAGTCTTCCACCACTTTTTGCCTTGTGAGGTAGTGCTAGCTTTGCAAACCTGTAAATATGTTCACATGTGCCTACTAGTAATCTCATAGCTTTCAGTCAAATTCTGCATTCATAAATAATATAGCCTTACAAAAGTCTTGCATTCTTACCTGAATGGAAGGTCTTGGTGTAGAACTTGCACAAGGGAGCAGCCTTTTCCTCATCAAAATGTCCTGTGTTCTTTTCACATCTGTTGCCACTGCCCCTGAACTTGACCTCTGACCTGCCCCTCCAGATAACACCTCTTCTTGCCTCGAAATAACCTTCCTGGATTTAGTCCCATCTTGGTACGTCTGTCTCCCTTTGGTTTCTTGGCTGGTATTCCCTTTAAACAAGGGCCTTCTTGATGGCTGACCACAAGACACTGCTGCAGTATTTGTCAAAAGCCTTTTATTCCTGGGTGTTTCTTCATTATCACTAGTAGACAATGATGGGGATGTTCTGTTTGCATGGCAGTTTCTCTCACAATAATTTGCTAAAGTAGAATTCAAAGGTTTCTGTTTGAAAGCAGTGTCTGAGGCTTGTACTACCTGGTTGGCCGTACCTTCTGTAAAGCAGATTTGTCTGGCAATCTTTCCTTTGGCGGGCGTGCTCCCGGTGGTGTCTCGCCGGCGCTTACGGGAAGAGTTCACGCGCCGCCTGATACAGCAGTCCTCTGTGTCCATCTTGCCTGCCTGTTTTATCTTTTGTTGTTATTCGTGTCTGTGGTGGTAGAAATCTGACATCAGAAAAAAATAATGAAAATTAGCTCTGCACCTGCATGACTGTCCATATCACAATTATCAGTGTTAGTCTTGCTATATAGAACTCATAAGCATTACTGTAGACATTACAGTAGATATCAGTTTGATGTGTTGTACCTTTAAAAAACTTGCCATACATTGTAACGTTACTTGCTACAATTGTTGTGCAATAAAGTTTTGATTGATTGATTGATTTTTTTTTAATCAGTCCAACCAATGCTAAGGTAGGCGGACTATATTATATATAGGAAATTCTACTGTGAATGGAAATTCATCTTTGACCAAATTATTCTCACAGAAACTCAACAGCAACCTTTGGTATTAAAAACTTATTCCCTCATAATTTTGATGGGCAAATAAGTTATGTAAATTTATACTGACACATAATTTTGCGCTAGATCTGCTCTTAAGTCCAAAGTGTACGGCATGGAAGGAGCTTGTTTAACTTCTCTCAATAATGGGTGATTTCACCTAGGACATGTTTTTATAATCTCCTTGATTTCACTGAAAGTCTCTTGAGGTAGCAGAACACAGTATTCTTCCGCGACCCCCATCCTCTGTGACGTAGGGGTAAAAACGTAGTGCGGACGCAATCTTGAAGCGTTTGTAAAGGCGTTAACGTGAAAGGCAGGGAGGCATGAACTCAACAATATTGTAGTATGATAAGTCGGCTTTTAGATCGTATGATTAGAATTGTGAAGTCTGCCCGTTCAGTGTATAAATGCGCGCGATGCATGCAGCTGACCGCCTGGGTGAGACGGCTGCAGTTCCGTTGACCTCCGCAGAGGGGTATATCAAAGTGGTCGTCAAATTGTTAAAAAACCATAACTTTTTTTGTTTTCCCATGAATTTTGTAGATTATACCGTAATTTTTAATGAATAAGTTTGTCGTGCTTCTCTAGTGCACCCTACTATAATTTTCACCTAGTCGAAGTGAGTCACCTTGGGGTCCTTAACCATACGAATGCCCATAAAATTTGGGAGATAAGTGTGTTCTGCTACCTTGACCGGTCGACTGTCGCCCCCCTCCCACTCTTCGCCGTTCTAAATTTGTTCAAGCAAACTTGAATGAGCAAAATGAGCAAAAATGCTTCTAAAAGGGACTAGCTCACGCACAGTATTGTTGTATCAAACAGTACTTACCTTTCTATTCTTTTACCTTCTGTAAAGGAAGCTATTTCTTCGTCAGTCTGCATCTAAAAAATTTGAAACACCCTCCATCTTGGATTTTTTGTCACGTGACTGTGTCATTGGAATCGACATGGAATGGTCGACTGTATCGAAGGGGGGCGCCTGTCAACTTTTTCAATTTTATATACGAATTTCCCCACTCTTTCTACTAGGTTAATAATAATGGTGAATATTTTACAAATCGTATAATGATTATGTAACACAAAAAAGAAACAGGGCAACATTTTACTAGGTACCATTGATAGTTTATTAGACTTAAACGAATTTAAAGGGGGGCAAAACTAAATTTTTTTTAGTCCACTGCAGTATAATAAATATACCACAAAGTACAATTCTTACTTGTTTTACATTAGTCCATGACAGATTAGCGTTGTTACACCATTTCAAACTCGCACCTTTAATCTAATTTAATCGGTGAGGTCTCACGTCCTTTGACCCTTGTGACGTCAGGTCGCAGGATACTTAGTGCTGTGAGATGCGTGGTGGCTGCGACCTGACGTCACAAGGGTCAAAGGACGTGAGACCTCACCGATTAAATTAGATTAAAGGTGCGAGTTTGAAATGGTGTAACAACGCTAATCTGTCATGGACTAATGTAAAACAAGTAAGAATTGTACTTTGTGGTATATTTATTATACTGCAGTGGACTAAAAAAATTTAGTTTTGCCCCCCTTTAAGATACAGCTCCGTTTATTATTACCAAAGAGGTTCAAAAAGGATTTTACCTCCATGCAAGGAGGTTCTCCGTATAACCTTCTTGCTCCATGTTAATACTCCGTGAAGGAGGCATACCTCCTGCAGGAGTATTGTGGTCAGCTGGTTTTTCGTGTTCGCAGCTAAGACCCATGGTTCCCTTTGTTCAATCGGCATGTAATTTTATACGTCGTCTGCAGGCAGGCCCTCGGATGCACGTATTTTAATTTTTACCGTAGCTATTTTCGCGGTCAATGTAATATTTTAGAAGCACCCCTACATTTAGTGGCATATGGACCTGGCCGCGAAAAACCCTTTGTTTTGAATAGCGAGGAGGGGAGGAGGGGAGGAGGGGAGGAGGGGGGTGGGGGGGGGAGAATCCTTCAGGCGTTAGGGTGGCTCGTTAATATATGCGAACCAGATGTCCGCGGCCTGTTGTTCAAATATGAGAGCGGTTTTGAAATGTGTTCGCACCTCATGGTTCTGTACGTTGTATTTCTATGTATTTCCCTTTTCTGTTGTTAATGTTTATAGGTAGATCTACATCAAATGATTTTTAGACGATTTTCATTGTGTAAAAACAAAATAGAAACCCTAGGGCCAGCCTTACATTTTGAAGAAAATTTTTTCCACGGGGTCAACTGGGGCTATGTATTTGAATGTGTATTTACCCTGGGAACCGCCTGGCGTCTAGGCTGAAATAGTCAGTACTGGGTGAATTTACAGAGCTTAGCTTTACTGTAAAAAGTTGGGGGGGGGGGGCAGGAGTGACTCATTCCAAAATGGTTATGTAACTTCCTTGCTCTTTCCCGAACAACTGCAGAATCAGGAATAGGCCAGCATAGTTAGTACAAAGATAACAGCACTGATGGCCCTGGGTGTTGACAGAAATCTGTTTGATTATAATTAAATTAGTGTATTTATAATACTTCAAAACTCAACTGAAATGAAATCATCAAGTAACCTCTTTTTGACCCTTGTGAATACATTGCACATGTATATCCTCTACCAGGGCATCAAGAAGTGGCTGGAGAGAATATAAATTGGCCCAATTAGACAGATAACATGCCAGGCGAATTGGTCCCAACAAGGAGATGTACCTTCTTGGTCCCAACAAGGGTACATTTGTCACCTCTCTTTCTTTGACCAAGACTCCCGTGGCATGTTATCTGTCTATTTGGCCAAATTTTTCCACTGTTTCCCGTCGCTTCTCCATGCCTGTAAGGTTAATACACATGTGCAACAAAAGTCAAACACCATGATCTATATGAAAATATGATAACACGAATGTCGTGAGACATACAATAGAGTAGGGGCAAACTGATCACAGTTCCGGTATCTGTAATTTCCAGTTTGATTTGGTTACACTCCATGGTTACATGTATCATTTTGAATAAAAGCTGTTTCATTTTTTGGGGAGAAATTCAACCAATTAACTCCCCAGGATGGAATTAGCGCGCAAATCAAATGCAAAACGGCAGGCGGGACCAGAGGGTGGAGCAGTCAGCAAGCAATCATCACTTGAACTATTGCATACTTAATTGCATACGTAATTTACAAGCAACCAGGCTGTAGTTGGCTCATTACAATATTACAGCAGCTTATTATCATATTAAAATGAGATCTTTGCTGGGGGTAACCTCGGGATGCCTTACACTATTACACACAGCAGGCCCGGTGCCGAAGAAATCAAATGGTCCTGAGGTATATGAGCACACCTGCACATGCCTTGTTTTATATATGTATGACGTGTCGTGTACTGGGCAGTGGTGCGCAGTGCCGAAGTTATCAACTAGCTCTGAGGTATACGAGCACACCTGTACATGCTTTGTTTTATACATATGGCAGAGCTTCGTAGGCTGTTTTATGGTCCACCTGGTACTAATGTTGTAGGATGCGTGACAATGGTTAGAACGGGGGGAGGAGGGGGGAAGGGAGAACGGGAGATGGCGTGTCGTGTCGTGTACTGGGCCTACTCTGGCGCGGTGGTGCACGATGCCGAAGTAATCAACTAGCACTAGTTTATGGACCATCTGGTACTAATGTTGTAGGGTGCGTGACAAATGTTGGGACGGGGGGAGGGGGGGGTGGAGCTGTAGGATGTATGGCAACGGAAGAATGTCCAGTGTTCATTCCTGAGGTATACGAGCACACCTGCATATGCCTTGTTTTATGCTTGCTATGGAAGCCTCGCTACCTCATCGCATTCTGAACATTGGGCTAACTCTCTTGTACGAGAAATGTTAAAAATTATATTGAAACGGTAAAACCAATGAAAGCATCTAAACGACTTTGCTGTCGAGATGCAGGATTGTAAATTATTTCGCTATTGTTAAACAATGTTACCTTTCCCAACATTTACGATAGAGTTTTAAAAAAAACCGTCACTCTAGACTTGTTGTTTTGTTCTGTGGACACAAACGTACGTGTTTTCTATACTTGTCAAAATTACGGCACGCAAAGAGCAGGTGTCTTTTGCATAATTCACGAAAGACGCGTCAGAAAATATTGCATGCAGTTCGTGCTCGAAACAAAAACAAAATGCCAAACGCGCCACTCATTTCTTACTATACTGTCTAGGTGATAAAAGAATCCACCCGTGCAACGGTTAGTCGACTTCGTGCGCCAGTATCATTCAGCAGTAGTTTACAGCAGCCAAGACGCGGAATAGCTGTAGAACACGCGAGTCAGCCGTCCCACAGCAGAATGGGAAACTTGCCGCCTACCAAAACAGCACTGGCGCTGCTGTGGGGTCTATGCTACTGTCTGTCGGGTGCATTTGGCCTAACGGGTGAGCAACAAGTTAAACATGCTATCCTTGCTACGAGAGGTCCTCCGTTCGAATCCTGGCATGTCACCGATCTTGTGTCCTTGGGAAAGGCACTTTGCACGACTTTCCTCACTCCATCCAGGTGTACAAAATGGGTACCTTGACTTGGAAGGAGAGGGTTGGGCTCCGCCTTCCAATACCAGCCGTGCCCTCGACACATGTAATCAACAACCCACGGCCTCAAAGAAAGGCTATGTGACTATCTTTACCTTTACCTTTACCTTTACCTTTACCTTGCCACAAAAACAACAATTAACCCAGTCTCTGTATTTGTTTTACTACATATTTGTTTAACAATATTAACGAAAGGCTGTTACTGTCTAGGTGGATGGTTGGAGACCGACCCCACATGGGTGAGTCCGGATGTTTGGCAGGATCCGGATCCAGATGCCCGGGGTGTCCGGTACGTTTCCGGTTACGTCCTGGACTCAAATGTACAAACCAGCTGGAGACGCGCCAATGAGGAGGGCACTTGGCCGCTCGTCTTTGACCTCCAGACCCCCACAACCCTGTCTCGGATTCATCTGTGGCACACCAACAAATTTGACGTGACCGTCTCGTCTTCCACGACGTCGGGCCGGCAATGGACCGTCGTGAAGGAATTCCCTCGTGTGGGGTTCCGTGGCGAGTCAGATCTGAGCGGGTTCCTCGCCACTGCACAATACTGGCGCGTGGAGTTTACTCCTTTGCAAGAAGTGACGACGAACCATAAAATCTACGAGATCAAGTTTTTGCAAGGTATGCGCTCGTTACTTACTGTGCCATGACAGACCAGGGCATTACACATGGTGTTTTTGACCCTGTATGTAGGTGTCGTTATACCACAACGGTCCACAACCCATTAAATTACATCCGAAAAATTACTTTTTGTTCTGTTGCCCGTTGTCATTGCTACGAAATGCATTCGCTAAAGATGATATTTAATACCTGCGTCACATTGTCGACGAGCTTCGGCCGTATTTGTTGATCGCGGAAAGGTCACCCGATTTTAGATCGACCGAGGATCGCGCGTATTTTTGGCTTGAAAATTCGTCCCCGTCACATGGAGCAAGGCTCGGGCGATCGCTTGAAAATACATCTATGATAATGAAGCCCCTATTAGATGGCTCGCGGACGAAGTGATGCCAGCTTATCCACCTAAAAAGGGAATAGTTTGACCAATTTTCATGTTTTAGCAGTCGTCATGTTTTTAGCAAAGTAATGGAGCGGACTGACAGAATATAATAGAAATACAAACAGGAATTCTGTGATAAAACCAACTCAAATACTACCACAAGAGCCACAAATACACATTACCTTCTGTTTACCAAAATTACCACCTTTTTATCTAAATTAAAGTCGTCCGAAACCCGCTCGACAGTCGGGCGCACGCCGCTCGAGTTTCGGTCGATGATCTATCGATGCTCGCGCGATTTCTAGGCAATTCATCCAAAACGTAAAATAAAACATTTCAATATTCAGTTCTTATTGATTATTATCAAGAAAGTTTTAACTTTGCAATGAGACTGTCTGTTGGGCCACACTGACTCGATTTTATGCCCGCCGATTTTTACTGGTTAGAAAATTACAGTCAAATGTTTACCTCCGCATTTTTTTTAATACATGTACACGTGTCTGTACAAAGTTAGTAATAAGATTTTTTTTTTAAACTTTTCCTGTATACTCCTCTCTGAAGTATGAATCTTCCGGCAAACACAAGTTTATTAGCCATCCCATGTCAACTAAGTACACAGGGGTAAAACAGAGCAATGCAATATAAACTTCAACTAGTAAGTAAATATCTCTCTACCATATGATGTTCCTGTGGGCACCCTATGAAACACGTCAACCTAAATCGGAAAATCCAGAATGAACAAGTTTAAAAGATAGTTTGTTATACCATCTTTTGGCATAAGGCCGCGCACCTTCTAACAAAATAAGAATAAAGGATTCCATTTGTGTTCAATCAGTTAAGTACAAAAACTAGCCATTTGGCCTTACATACTTTTCATCTTTCTAAAGGGTAATTTAACAAAAGTGCAAAAAGCACGATTTTATCAATTCTTATACTTTCTTGTAAACATAACGTTAACAATCAGGGGGGACGTTGCTGCTACATACTTCACTTTACTTCCAATGCAATCTCAAAATAAATGTCGCATGTTTAACACAGGTGCCGAATTAATGAGTTGACTGGAGCTCGGCCGAGGCTCGTAGAACCTTCCTCCGACACAGGCACGAAGCTCGCTCGAAGCACGCGCGATTTTATAAACTTTGCACAAGTCGGCCGAGGTACGGAAAGGGGTCGCCCGAGTATTGCGCGAAGGTCGCGTCGGGGACGACCGTATTCAGCGACCTTTGTCCGATTTTTGAAGACGAAGAACGGTCGAGACTCGTGGGATGTACGGCCGAATATCGGTCGACTCTCGGCCGCACAGGGGCGAGCTATAGGCGAGCTACGGGCGAGCTGAAAACGACCCCTTCGACCTCAAAAATCGCCGGCGACTAGACGCTGATGTTAAAAACACGTTTCACGTGTCAGCGAGCTTCGGCCGACTCCTAAAAATCGCCGGCGATTCCGAAAATTCGCGCGATGCTCGCCGAAACATCGGGCGTACTACTGCCGTAAATGTCGTTTAGAGCTCGCCGACTCGTCGGCCGATCGGTTTTCGCCCAATGTTGTGCGAAAATCAATCGGCCGACGAGTCGGCGAGCTGTAAACGACATTTACGGCAGTAGTACGCCCAATGTTTCGTCGAGCATCGAGCGAATTTTAGGGATCACCGGCGATTTTTAGGAGTCGGCCGAAGCTCGCTGACACGTGAAACGTGTTCTTACTTTTGAGGTCATAGAAATATTCCCAAGCGATCGCCCGAGCCTCGCTCCATGTGACGGGGACGATTTAAAACTATGGTGTATGGAGACGTGGTCCCAACCCCTTGTACATGTACATGTATGTGTCAAACGCAGTTGTTGATTCTCCTGTTTCTGCTTGTGTTTGTCCAGCTTGCTCCGGAGTTGAGAAGACAGTCTGCTCAGACGGTGACTGCGACGTGTATGAGCTGCTGTGTGACGGGATAGTGGACTGTAGTGATGGAAGCGATGAACGCCACTGTGGTAGGCATTCTCAAGTATCTGTAGTCATACCGTGCTGTTTCTAAAATTCTACACAAAAATGTTCACCGAAAGCATGCAGAAAGACGGCAGCCAAACGAATTCACCAATATTCCCAACTTTAGTCTGATTCAGAAATGTTTGATAATGTCGAGTTAGAGGCCGGAAGGCTGACTTGAACTCAAAGATATTCATGTCCAAACGCCGGCGTTTTATGGCAAAAATACGGAGCTAAATATGTGACCTTTTTGCTTAATTTATGTCACATGCGACGTAAAATACGTCACGTCCGACCTATTACAAACACGTTACACTTACGTTCGGCATATGTGACTATTACCTAAATAAGTGTCACGTCCTTCTATCGATGACCTAGTTAACGATTAGTAGCTTTAACTTTAGTAGGACGTGACTATGAACGAGTGACACTTAGCGGAATTTAGGTGAGGCGGAAACAGGGCCAATTTTAATTAAAGTCACATGTCCCAACACAAAGTAGGTAACGTCCTCTAAAATATGTCACGTCCAACCTAAAATAAACAAGTCACACATCACTCTGTTTAATTGACGTCACGTGCGAGGTAAAGTATACTGCGATTGTGAGCCACACTTTCCCAATAGGACAAGAAATACATCTCATTTTGTTTAGTGCAAAACGTCTTATGGTGGTAACAATAATGATAATTTTGCTCATCGCAGATTGGGATCTCCCAGAGAGTTGTCCAACGAATGGTTACCTCAGTCTGCCAAATGGCAAAACGTACGTGGCACCATCTGACGAGCGGGTCGTTTACGCCACGGCCCAGACCAGATGCGCCGCCGTGGGAGGAATGGTCGCCATGCCGTGGGACTGGAACGAGCAGGAGTATCTTGTGTTTTTCAAGAACTGTCTAGACGCGTGAGAACTGTGTCATTATCTTTCATACTCTGTTACATCGTGTAAAGACTTGCTTTTGAAAAAAAGATTTATTTCCTGTGTATTGCAAAACAATATTTCTTCTTAGTATATTATAATCATGGAAGATTAAACTCTTACGACTGAAAATATCAGCTAGAGAGTGGCGGCCTTTGTCGCGGTTTAAGGATGGGAGAGGGTTGTGATGTGTATCGCCTCTTAAACCCCGCGCTCCAATCACCTGCTCTGTTTTGTTCTGTATTATGCTATTACCTATAACCGACCCCCTCTTTGTACATTTGAAGTGTTTTCATTAAGATGGATAAGCTACATTAAATTTCAGTTGATTTTCTTTGGGGTGCTGTTAACAGTCGCATCTTACCCTTCTATTAGATTTAAATATACTGATCACCTTAGGAAACAACATACACCATGCACCTTCTGAAACATTCTATCAGAACAGAACAAACGGAACAACAGAACTAAACATTTTCTCACTGCATGTTACAGAGATGCTCAGTTTTGGCTGGGACTCAGTAGAACTGACGGGACGTGGTTCGACAGCCTAGGTACGGCGCTTGGTGAATTTGCTGGATGGGCGCCCGGGGAGCCCAATAGGCCTGAAAACCTCTGTTCTCATCTTGTGTATGGAACACGATCCAACAGTGAACGCAGAAACAAGTGGGCGGACGCAGATTGCAGCCCTTCGAGCTATAGATACATCTGTGAAAGAAGTAAGTTCCATGGAACATCCGTCATTAATCTTACCAAGTTTACTTTACTTCTTTATAAAGCAGGTTAAACCACATATAAATGAAAAAAAGCTATTAATAATACATGTAGTTTGTCTTGCTGCCACATTGTTTCATATAACTGTTTTGCAACACACGAAATAAACTTTAAGGTGTTTCCTTTCTTAACATCAGTCATTAGACAAAGAGTGCAAGACAAACCACCAAAGCTAGTAACCACAATGTTGGTCAATTCATTTGTATGAATACATGTACGAAACCACAGATAGTATATTAGGAATCGTTTGCGAGCCCAACCAATAGATTCATCTGTGAAACAAGTATGTTTCAGCGTCAGCACCAAGAATTTAGTTTACTTTCTTACAAAACAGGGTACACCATACAACAGTTTTTGAAAGAACACTGGGACAAACGAGAGGTACTAAAAGTTTTCACTTGGCAACATGATAGCCTGTTTATTACCTTCGCCAAGAAGGTTATGTTTTCGTGGCCGTGTGTGTGTATGTCTGTGTGTCTGTGTGTGTGTCTGTGTGTCAACAGCATAACTTGAGAAGGCCAGTATGTTTATATGCACCCATAGCTTTTATTTCCCTATTTATAAGCAATTTTGTACTGATCTATGGACACTACACATTTCCCTGGACAAACAACCCAAGCAACAGAAAGACACATATTTTGTGTTACATATAGATACTACGTATAACTACGTAATGGCGAGTCCTATAACCATTTTGTTGGGATACAGGAAAATATATTGCTATTAGAATGCTTTTGTGCTAACGGGTAATACACTATTATCTAGTTTTCAGCAAAACATGCTAGAAAGAGCCAATGTTTTCAACTCTCTTTTTTTTAATCACAACTTACTTAAAATGCTTCAGGAAGTCTGTTTACCCTGAAGCTTAGAGGAGAAGGTGCACCCCAAGGTGTTCGGCAAGAACGCAATCTACACATGCAAACAGAATGCTATTCACCTTGCTGGCATACACAGCTTTAAAATTGTGTAAAATGGGACTTAAACATGGGAAGTAAATGGCTGAAATATGCTGTATTTGCTCCGGAGCAAATGTCGGCCTTTCTAGTCAATTTCATTTTCTTTCGCTCGATCCCAGATACAGACATCGGAATGTGTAATAACGGTCTTATCATCAAGACGACACAAGCATGTGATGGCAGGGACGACTGCGGAGACCTCACAGACGAGAGATACTGCTGTGAGTAAATACACCCACTGCAGCAAGCAAGCATGTAAGCATGTAAATGGGAAAACATATTGTTTTAGGAGGTTTCATCTCCTTTTCTTTTGAAGTCAGAACCATCTTGCTTATTACTTACGGGACAGAAGTATTGTTTTGGGCGGCGCTGTTTAAGGGGGGTATGTATTTCGTCCCGAGTAGCTAGCTATAGGGAGGATTGAAAGAGCGTGGGTTTCAGTTGATTGACAGGGTTGTGACCCGGTATGCCCTTGAATGGATGAATACCCTTATTGTACATACATACATACCCACTGGGTTAAGTACATGTCACAACAAAGGAATAGCTTGTATTATATACAATAGTATACTCACACATGATCAAGCTAGCACTAGCATTCTAGTCTATGAAGTACACTCCTCTCTTATCTGTGATGGTGAAAAGGTCGGGACAGACATATTTTAGGATCAGAGGTTTGTCTAAGCTCAATAGAAATGTGAATTTGTCTGTAGGAAAACATTGATGTTATCAGTCTATAAGGTTCAACTCTCTCATTGTTGTAGAACTTGACTACACTCTACTACAATACGTTCATCTTCTATTCTATGCTTCTAGCAAGCAGTTGCTAGCAAGCAAATTTTCGTTGATTATCTTTGTTAGGCCACAGCAAGTAAATTCCATGGAAGGCATCCAAGCGTGCATTGATTTTCCTCTGCGCCATTGAGAAAAATGTTTATAGTTCTAAGCTCAGAAAAGCTTGTAGTTGAATACAACAATTGTACGATTGGCTAGATTTTGTATATATTTAGATATATACAGAGGTACAGTTTAAAACTAGCCTGTACCAGGCATCGGAAGTTGGTCCGCTAAAGAGTACAGTTCGGGAGCGGCAAACTGTACTTTTTAGTGGACCCACTCCTCTGGCAAATTATCTGTCTATTTGGCCAATTTCTACTCTTTCCGGCCGCTTCCCGAAACCTGGTAGAGGCTAGTTTAAAACTAGTTGGTGTGAATGTGATTCAGTGTCGCTTGTAACCCTCAGCCGTCTGTGAGAACGGCGCTCCGGTCCTCCCGACTGCTGTGTGTGACGGTAGAGATGACTGTGGAGACGGCAGTGACGAGCGGAACTGCGGTAGGTCTCACGAGAAGCTATAGCCTGGTTCTCCACAAGCCAGGTTAGGGGTATTTTACCGTTCTAAGCATAGGGTCTCTTCTGACATGTCAGATCTGTCCAGCCGGCCTTAGTTATTGCCGTCCTTCGTAGGCGAGCTTAACCAACCCAGTAAAATACCCCGGCGTCCGCCATAATGGACCTGGGCCTTCGGACAGTACTCCCAGCATCAAAGAGATACCGTAGCTACCCGGTATCCCTACGGTGCTGGGAGTACTGTCCGCCCGCCCAGGTCCATTAGGTATTTTACGGGGTCGGTTTCAATTAGTCCGCCTAGGATACACGTATTCGTGTCAACACGTTTAAAGTATGCATAGCACAAAATCCTTCACCAGAGAGGGTACAATCAATGAAGATATCAAGTATCAAAAATTCCAAAAACAGAATCCAGAGGGTTTGTGGCTATATATCTACTGTCAACCTGAATATCTTTATATCTTGTCAACGTTTAACGTTCTAATGTAGACTTTTTGTCCACAGAATGTTACTATCTGCGGGACAGAGGCGTAAGCTACAGAGGTCGTGCAAACCGGACCGACTCCTGTCAGTTCTGGACATCTCAGTACCCCCACGCCCATAACCACACTCCCGAGGTGTACCCGTCAGCAGGGCTGGAGTGGAACTACTGTAGGAACCCGGACGGGAAGGACCGGCCGTGGTGCTACACCAACAACCCCCTCATCAGGTGGATGTACTGTGACGAGGTCTTCGCTTGTGACGGTATGGTCATGTCTTTACTTCCGGGTATGGAAGTATTGTTGAGCTGTAGTTTTGCGTGCCTGTGTGTCCGGACAGAGGCTGACAGCACGTGGGTGGCATGGGGGAAGATTGGCAGGTAGAATGACAGGAGGTCAAAAGGTCAGACCAAGGAGGTTAAAAAGGGAAACCTCCTTGGTTAGACACAGGAAATATGATGAACTTGAGAGAAGGTTAACAGCATACGGGTAGCTGGAAAATTGACAGGCAGAATGGCAGGAGGTTAAAAGGTCTGACACAGGAAATGGGGTATACTTGAAGGTCACAAATATCCAAGATACTTTTTGGGAGTCTGAAATCTCCGATTTCTTGTTAAATTTGTTTCTTCAAGGTGGGAAATAAAACCACGACCGTGCATTTTCTGCAGCCATGCATTTTAGTTCCACGACCCCATCATTCAGCAACAATCATTTTCTTTTTCTAGTTACTAAGTGCTGTAAATCGGTTCGCGGTGGTTTTATTTTCGCGCGCTTTTCGCGGTCTCCTCTTAACGCGAAATCATGACAGTGTGAATATGTGTATTGCATTTCTATTGTACTACAGAATTACATGAAGTTTAAACACCGAGAAAGCCTAGAGGAAACTTCCTTTTCTCTCATACCGCGAAATAAACCACCGCAAAATTACATGCATTTACAGTATTAAATATTGTCATAATTTGCATAAATTGTGACGAAAGACGTTCTCCTTCATCTAAGTTGTATCTGCCACAAATATGACGTACGTTTTCTAATATGTTTCCCATATCAGCCGTACCGACACGTTGTTTCTTCGCCAGCGACAAGGGGAGGAGCTACGCAGGGCACATACATAGGTAACTCTACCATAGTTTAGGGAAAACCTAGTTTTTCTACACCTCGATCATTGGTTGATAACTCTGGTACTTGAATGCATGGCTATTTCTTGTTCATGGCTATTTCTTGTTCTTTTCTGAGCTGGTTTTAAATACTTGGTAGTTGGTACGTCCTGCTCCACCAGTTTATTAGTCATTTTGTGTATCATGCATAGTCTGGATGATAAGTGGAAAGGGAGCCTTATCACGACTGTACCCCTCCGCAGGGCGGGAGACCGACTGTGTCAGAGATGGGACTCCCAGTCCCCCCACAGCCATCCCCACACACCACAGGCTCATCCTGATGCAGGGCTGGAGGAAAACTTCTGCCGTAACCCTGACAACAAGGAGCGGCCCTGGTGCTACACGACGGACGAGGACTGGGGTTGGGACTACTGCGACGTGATGGAATGTGTTGGTAAGAAAACTTTTGCTCATATTCACAAATGTGATATTCACAATTTGTAAATAATTCTCTGCAATTCAGTGACTGTGTCACTGCGAAAGAAGAATAAATATCTTGAGTCTGAGTCTTGAGTGTGGTTGGGCCAAAGCACGTTGGCAGAACGTACTGCGCCTCTGTGAAACTCGTGTCTATATATATATATATATATATATATATATATATATATATGTATATATACGAGTATCTATCTATCTATCTATCTATCTATCTATCTATCTATCTATATATATATATATATATATATATATATATATATATATATATATATATAACAGGCGACACTTTAAATCCGGAACAACACTTTAAATCCGGAACAACACTTTAAATTGCGCTCCGATGCAGAATTCTGCAGAACTGACCTAGTCCACCGGGACCTACCAATGTTACCTAGTAGACGTAATTGTATTGTGCATAGCAGAACATCTCATTTAAGGTCGTATTCGCGTATGACATCTCGTCTCGGGCAAAATTCTGATGCAACGTTGACCAAACATCCAACGAAAACCGTGAAAAATACGGGTTTTGCGCAGGTACAGTAGGTTCTGCCGACGTGCAAAACAGACCATTTTGCATATTTTGTTGTTGTTGTTTATTGTTTTGCACTTACAAATGAAACAAAATAAAACAATTGAGAAATAAATACATAACAGGGCCGGAAACCTGGTGGTTTATCCTAGGCCCTCCCCAATACTACAAAATTAAAGATAAATTACCATGAACCAAATTTGAAACAATGAAACAATTTTCCCTGCATCAACACATACATGAATCGTTTGCCGGTCAACATTTTATGTAGAACCTACAGAAGAAAGCCAAGCGCGCTGTCCAAGTACGTCGCTGCTTGAGTACACCACCTGCTCAAGCAAGTTTGTCGGGACCAGATGCGGCTCCTGGAGGTCAGACAGGTCCTACTGTCAGTGCGACCCGGACTGTAGCTGGTACGGGGACTGCTGCCAGGACGTGGGGTGCGTAAACTCCACACATCAATCAAGACATCAGATTCCTAATACATACATAGTACATAAGCTGATGAGACCAAATGACTGCATGGAGGTCAACTGAAAGTATGTGTGTGCGCGCGCGCGTGTATGTATGTATGATTGTGTGTGTGGTTGTGTGTGTGTGTGTGTGAGTGTGCGTGTGTGTGTGTGAGTGTGTGTGTGTATGTGTAATTGTATGTGTGTGTATGTGTGTCTCTCTCTGTGTGTGAGTGTGTGTGTGTGAGTGTGTGTATGTGTGATTGTATGTGTGTGTATGTATGTATGATTGTGTGTGTGATTGTGTGTGTGGTTGTGTGTGTGGTTGTGTGTGTGTGTGTGTGTGTGTGTATGTGATTGTGTGTGTGAGTGTGTGTGTATGTGTGTATGTGTGTGCGCGCGTGCGTGTGTTTCTATCCACAGATAGAGGAGAGAGAGAGAGAGAGAGAGAGATAGAGAGAGAGAGAGAAAGAGAGCGCATATACATATATAATCATAATCAACCATTTCCCTTCATTCTGTGTCCCACATGCAGGGAAGTGTGCCCCAGTCTGGTTCAAACGCCGTCTGACCGCCACTACCGCAAGTGGCAGTGTCTACCCGGCTACTACGGCCCGTCAGCCTACTGGCTGGTCGCCGACTGCCCCGATAACTGGCCAGATGACACCATCAGACAACAGTGTGTAAAACAAGTGGATGCCTACAACCCGAGTGATATAATCTACCGCATGCCCGTGCAAGACAATTCAACACTCATCCACTACAGAAACAAATTCTGTGCCTCGTGTAACAATGCAAGCGCGGCAGAAGCAGTCTTTTGGGTGGGCATGCCCGTGTGCTCCGGGTTGATTAAATCTTCTAGCCACGTCTATTGGGGTTCCCAATTATACAACAGCACATTCAATAGCGGTACGAACTGCCAGGGAATTGAAGTGCTAGAATTTTATCCATTAAGGAATATGAAGGTAAGGCCGTGTTTTCTCCAAGAGCTCTATTCGTCGAATGAGAATTGCGATGCTTGTAAGTCCTACACGCTTCTACTGCGAAGCTCTACTGACAAACTTTACAAAAACATCCACTGCGCTCTTTGCGAAGGGCTTTCCCTTACGTCAGGAGCACAGCTAAAATGTGCTGGTGCAGTTATAGACGGAAGCAAAAGCCCTGAGATGTTTCGTTTGATTGCGTTGACTAATCTGTTCAACTTCAATACTGATGAAAGTCGCCTAACAGAATGTCCCTCCAACACCTTTTACGACCCATTTGTTGACATATGCCGACGTTTCTCGTCCGTAAGCCATGGTTCATCAAACAAAACTGTCCCGTTCCCAAACTGCAGCAGGTCCATTTGGACGTTCACGGCCGAAGAGTTCGACGTCCTCCCCAATGGCAGTGTCCACCTGTTGAGTTCTAACGTGTCCTGCCCAGCCGAGCAGGTGGCCATCCTGAACACAACAGCATCAATCTGCGGAGACTGCCTACTGGAGTATTTTTCGAACGAAACAAAGGGAGGGGAAACGATCAGCAGTTGGGAGGTTGACCAGGGTTACCTAACCCTGAGTCTTGTGTCTGCGTCTGCTGTAGCCGTGGTTGCTTTCGTAGTGCACACTGTCAGGTCCGAGCAGTGGAAGAACCTCTCGGCAAAGCTAAAGGTGCAGATGATGTCATGCCTGGCTGTAGCTGAAACCCTTTTCGTCATGCGCGTGTTGGTTCCTCCCGGGCCGGCATGTACCGCATTTGCGATTCTCCTGCACTATCTTCTGCTGACCGCCTTTACGTCTATGAACGCGCTTTCATACGATCTGTTTCTCACCTTTCGTGAGGGATCCACAAGAGCGAAGCTGCACAAGTATATCTTGTACACCTGGCTGGCGCCGGTACCTGTAATCGCTGCCACGGTGTTTGTGGAATTCTTCCCCGCCATTTCTGTCAAGGTGGGCTACGGGGAGAAGTGTTGGATCGGTAACCCAATAGGCAGCTTGGTGGCTTTTGGAGTTCCTGTCTTCTGTGCGCTTCTGGTCAATGCTGTCCTGACCATCCTTGTGCTGCTGTCCATACGGAAGTCATTTCAGATTGCCAACGCTGCTCTGTCGCGCTCAGGGACTAGCAAGGCCTGGGTCTACCTGCGTATCTCGTTTCTGATGGGGTTCACCTGGATTCTCGGCTTCATCTATCCTTACGTCGACAGTAGAGTTCCCGAGTACATCTTCATTGTGCTGAACGCTTCTTACGGCCTACTGTTGGCCTTGCTGATGACCCTGACGTCTGAGGTGGTGCAGAAGATGACGACTTGGTTCAGGGAACGGTTTCATCTGGAGGAAGCAACCACCCAACAGACTCCCGCAGGTGGGACAGGGGCCATGGCAGGGGGAACAGGGACGGCAGTTGGAAGCAACACTGTAAGTGTCCAACAGACCACCGCACGTGGAACAGGGGCAATAGCAGGTGGAACCGACGGTATAAGCACCCAGCAGTCTCCCGCAAGTGGAAACGGGGCCATGGCAGAGGGAACCCACACTGTAAGTGTCCAAGTCCAACAGACCACCGCACGTGGAACAGGGGCAATAGCAGCTGGGACCCACGGTATAAGCACCCAGCAGTCTCTCGCAAGTGAAAACGGGGCAAAGGCAGGTGGAACCGACACTGTAAGTGTCCAACAGATCACAGCACGTGGAGCTGGGGCAATGGCAACTGACGCTGTAAGCTCCCAGCAGAGTCCCGCAAGTGGAAATGGGGTCAAAGCAGGTGGAACTGTGGTAACAGCAGGTGGAACCGACACTGTAACCCCTCGGCAGTCTCCCGCAGGTGGAAATGGGTTAAAGGTAGGGGGGACCGGCGCTGTAAGCACCCAGCAGACCCCAGCAGGTGGAACAGGGGCCATGGTTGGGGGAACTGACACTGCAACACCACCTTAAGTGTCCAACAGATCACCGAGTCACAAGTTCAAGGCCTTCGGGATCGGCACTAATGAGAATTTAATTGATACAGGATAAGTGGCCTGCCAAACCTTTAGGTGACTAGTACTAGCTTTAAAGGCCACACTCTGCGCGCCAGGCTATGTGTATTTATTTTGATCTCGCGGCAGTATTCTCGCGAGAAGATGCGAGAGATGTAAAATTTCCCATGAAACATTGCGCGTCGCGGAAAAATTCAACTAGACGGCGCTAGACACCGGTACCGATGGGAATATACTGGGAATAGTACTGGTAAGTTTTGTGATTGTTACTAACCATTGTATCTAAGTGGAAGATGTACTTTATACTGGAGGATCCCACCAAATGGATTTTTACAGTTCGGGACAAAAGTTATTATGATTACTACAGCAGAAATGTGTAAATAATGCTTTGAATCACACAATGTGCCTTTGAAAGAGATGTCTTTTAAAGTGTACTTAAACAGGCATTTTATGTAACATTAGCTTAATATACTTGTACCCAAGACAAAAAAGCTTTTAATCATAATGATGATTTTAAAAACAGGTATTTATGATGTAACATTAGGTTATACTAGTACTCAAGATAAGAAAGAGTTCAATGATACTAAAGATTTAAGTAAGAAAGTGTCTGTACTCTGTACAGTACAGTGCCTTAAAATGTCCCGTACAACAAGCTTTATATCATTAACAGGCACATATTTTCATTACGGACCATCAAGTAAGCATCTATTTCTAGTGTTTAAAACTATTAGATATATATAGCTGTATAAAAGTTTTTTTTTCATTATTCACCAAATGCCGTAGTGCCTTTGTATAATAATACAATCGAGGGAAGATAGGCCTTTGTTTAATATAATGGATAGGAAGAAAAGAACCCGTGGTTAACATGCATGAAACGAACTTATAAGCGATACTACTAACGTTAAGATGTCAAAAGGAATAGGTGCACAAATGTCGTTCTGCGTTTCTTTAATATTATAACTATAAGATCACTTAATGATTGTCACATTTATTTAACAAAAACGTGTGCTGAATTGTCTAGACCGGTAACGGTTGTGATTTTATAGCATAACAAGCCGCCAATGGCCAAAAAATCTAATCATACAAGGCCTACTGACGTACCAAATATAGTAATATAAATACCCAGGCTTTCTAAAGTTATCGTGTTCACAGACAGACGCTCCCAAAAAATTACTTTCTTGGTGAAGGTAACAACTTTGAAGTCATTTCAAGTTGTTTGCTCTGTTTCAATTGTCCAAGACTGTAGAGTTATCGCTCTGCTACTATAATCTCTAAGCAGATCCTTCGGTGGCAACACAGTATCCAGAGGAGTATCCCTTGGCCATTATGGACACTCCCCTGGCCAATGGATACTGTCTTACCACCGAAGGATCTGGTTGGAGATTATCGCTCTGCTGTAGTGTCAGGTTGTCATAAGCTGTGCACGAGCGCCCCCTAGTGTACCTGTCCGTACAAGGTGTTCAACAAACATTTTAACCATACATATTTTCTCAGTCAACTAGCTTTGCCATCTAGGTATTCCTAGTTGTGTTTGTATTTATTAGAAATGAAACAAATCATTACATTTACACTAGGGCTGCCAAGGCAGCTCTAGCTGGTAACGACTGACTCACTGAAGAATACAGACAAGTACACAAACATACAACATGTAGCTTATAACAATACATTACCTGCCAATAAAAGAAAACAAAATGAGTAAGAGACGATATATAATGATACAAGATAAAAGATTCGTCTTACAACTTATTTTCTGATACTGTCACTGCATGTACGTGTTACGGTCAGTCATACCTGTCATTGTACAGCAGCATTCACAAAAAACATTCAGTTCATCACAATTATTAAACACATACATGTATTCTCCATATAAAAACACTCGTTTTTCAGGAAACGTTTCAATTGAATAAACTTCATGGAGCCTGGGTGCCATCAGATTTGCTACGAAGCTCCTTGCACTCGCTGGCCCAATTTTTTCTTTGGGGTGGGGGGCAGTGAGTGCAAGGAGCTCCACAGCAAATTGGATGATAGCCAGGCTAATACAACTACAGTTGGCAGAAATAAATTTGAAATTGCATCTAGAAAGAATTATATAATCAACTTGCAATTCGACGAGCTAAAAGACTACAGACTCACAGTCAGTGTTTCAAATAAAGTATTTTGATCCCAATTAGAAATGTGTGCATTCTTGCCTTTTCTTGCACAATAGAAACGAACGGTAGAACCAGCAGGGTGTCCCCCTTCCTACTGATAATTTCCTTCATGATGAGGATCTCGGCCACCAGGATTTTCCCGCCACTGGTAGACAATGATGGTGATGTTCTGTTTGAGTGGCAGTTTTTCTCACAGTAATTTTCTGTAGAATTTTTCTGTTTCGAAGCAGTGTCTGAGGCTTGTACCTGGTTGGCCTTACCTTCTGTAAAGCAGATTTGTCTGGCAATCAGACTATCTAAAATATTTGAAACACCCTCCATCTTGGATTTTGTGTCACGTGACTGTGTCATTGGAATCGACATGGAATGGTCGACTGTATCGAAGGGGTGCGCCTGTCAACTTTTTCAATTTTATATACGAATTTTTCCACTCTTTCTACGTTAATAATAATAATGGTGAATATTTTACAAATCGTATAATGATTATTTAACACAAAAAAAGAAACAGGGCAACCTTTTACCAGGTACCATTGATAGTTTATTAGAATTAAACGAATTTAAGATACAGCTCCGTTTATGATGTTATTTTCGTGCATTGTATTTATCTAGTTGCAATTAGCCTTCGGGGATCAACTTTTCTCCATTATAAAAGAGAACGTCTAAAATGGTCGCTTTTTCTGGAAAATATCAATGTACATGTATACCGACAGACTTAAAGTAAACTTTGACAGTAAAGCAACAATGCAAATTTTTTGTTATTTCCCTTTTCTGTTGTTAATGTTAGATACAGCAAAAGGTTTTTAGACGATTTTCATTGTGTAAAAACAAATTAGCAATTGGCGTATCATCCGAAAGTCAAATGTATTGTGAACAAGGGCAATTCAGCTGACTATGTATAGCTAGCGTACTGTACTTAAGTTCGGAAATTTGAGTAAAAATCAAATCATCGAACTGATTTCAAATTAACTGTCGAATATTATCAGATATAGATTATCATTGTGAGGCTACTGTACTTTTACAAAATGTTGAAGATATTTATTTAACATTCCAGTTATATTTTTTTCTTCAAGTTTTCTATTCTTATTACCGACTTATAATATATAAAAAAGTACAGTACATTTCTAAGTTACAGTACATCTATCATCTTGAAACAAAAATTTGAATATACATTGTAGAGAATGTATAAATTAAAACTACATTTTATCATAAACATTAAATCAAAGATCGACTGATGCGGCTGCTCATGTAATTCATTTCCAGACTGTATTACGTAGACACAACAGATGTGAGATGTGTTTTCTAGCGCAAGAGAATCAAATGGAAATGGTCGAAACAAAATGACTTTCAAGGTAATTTGATCGGTTTCTCTTAAAAATTTACACAAAGTATGATCCTGGTACCGTAAATGTCTCATACTTTTATATGATAAAACACTTATGCTCCGTGCTGTGGAGACCTTGCCTTGGCTAGAAAGCCAGCAGGCGATAGAACATCTCAACGGCCAGGGCAATAGCTGCGCTCCAAAGCTGTGCTCGTACTTGCACCCCACCACTCGTTGTGTTGAACTCTGTGACGAAAAGGAGCAAAAAAACTGATAAAAAACACGCCATCCTACCATTGGGACCGTTAATCAATTACTTTATCCCTCATATATCTTGGGAGCTTGGACTTGCTCTCTTTCTAACAGTATGTTTTTCTCTGTGATTATTTACTATTATTAATAGTTATCCACACAGAAACAAACACACCCGACACACTCCGAAACTCATCGGCACACACACACACACACACACACACACACACACACACACACACAAACACATACGTGTACACGCCCCCCCCCCCCACACGCCCCCCACACACACACCGTGAGAGAGTCATGAGAGTGTGTGTGTACACGCGCGCGCGCACACACACACGTACACACACACACACACACACACACACACACACATACACACGCACACACATACCGTGAGAGAGAGAGAGAGAGAGAGAGAGAGAGAGACAAAAAGACAGAAGCAGAGACAGAGACAGACAGAAATAAAAACAGACATATATAAAAGAAATAAAAGCAGACATACATAAAACAGAGAGAGGCAAAGCGTGACAGAGAGAGACAGGCCTTTCGGTGCGGTCACATTCTTTCTCGATAATTATAGCCCACCTGTTGGCACAAAGGGTGGTTCCAGACCAACAGACGGTCCAGTGGTGTCCTGGTGACGCACGCTCGGTGCGCTGCTGACGTGAGCGGTGGACACCTCGGCCTGGTCTCCACAGTCCTGCTCGTCCTCCCCTGATGCACAATCCGGGTGTCCGTCACAGATCAGATGATTGGGCACACAGTACGGCTCAGGGTCGCCGAGTCGCCCACAGGTCAATGTGAGGCAATCACTCCGCGATGGATCTACATGTATGTCAGGGTATAGACTCCGATCAATTCTACCGACAGAGATCCCGATCGCAGCCTCTGTCAACGTCACAGTTGCGTTGCGCAGTAGAGGGCCAAAAATGTAGTGCCTACTTAATACCTTTGAAAATCCTTTTTTCCCTTGAAACTTTTGGTGCATTTTGGAGACTTTTGGGCTGGAAGGAACAGGAACACTTTCCTACTTTGGTCAAGTTTTCTTGATTTCACCAGTTTAGTGGGTGTAATGAGAGACCTGAGTGATGAGGTCTTGCCTACCCAGAGCGGAAGGATACATTAGAAAATTAGGTCAGAAATAGGGTTTGTTTACTGTTGTTGGCTTTTTGGTGCAGAAGAATTTTTGCGATTGAAATGTGGGAAAGTACTTTTAAAGGTTCTTCTTTTAGTGCATTTAACGATAGGTTTCTATAGGCACAATAAACTGTACTGTCTGCCCTGTACTACCCCCCTCCCTCCATCTCATACTCATTAGCTGGAGTAGGTTTGGGATTTTTTTCCCCAATATTATCTACCTGTGCCTTTTGTTAGATGATGACCCAATTTGGGGAATATGGGTGTATTGTTTGGCATTTTTTCTTAGCAAAAGTGTGTTATCAGCATGACAATGTTTTCCTATGGGCGGTGTGTATCATGGCTAATTTAAAGTTGCCAGAAATAGCTTGGAAAGCTTGAGTGACTGCAAAAGTGGTATAGGTTTGTTGGAAATGATGGACTGACAGGTTTGTGAAGGTTAATAACATAATAATTTTTATCAATTAACAGCTGTTAATCAAAATGTGCCCTGCCTGGGAGCCCCCCCCACACACACACACACAACACACAGAAATAATCATTTTTAGTGTTTGTTGGAGGCAAAACAAGGATGGATATTGCTATATATACCATGGATGTGGTACAGGACAATGTTTCCTGTGAAAAAGAAGGGATTTGGTGTGTGTAGAGACTTTCCAGCTCTTTGTTCTCAGGTCCTTGTGTGTGAATTTGGGGGTTTTCATAGGTCAGTGTGGTCAGGTACCTAGTATGAAAGTCAAAATAAAAGGGAAACCTTCTATTGGGTTGTTGCAAATTCTCTTCAGAGTAGTAGAATAGACTATGGCAAGTACTTATTGAGAGTAGTCAATAGACAGACCCTTGTGAAATTTGAAAAAAGTCATGTGATATGGTAGGTATGCTGGCACACTGTTGTACAAGCCTCAGTATAGGCCCCCAGCACTGGTATAAGCCTAGTAGTTCTCAATTCCCAAGGGGGCTATCAATGAACTTCATCTTTGGGAAACATGATCACACCCCCTCAGTGTATCAACCAGAGAGGTAGTTTTTCCTCAATTCTCTTTTTCTGTATCCCAGAATGTACTCCCCCCCCTCCCTCCATCTCATACTCATTAGCTGGAGTAGGTTTGGGATTATTTCCCCCAATATTATCTACCTGTGCCTTTTGTTAGATGATGACCCAATTTGGGGAATATGGGTGTATTGTTTGGTATTTTTTCTTAGCAAAAGTGTGTTATCAGCATGACAATGTTTTCCTATGGGCGGTGTGTATCATGGCTAATTTAAAGTTGCCAGAAATAGCTTGGAAAGCTTGAGTGACTGCAAAAGTGGTATAGGTTTGTTGGAAATGATGGACTGACAGGTTTGTGAAGGTTAATAACATAATAATTTTTATCAATTAACAGCTGTTAATCAAAATGTGCCCTGCCTGGGAGCCCCCCCCCCCCACACACACACCACACAGAAATAATCATTTTTAGTGTTTGTTGGAGGCAAAACAAGGATGGATATTGCTATATATACCATGGATGTGGTACAGGACAATGTTTCCTGTGAAAAAGAAGGGATTTGGTGTGTGTAGAGACTTTCCAGCTCTTTGTTCTCAGGTCCTTGTGTGTGAATTTGGGGGTTTTCATAGGTCAGTGTGGTCAGGTACCTAGTATGAAAGTCAAAATAAAAGGGAAACCTTCTATTGGGTTGTTGCAAATTCTCTTCAGAGTAGTAGAATAGACTATGGCAAGTACTTGTTGAGAGTAGTCAATAGACAGACCCTTGTGAAATTTGAAAAAAGTCATGTGATATGGTAGGTATGCTGGCACACTGTTGTACAAGCCTCAGTATAGGCCCCCAGCACTGGTATAAGCCTAGTAGTTCTCAATTCCCAAGGGGGCTATCAATGAACTTCATCTTTGGGAAACATGATCACACCCCCTCAGTGTATCAACCAGAGAGGTAGTTTTTCCTCAATTCTCTTTTTCTGTATCCCAGAATGTACTCCCCCCCCTCCCTCCATCTCATACTCATTAGCTGGAGTAGGTTTGGGATTTTTTTCCCCAATATTATCTACCTGTGCCTTTTGTTAGATGATGACCCAATTTGGGGAATATGGGTGTATTGTTTGGTATTTTTTCTTAGCAAAAGTGTGTTATCAGCATGACAATGTTTTCCTATGGGCGGTGTGTATCATGGCTAATTTAAAGTTGCCAGAAATAGCTTGGAAAGCTTGAATGACTGCAAAAGTGGTATAGGTTTGTTGGAAATGATGGACTGACAGGTTTGTGAAGGTTTATAACATAATAATTTTTATCAATTAACAGCTGTTAATCAAAATGTGCCCTGCCTGGGAGCCCCCCCCCCACACACACACAACACACAGAAATAATCATTTTTAGTGTTTGTTGGAGGCAAAACAAGGATGGATATTGCTATATATACCATGGATGTGGTACAGGACAATGTTTCCTGTGAAAAAGAAGGGATTTGGTGTGTGTAGAGACTTTCCAGCTCTTTGTTCTCAGGTCCTTGTGTGTGAATTTGGGGGTTTTCATGGGTCAGTGTGGTCAGGTACCTAGTATGAAAGTCAAAATAAAAGGGAAACCTTCTATTGGATTGTTGCAAATTCTCTTCAGAGTAGTAGAATAGACTATGGCAAGTACTTATTGAGAGTAGTCAATAGACAGACCCTTGTGAAATTTGAAAAAAGTCATGTGATATGGTAGGTATGCTCGCACACTGTTGTACAAGCCTCAGTATAGGCCCCCAGCACTGGTATAAGCCTAGTAGTTCTCAATTCCCAAGGGGGCTATCAATGAACTTCATCTTTGGGAAACATGATCACACCCCCTCAGTGTATCAGCCAGAGAGGTAGTTTTTCCTCAATTCTCTTTTTCTGTATCCCAGAATGTACTCCCCCCCCTCCCTCCATCTCATACTCATTAGCTGGAGTAGGTTTGGGATTTTTTTCCCCCAATATTATCTACCTGTGCCTTTTGTTAGATGATGACCCAATTTGGGGAATATGGGTGTATTGTTTGGCATTTTTTCTTAGCAAAAGTGTGTTATCAGCATGACAATGTTTTCCTATGGGCGGTGTGTATCATGGCTAATTTAAAGTTGCCAGAAATAGCTTGAAAAGCTTGAATGACTGCAAAAGTGGTATAGGTTTGTTGGAAATGATGACTGACTGATTTGTGAAGGTTTATAACATAATAATTTTTATCAATTAACAGCTGTCAATCAAAATGTGCCCTGCCTGGGAGCCCCCACCCCCCACAGCACACAGAAATAATAATTTTTAGTGTTTGTTGGAGGCAAAACAAGGATGGATATTGCTATATATACCATGGATGTGGTACAGGACAATGTTTATTGTGAAAAAGAAGGGATTTGATGTGTGTAGAGACTTTCCAGCGCTTTGTTCTTAGGTCCTTGTGTGTGAATTTGGGGGTTTTCATAGGTCAGTGTGGTCAGGTACCTGGTATAAAAGTCAAAATAAAAGGGAAACCTTCTATTGGATTGTTGCAAATTCTCTTCAGAGTAGTAGAATACTGTATAAGTATAAAAGATTTTGTCTAACACCGGGATGACTGCCTGTGCAGATGTTGACTTCAAGTGTTCCATTACAGGATACCTTGAGTGTTCATCAATGACTACAATGAGGTAGTCTCCGCTCGGTAACGGTCTCCAGAAATCTGCACATAGTTCTGTCCACGGGTGGTCTGGCATAACGGTTGGCTGTAGCGGTACTGCGGTTGGCGTCTTTGTTGCTGCTTGGCACGCAAGACGTCCCTTCAGCGTTTCATTCACCTTGTCGTCTATCCCAGGAAACCATACTTTCTCTCGGAGTAGTGCCTTTGTTTTTGCAATCCCCTGGTGTCCTTCATGGGCTATGGCGATTACTCGGCTTTGGAGACTCGCCGTGATAACGATTCTGTTTCCACGTAGGAGTAGGTCCTGGTCTTGATTCACGGTCAGTTCACCTTGGACTTTGGCTATCACCTCGATAGACTTGTCACAGTTCTCTGCTGATTTGTGGTCGTGCCACCTCACCTGCCGCTTCTCTGTAGATGTATCGCTGTTTGTAGCGTAGGGTCCCTCATCGTTTCTTCCTTGATCTCTTCAAGTGATAGTGACTTGGGTGTTGCCTGTTGTGAAATGTAGTTCACATACTCCTCAGTTGTGCAGGTGTGGCGAGTTTTTTTTGACCTGGGTAACGGATGTCTCGACATGTAGTCTGCCGGATTGTCTCTTTCGGGCTGATAGATGACCTCAAACTGGTACTGTTGTAGCTTGATCAGCCATCTCTCTATCCTCAGTGGTGGTTTGGCGGTTGGCTTGTTGAAGATGCTCACGAGGGGTAGGTGGTCTGTTACCACGGTGAATTTGCTTCCGTACAGGTATAAGTTGAAGTGTTGTAGACCCCAATAGATAGCCAAAACTTCTCTCTCTGTCTGGCTGTATCTTGTCTCCACGTCTGAGAGGGATCTGCTGGCGTATGCAATCACACTTCTAGTGTCGTCTCTCCCCTTCTGTGTGAGGATGGCGCCAAGGCCTGATCGGCATCGACATGTAGCTCTGTGTCCTTGTCCGTGTCAAAGTAGGACAGGTTCTTCTCGTCAGCCAACGCCTTCTTCACTGTTGCAAAAGCTTCGTCCTATTCTTTGCCCCATGTCCAAGGCACGTTCAGTCTCGTAAGATTCCGTAGTGGCTTCACTAGTGTCGCGTAGTCAGGGATGAATCTGGCAAGGAAGTTAGTCATCCCTAGGAGACTTCTCTCACTTCACCTGGCGTTGTCGGGGCGGGACACTCGACGATTGCCTTTATCTTGCTGGGCGCTGCTGAGATTCCTGATCTGCCGAAAACGTAACCATAGAATTCGAGGCTTGTCTTGTTGAATTCACACTTGTCGTAGTTCAGGGTCAGTCCTGTTTCGCGTATGCGCTGAAGTGTGTCACGGAGTGCTTGGTCATGGGCGGCTTGGCCCTTGCCATATACGATAATATCGTCGCTAATGTTCTTGACTCCGTTGGTACCGCTTAGGGCTTGTTCTATGGTGTGTTGGAAAACCTCGCTGGCGGAGTTTATTCCAAAGATGAGCCTCTTACATGTACCGCCGCAATCCTATGTGCGTGGCGAATGTCGTCATGTTGCGACTGTCTGGATGTACATGTAACTCCAGTTGGTGGTAGCCTGACCTTAGGTCAAGGTGCGAAAAGTGTGTCGCGCCATTTAGGTCATGGATAAAGTCGTCTATCGTTGGTGTGACATGTCTTTCTCGTTTGATTGCCGTGTTCGCTTCCCGCATGTCAACACAGATTCGGATTTCTGACGGTGATTTGGGCTTGGGTGCAACAACAATGGGTGAAACCCATGGAGTCGGCCCACTGACTTCCTCGATGATCCCCTGTTGTTCTAGTCGCCGTCTTCAGCTCGTTCTCTACTTGTTTCCGAACGTGAAATGGGATCGGCGATGCGGCTGCTTGACAGGTACGACGGTTGGATCGACGTGTAGCTTGACTTGGAAGTCTTTCAGTTTCCCTATGCCTTGGAATACGTCTTCGTACTCCTTGATGACCTATTGGGTATTGTCATTCTCTGTGGCGTTTATGGCCTGGACTTCAACGAGCCCTAGCTTTGCTGCTGTTGGATAGCTCAGCAGGTCGCTGCTTGCTTTCTTTCCCTTGATTACATATACATCTGCAACCGTCATCTTATTCCTACTTTCCAACACAGTTTGGAATTTCCCTTGGACTGGGAGGTATGCTGGCACACTGTTGTACAAGCCTCAGTATAGGCCCCCAGCACTGGTATAAGCCTAGTAGCTCTCAATTCCCAAGAGGGCTATCAATGAACTTCATCTTTGGGAAACATGATCACATCCCCTCAGTGTATCAGCCAGGGGGTAGTTTTTCCTCAATTCTCTTTTTCTGTATCCCAGATGTACTACCCCCCTCCCTCCATCCCATACTCATTAGCTGGAGTAGGTTTGGGATTTTTTTCCCCAATATTATCTACCTGTGCCTTTTGTTAGATGATGACCCAATTTGGGGAATATGGGTGTATTGTTTGGCATTTTTTCTTAGCAAAAGTGTGATATCAGCATGATAAACAATGTTTTCCTATGGGAGGTGTGTATCATGGCTAATTTAAAGTTGCCAGAAATAGCTTGGAAAGCTTGAATGACTGCAAAAGTGGTATAGGTTTGTTGGAAATGATGGACTGACAGATTTGTGAAGGTTTATAACATAATAATTTTTATCAATTAACAGCTGTCAATCAAAATGTGTCCTGCGTAGGAGCCCCCCCCCCCCCACACACAGCACACAGAAATAATCATTTTTAGTGTTTGTTGGAGGCAAAACAAGGATGGATATTGCTATATATACCATGGATGTAGTACAGGACAATGTTTCCTGTGAAAAAGAAGGGATTTGGTGTGTGTAGAGACTTTCCAGCTCTTTGTCCTCAGGTCCTTGTGTGTGAATTTGGTTTTTTTTTTAGGTCAGTGTGGTTAGGTACCTGGTATAAAAGTCAAAATAAAAGGGACACTTTCTATTGGATTGTTGCAAATTCTCTTCAGAGTAGTAGAATAGACTATGGCAAGTACTTATTTAGAGTTGTCAATAGACAGACCCTTGTGAATTTGAAAATAGTCATGTGATATGGTAGGTATGCTGGCACACTGTTGTACAAGCCTCAGTATAGGCCCCCAGCACTGGTATAAGCCTAGTAGCTCTCAATTCCCAAGAGGGCTATCAATGAACTTCATCTTTGGGAAACATAATCACACACCCTCAGTGTATCAGCCAGGGGGGTAGTTTTTCTTCAATTCTCTTTTTCTGTATCCGAGAAGGGCAGACGTCACAGTTGCACAGTACAGGGCCAAAAATGGGAACACGATTGTAGTGCCTACTTAATACCTTTAAAAATCCTTTTTTCCCTTGAAAATTTTGTTGCATTTTGAAGACTTTTGGGCTGGAAGGAACAGGTAGGGTCTAAACTTTCCTACTTTGGTCAAGTTTTGTTGATTTCACCAGTTTAGTGGGTGTAATGAGAGACCTGAGTGATGAGGTCTTGCCTGCCCAGAGCGGATGGATACATGAGAAAATTAGGTCAGAAATAGGGTTTGTTTACTGTTGTCAGCTGTTGTTGGAGTTTGAGCTGGTCAACCCCCTGTTTTCTTTCTATATTTGGGAGGCAGACCCTTGCGGCTTTTTGGTGCAGAAGAATTTTTGAGATTGAAATGTGGGAAAGTACTTTTATAAGTTCTTCTTTTAGTGCATTTAACTATAGGTTTCTATAGGCACAATAAACTGTACTGTCTGCCCTTGTACGTGTATGATACTTGCAGATTGCAGAATTGCAGATTGTACCAGCAGTCTCCGGTTGGTTGGTGGATTTTCAAGGACATTTTGGTTTTTGTTTGTCCGGTGAGAAAGGCAAATCACGTAGTAGTTTTTTTATTTTTTTTTTTTTATTTGCGGAATCAACATAGACAATACAAAACATGGTGATGAGGTACTCTAGCTATAGCTAATTTTAGCCTCACCACCAAACATAGAATACAATAACAGTACATAACAAAAACAGAGAACAGCAGATGGGTGGGAATGGGTCATTAAATAGTAAAAAAAAAAGATTGGTAGGCTGTGTAGTAAATCAATATACAAACCGTTTGGTATCAACAATATAAGTTTGAGTAATTAGCAAGATATTACAGTTTGTATCAGAGTGTAAATCAGGTAATCCTCTAAGTAAAATATTACATAACAATTGTTCAGACATGTTGTAAACATCAAAATCAAAGCCTACCAAATTCTGAAGATTGCTGAGTAGGGTGACTCTTTGCTGATTGTATAAAGGGCAGTGTAAAAGAAAATGTATGACACTCTCACAACGAGACCCGCAGAGACAACGTAGTAGTTGTATAACATCATTCTAAAAAGACAAGGCTTTTGGTCACGTCATTTTCTGAAAGCACAACTAGGTGATGGTAACTACACGATACATGCCTCTGCACTTTAACTAACACATTAACATATCAGGGGTTTTCCTGAAATAGTATGATGTATTAAAGATGATACTGACCAAGGCCTTTGTCACGATTGGCTTGCGGAGGGACGGCAGCTTGGCAGCCTTGTTCGTCCTCCTCCGTCCAGCAGTCCGCGTCACCGTCGCAGCCGAACGCGTCAGGAACGCATGACGCGTTACCGTAGACAGACGCACATGCGTAGCTGCAGGAGCCCCACCTGCGTCCCAGGACCTCCTCAACTGTAGCAACAACAGATTTTTAAGGACTGCCAAAAAACAGATACTAGCGGCGTTTAATAAGTTCTCGTGTAGTCAAGTCGCATACCCCCTTCTTTCAAGGGGATTTCTTATCAACATTTAATACAAATAACTAGAAAGGTAATAAAAAAAGCAAATGCATAACGTCTGCTGCAGCACCAGCTACCATGGTGACAGACGTCTGGACCAGGTTATTGACCTTATGTGTTTGGAGAAGAAGAGCAAAAACAATCTTTTGTGAAAGTTCATATGAAAGCCCAGTACATATTTAAATCCCATTTTCACAACTCCTTAGGCCGGTTGTCACTTACTGTCACTGTCTCTTTCGTCCTCTCCGCCGGCGCAGTCCCAGTGCCCGTCACCCAGCCGACGTGTTGGCAGACAGGTCATGTTGCCCACGCAGTGGAAGAAGCAGTTTTTGGGAACTCCTGTCAAAATGAAAATGACAATGAAGCACAGCCATACCAAACAGTTACTAAATGCATTCAGATACATGTACATATCTAGAGTATAATGATAATAAAAATGTGCTGAATTTATAAATTATAGACGTCATGAATTAAGAGAATCATATAAGTTGTAACTTGATTATACAAGATGGCATAGAAGTGCACATTTAAAAGTACAAGCAATTTCATGGAGTGCCACATCGATGCACGTTGTTCTGTAGCATGTCAAACTATGCAACCTCTATTAAAGACAGTGAGTAATACGTTTTGTAAGCACGTCGGCAGAGCATACTTCATGCGCCTGCGCGAAACCCAGATTTTTTACCATCACGGTTTTTGATGGATGTTTGGTCAACGTTGTATCAGAATTTTGTCCGTTGGAGATCTTTTCCGACACAACATTTAAAAACCATAGACGGGATGTCATCTTTACATACGCGAATACGACATTAAAAGGGACGTTCTGCCGAAGTGCTATGCACAATACATTACGGATTTGGCGCAGGCGCAGTACGTACTGCCGACGTGCTTAGTGTCTTAGTCTCCAAGCAGATCTTTGGGTGGCTGCAATACAGTATCAAATTGGCAAGACAGTATCAAATTGGCCAGGCAGTATCCAATACGCCACCCAAGAGGTGGCCAATGTTTACAGGCAGTCAATATAGACTCTCCCCTTGCCTCAGAGCTAGAGAATCTGCGTGGAGATTAAGTTTTGTGGCCTGTACATTAGTCTCCAGTCGAATCCCTACCTTGAACACACTCTTTCTCGTCCGTCCCATCCAGACAGTCCTCTATCTCGTCGCAGATCCACGTGCTCGGGATGCAGGTACCTGTGGCTGTGGTACACTCCATCGCACATTCTGTTGACGAAACACAAAGCATCATGAGGGGCTATTATCATATATTAGTCAGAATCAGGGCCTGGTCACATTCGTCGTACTATCACCGTACGATCACAAACTGATGTCATTCTTGGGATAGTCGTGCATGTGTCGTACAAGTTTTAGTTGTCATGTCACCAAAAAGGCTGTCTTAGATCCTTGTCTGTGGTTGGTTTGATCACAGCTTGCTTGAAAATCCTACGACATCAAAATCGTACGACGACCTACGACGAATGTGACCGAGCCGTAAGTGTGATATACAATGTAGTACTAGAACATTACTGGTAGTAAATAGCCTGGGTACCGTCCGGATTTTCGCTGCGCAACGCTCGAAAAAATCATGAGCGTTGCGCAGCGAAAATCCGGATGGTACCCAGGCTAGGTAGTAAGATATAATCCTCTGATGCCTGGTCTGAAGTAGCTTGTAGATGTCAAGCCGAACGGCCCTGGTGCACAGGTCTGCGATCCGCACAACTCGTTGGGTAAACACTGGTCAGCCAATTAAGACACCGCCTGCGGTCAAAAGGCAACATGATTGGCTGGTAACCTTCCCTCCAACAACAAGAGGAGATGCATGTCATTGGCTGATAGCTGACCAGTGCAATTGAACCCAGTAAGAAGGTCGGATCGTAGGCCACGACTGTGACTGGAAAACTTGTACCTTCACAGGTTGCCTCATCCTTCCCTGTTGAGCAGTCTTCTCTGCTATCACAGGCCTGGCTCACGTGGTATCTCTCAGGTTCTCGCGAGACTCCACGACTGACGTCATCCTCACACGGACTGAACTGGCTGTCGATCTCTGTTAAGCAACAAGTCAAAACAAATATTATGATAATGATTTTGAAATTTCTGAACTTCTGATGTACATTTGTATATGATGACCACATTATCTGTACATTTTTGACGGCTTTCGTTTCTTGCTGGATGCTTCGCTCACTGTATTCCTTCTTTCTCTTTGAAAATCAATAAAAGAATAATTAAAAAACAAGTCAGAACAATGTTAATGATGAGGTATGGTTAATCAATATCTGTTCAGATAAAAATTTTGAAAATTAAAATGGACTCCAAATTCTCATTCTGAATCACAATTGAATGTGCTAGGATCTTCTACTACATGTTGATATCTTTTCTGCGGTGCAGTTTTGACTAATCATTATATCGAGCATGGGTATCCAAATAGCTTAAGGTTTTTTATTTATCTATTTAAGCTTTGTCACAAGACAGGACAGAGGAAACAGACAAATGCCTTTTCCACGCCCCCTGTCCAAATTAAAAACATAAAGGAGACTAAAAACAAGTAATATAGAGGGAATGAATACAAATAATCGCTAACAAAGGTTCTAAGAAGTAAATAATCAAAAGAACTACTGTAATAACTACGGTTTCCTTTGGCATTTCATGTGAATGGGGTTATTTCACTGTGTTAAAAGATCGGGCAGCATTAGAAACGTGAGTCTATTACATAAAGCTCATTTGTGGAAGATGAACGAACGAACCCAAACAGCCGAGTTTGTCCAATGCACTTGTCACCTCCCCGCACTCTGCTCGCAGGATGTCTTCACAAACAGGTCTGCAACACAGAAGAGTTTTTGTGAATTTCTTGTTTTACTTATATTGTGAGCTTCTCGCTGATTATATTCTGTCGGTGCATTTTCCCACTGGCTCACATAAGGCAATAGGCATGCATACAGCAGCATGTTGAAACAGGAAAAGATAACATTTACGAGGCCTTTGTGGAAACTTTCTGTCACTTTCCCCGATGTGCCTAGCATGTGGAAATAACTACGGAAACACAAGCAAACACACAAACAGACACACCGGAAACAACCCCAAGTGTGAGAGTCAGTGAGTGATGCAAGTTTTGATATGATTGTATTTACTTGTCTCCATAGCGATAATCCAGAGGCAGACATCCGTCAAAAAGAGGACAGAGACTTTCCTTTGGTCGACATGTCTGGTTACACAGGATCTCGTCAGACGCGCACCCTGTGTCATGTAAGGAATATAAATAGAATTACCATCAGTTTGTATCATTCTGTGTTTTAAGTGAAATTTTCAACAGTCTAGTCAGTAGTAGTGTCCCTCCCATGATGAATGTTTCATCACCATTGGTTTGTTGAGAATAAAAGCGGCCTGGCAGTATCATAGCTAAAGGTCCGCCGACACCGATACGTCGTACGATCGTCGTACGATTGCAAAACGAGGGCATTCTTTGGACAATCGTGAACGCGTACGTTCAAAATTCAGTTCTTTTGTTACTAAAAAGGCTGTCTTAGATCCTTGTCGACGTTTGGTTCTGTCACAGCTTGAAAATTCCACGACATCAAAATCGCAAGACGGCCTACGACGACTTTGACCGCACCGAATGTGACAGGCTTAATAAAAGTTCTAAACGAGAACTATGCGGCTCCAGATGTCTTACTGAGGGAGGACTGGGGTGTGATAGATGTTGGCTAGCTTGAGGACTGAATCCACTCTACATTATACTACGACGAATTTGACCGCACCGTAATGCAATGGCGAACCCTGCAACTAAGCCCCCATAGCCATGCATGATTCGTGCAAAATTATTTCAATCCGGACCCGCATTGAAAGCCTTACCCTCGGTGACAAGAATCTCCACCCTCAGTGCGATTCGGTTGTGGTAGGTCAGCGGGTGGAAGCGAGTGTAGAGTGCATACACCGGTTTGTCTAACAGGCGGCGCGCGTAGCGATGGTTGTCGGTGTTTCCTTGTATGACCTGAACCAGGGAAACTTGTCATGTGTATTTGCAGTTGTATTTTGTGTTTATTGGCAATGAAACAAGCTAGGTCATCGCTGGCAGACTCGGCTGGAGGATTAGCTATTTGTGGCTTATTTCTTGTTCTTAGGTACTTTATACCTAGAACGTTGTTGCAGCCAGAACCGTGCTTTATCCAGAACCATGCTCAGGTACGGTTCTGGATAGTCTACGCTTATCCAGAACTATGATTGGGGTACGTCTTCGTTCTTGGGTACGCGGAGACTATCCAGAACCGTGCCTGATCCTACCACTTTCCCATTCAGGCATAGAACTAGATAGGCACAGTTCTGGATACAATAAACGTCCACCGTTTTGTTTGTCATTTTGTACATCATGTGTGATGTGTAGTTCAACGAACCATTTCTCCATCCTCGCTGTCCCCGCCATCCGCCGGTGTCCATGTCAGTCCATCCAGAGAGAACGCCAGTGTGTAGGACGTGACCCAGTGGTCCAGGTTGTAGACGCCCTGGGTGACCACACCCACAACTTTGTACACCTTGTCATGCTTGATCTGAAACAAGAATTTTTGGAGATTTCAGACTTCTGGGAAGCATGCAATCCTCGGCTTCCTGAATTCCCCCACGTCGAACACTAATTTTTTTTCTGGCTCCTGTTCAGATTCTGAGACCTTCATGTTCCCCCTATTTCCTGAGTCTGACCTCTTGACCTGTCATTCTGCATGTCAATCTTCCCGAAGATATGTACTAGCCTCTACCAGGCTTCAGAGGCGGCTAGAAAGAGTAGCAATTGGCTAAATATAATACTAGTAGACAGATAACATGCCAGGGGAATTGGTCCATTCAATTAAAGGCGTACACAGAGCGGCAAATTGTTAGGGAACCAACTCCCCTGGCATGTTATCTAACTATTTGGCCAATTTCCACTCTTTCCAGCCTCATCTGGAGCCTGGTAGAGACTAGATATGTACCTGTAGCCACTGGCCAGTGTCCCGGCCCGGAGCCGGAGACCAGCACGCTCCTTGCTGCTGCCCCTCCCCGTTGTTCAGACGTGCCAGGCGCGGGGAGAACTCGTCATCTCGCGATGAGGCACGGATAGCGTAGTCGGAAATCTTCGGGACAGCTTCGGCATCGTCGGGATGCAGTCCGACTCCCAATGGGACGTACTCGTCTTGCTTCAACCAAGTGTTTTCGTCTGAAAACAAAATGTAATACCAGTGTGTTAGGTATCATGCCAGTAATCCAATTAGTCAGCATCGCTGCTTCTCAATCATGGTATGCATACATAATAGATAATAGAACTTCGTCATGGAAATGCAGGTACAAATTCGTATATTGTAACGTTACAGTTGTTGTATCTAGAACTGTGCTTTATCCAGAACTATGGTGAGGCACGGTTCTGGATAGTCCACGCCTATGGCTGGGGTAAATTTACGTTTTTGGATACGCGGAGACTGTCTAGAACCGTGCCTAATCCAAACCATAAGCCATCCAGGCATAGAGCTAGATAGGCACGGTTCTGGATACAATAACAGTTGAATCTGCGTAAGGAATGACGACTCACCGTTTGTGACGTACACCTCCATCACCATGGCAACCCAGCCTTTGTAGTCTGTTGGGTACAGCCGGATGTAGCGTGACGTCATGGGGCCTTGGAGAGGGCGACTCACTCTGTGATACCGGTCTCTGTTCCCTTGGAACACCTGTGCAAGAAAATAAGCAGGTCCAGGTTCAGGCATGGCCAACGAAACAAGAAATCGGAGGTTTCAGACTTACAGGAAGTACTTTGCTTTTCTTGAATTTAGTGGAATAATCGAGGAGTATGATGTACTCTAAGTACGACAAGGACTGAAACTGTGCAGGGTTGGAGGGTCGCTGATGCAATCCTCGGCTTCCTGAATTTCCCCATGACGACTTCTAAATCCTACTGATTCCCAGCTTTCGCGTTCACCTCATTTCCTTGTGCCTGATCTTTGACCTCCTGTCATTTTGACTGTCAATCTTCCCCCACCCACGTGCTATCAACCTAGTCTTTCCGGACAAGCAAACCCACAGCTAAGCCACCCAAAACAATACTTCCGTACCCGGCAGTAAAAAAAATCGGAAGTTCACAACTCAGACGGCGAGAATCCTGTGAAACTATCGGGCTGCATGCACCAGGAGGACCCATGGGATGCCATGTCTGTAGCGGAGTGGTCATTGATTGTACCATATGTCTATGGCCCATGACAAACTCTCCATACCTGTACGCTGTTGTTGCTGCCTACGTACGGTGTCCACGAGACGCCATCCATACTGAAGGCCAGGGTGAATGACGTCACCCAGCTGCCCAGGTCCCATCTGGAGCCGCCTCCGCTGATCACCACGCCGGTGACGTCAGTCGTCTTGCCAAAGTAAACCTGCATTCAACAATACATTCACATGTAGTCTGTCTAATACTTGCACCAGACCGCCAGTGCAACGTACTTTGATTCATTCCTGAAGCTAACCGATATCTAGCACACCGCAGTCGCCTCTCAGCAAGACATCTGGAGTCGCATAGTTCCCGTTTAGAACTTTTATTCCACCTGTCACTTGTGAGGAACGTGTGGCTCCAGATGTCTTACTAAGGGACGAAGGTGTGCTAGGTGTCGGATAACTTGAGGAATGACTCCACTCTACTTTATAATGCAACATACTTTGAACATTCGAGATTTTTACGATCTACATTGAGAGAATTTGACTGAAACTATAAAAACAAGTAAAAAAAAGCGATGGACAACAAGGAATTGAAATCTCTAACCTCCGTGAAATATTTGTAACTTTCTTGTTTTATTCATTATTGTGAATTTCCCGCTGATTCTCTCTGCCATAAAGCATCAGACATGTAGCAGGAAATTGAAGGCAGAATATGAGATGACCTTTTCTGGGACCTTTGACATAACTTCCTGTCAGTGTCCCCGACGTGCCTACCATGTGGAAATAACCACGGAAACACACACAGACAGACAGAGACAGACACAGAGACAGACACACATTGTACATGGATGTAACTTAGAGACATCAGGTACCTGAATCCATTCATCCTCCACAGATCTCGGTACCCAGCAGTATCCTGCTGCAGTCTTATGCGTGAAGCGGGCCTGAAATGGCGCGAACTCCGACTTGTACTCGGAACTGGCAGTGATGTAAACATCGGGGATGTACCGACTGGCCAGCCCGAGCGGGAACCCAGGAGGTGTGACACCTGCGGAGAAAGAAAATGTCAGTAGTGAGACTTCGTCAGCACCATTTGCAAAGGAATTAAGGCATGTAATCATGCTTAACTTTACATCCTTTTAAGAATTCTACAATTTGTATGAAACGCACTTCGGCAGAACGTCAGACCGTTTTAAGTTCGCATCCCGTCTATAGTTTTCAAATGTTGTGCCGGAAAAGATTATCGTCTGCAACGAAAACCATGAAAAATCTGGGTTTCGCGTAGGTGCAGTACGTTCTGCCGACGTGCTGCCTTGCAATAGTTCGAAGTGGAAGGTGCGTCTCGCGAAGAGTGAAAAATGAAACCTGATCGTCTTCGCCGACCTCGCTTTCGTACAAGATCACGGACGCATGCGTTCTCGCTAGCCTGTGCTCTCGCGGGAGCACTTTTCAAAATGGCCGCCCCCCAAAAATGGAATTGTCTATCATTACCTCCACAGTCTTCCTCGTCCTCTCCTCCACTGCAGTCACGCTGGCTGTCACACAGCTGGGACTCCAGCAGGCAGCTACCGTCTGCACAGAGGAACTGCTCTACACCGCAACCTGCAAGGGGTCGATTTTGTTAAGTGCTGTGTGTGTGTGTGTGTGTGTGTGTGTGTGTGTGTGTGTGTGTGTCAAGGTGTGTGTATGTGTTTGTGTGTGTGTGTGTGTGTGTGTTTGTGTGTGTGTGTGTGTGTTTGTGTGTGTGTGTTGTTCATTTAATAACTGTGTTTCTTAGTAGCTTCTTTTTTGGTTTGGTATGTATTTGTTGTATTATATATCATATTTCATTGATAAGCAGGGCGTTTCCATTTTATAATAGCCTTTTAGACCAGGCTCTTTTAGGATACAACTCGGAGGGGTACATGAATGATACTACTAAGTATTATCATTATAACTACCTCCGGTTGCGCAGTTTTGTTCGTCCTGCCCCTTGAAGCAGTCCTCCGTCCCGTCACAGACGCGGTAGTTCGGCAGACATGTCCCGTCACAGCCGAACTGTAGGCCATTGCAAGGTGCTGGAAGTAACGGACACTCTTATAGATAAATTGTCAACCACAACAACAACAACAACAACAACGACGACGATCAACGAAAACAAGACAATGAACCCAAAATGCCCCACCCCCTCAAAAATTACGACCATACTGTTTCTTTAGGTACTTGAATGGTGACAGATGTCGAAAGGAAAAGATGACAGAGGAAGGGAAGCAGGGCTCAAAGTCCAAGAAGATGTGAAAGAGCAAAAATAACGAATGTATTGTACGCTACCATGATCAACCATCCAGACCCCTTAGATTATAATAAAGGTAACGTTTTTTCGAATGCTCGCATCAGTTTTGGGGTGCCCAGAGGATGTCATCCATATAGTTAAATCAGCATGGCCTGCTAAGAACTTACGGTGGCAGTTGTCTTCGTCTGCTCCAGAAATGCAGTCCTTGTCCCCGTCACACACGGACGTGGTGTTGATGCACTCACCACTGTCACACTGCCACAGGCCCCGAAATTCGCAGGACACTGGAAGAAATAATGAGTATGAGATCGCAACCTGTTTTATATGATTTGACTTGCCATCTAGTATAGTAAACAGATTTACATAGAACTCATGGTCAAACCAACTAACACTAAATACTAAATTCTGAAATTTGAATGTTGTTTCCATGAGCAATTTTGTTGTTTTGCATAACCGTTTAACCGCCTTAGTTATCTCCATGAAAAATGGAGATATTGTTTTGGGTCTGTCTGTCTGTGTGTCTGTGTGTCTGTGTGTGTGTGTGTGTTTCCGCCAATTACTGGTGAGCATAACTTAAGAACGCCTTTATGGATGGTGATGATATTTGGTATGTAGGTAGATCTTAGGGAGGTTAAATCTGGGCCTCCTGGTGGCTGACCTTGGTACTGCAGCAGAACTTCCGGCTTTTGTCCTGAACATGCTAGGGTCTTGATTTTTTGGTGGCAGATAGCTTTTCCTGTCAGGAATGAGTGGTGTGAATTTTGTTCCCCTAGCAGCTTGTGCTGGAACTGCAAGGGGGGTTTTGGAGAAATCTTTCAGAGCAGATAAGTCCAGAAAGGAGCAACGTATTATCATGATTTTTGGTATGTAGGTAGCTTACACAGAAATGTACATAATTAGATGCAAATTATGCAAATGAGGACTTAATTTGCATAATTAATGAGGAAATTCTGTAATTCCAGTGTTTTACATTATAGGACTTTCATACATGTAATGTGTATAATCTATCGCAGGTGGAATATCAACAGATACCAATTATGCAAATAAGGACCTAATTTGCAAAATTAATATAAAAATTCTATGATTCCTTAGTGGTAAATGATGGGAATTTGATACTTGTGACATGTGTAAGTTAGTTAAAAGTTTACAACACCATGCATATATTATGTTAATGTACAGGTCATTTGCATAATTTATGATAACATGTTGAAAAGAAACATTGCCAAAGGATTGGACTTTCACATCAAATATATGTTATTTGTGTCGGGGAAACCATATTTCATGGAGATATGAGGTCTCCGAATTCTTGTTTTAGACGTAACACCAGTTTTGTATCGTGGGTAAGCACAAGCTGTGTAAGACTGGCCTGAAAGGTCTGATCCAGTCACATCGGGAACTCTTTGCGATTAAAGATTGATGGGTTCTGTAACGTGCTCGTGGTGTGGTTCTCCTCAAACACGGGACCTCCAGCTTTACGTCCCATCCGAGAGGACGTTCCTAACTAAAGCTAGGTACTCATTTTCACCTGGGGAAATACCTGAAGAAAGTATTAAGAGCCTTTCCCAACATTGGGGCCTGCTAGGGATTCGAAGTTAGTTTCTAAGTGAACAACCCTAACCACAAAATTATCCTGCTACATTTGGCATCATGAAGACACTATACCGTGCCTTTTCACGCTAAGATCAGATGTCCTTGATGCTAGCAATTCTACTACTAGTAAATCCATGTGTAACCTACGGCATGGCAGCTCATCCGACGCGTCGTCACAATCAATGACGTCATCACACACTTTCCTTGGTTCCACACACCAGGGAGACCGTGTGATGCCGGTGCGCTCACATCTCAGCTCCGCACTGGTGCACTCTGGATAGAAAAGTACAGAGACTAGCCTTCAGTGAAATACAACAGGAAGGAAAAGGCTTCAATGACTCTCATAACATACTGTATGTGAGTAAGGACCCGGCCACATTCGTCGTACGATCGTCATACGATCACAAACTGAAGGACTGAAGGCATTCTTGGGACAGTCGTGCATGTGTGGTATACAGAATTCTGCTGTCTCGCTACGGAAAAGGCTGCCTTATATTCCTAATTTTCGGCGGTTGGTTCTGTCATAGCCTGCTTGAAGATTCTATGATATCAAGTTCGTACGATAATCTACGACAAATGTGACTGGGCCATAAGAGACATTCTATATGTTTGAGTAAATATCCCCGTTAACATTCTCCGGAGTGCGCTAATTGACCTCTGGGGTAGGTACGTTCCCAGTACCGAGAAGATCCCGGAAAGCTCATGATCACGGTGGGCTGCCACAGGGATAAGAATGACTTCCTTGTCGCAATTCTAAGATATTCATTATCGGGCGATACTTTATATACAACGTTAACTAACTTTATTAAGGTTGGGAGTAGCCTGGAATCTATCCTGTTACAGCTCCAGTTAGAAGGTCAGGAAGCCATGGTCGGCTATGTGTGACAGGGCTTATAATATAACGTGAACTTACCGCAGCCGCTCTCGTCGGACTGGTCCTCACAGTCGCCAACGCCGTCGCAGCGCGCTCCGTCCGGGACGCACGTGTTACCGGTTGCACATCGGAACGCTGGAGCTCCAAGCCAACAGAGATTAGAACGACTCTCAGCGCCACAGGTCTCGTCCGAGCTGTCACCACAGTCATCGATGCCGTCACATACGCGAGACCAGGGAACACATATCCCTGTCATTTCACACGTGAACTCAGTTTCATGTGAACATTGCCTGTACTCCCAGCCATCGATGCGACCATTACCTAAGACGCAGTCCAGGCCACTTTGATCGGATGCTCCTGGGCAGTCCTCAAGGCCACATTTGGACATAGTGATGTCATGTATGCAGGTGGAAGGTAAACTAGCGGGAAGGGTGCTACGCTCACATTGGAACATACCCTCGGGACAATTACATTTGGCCTCGTCTGAACCGTCGGGGCAGTCATGGTCCCCGTCGCATTGCCGGTCAGAGCGGATACAGGTTCCGCCGCGTGTACACCAGAAAGGGTTGGGGAGGGAACATGTCGTGCAATTTACCTCATCCGAACCGTCATCGCAATCATTATCACCGTCACATTGCTTAGACGGAGAGACGCAGACGCCACTACCTTTACACTTGAAATGGTTGGAGAAGTGACACTCTATGTTTGTACAATTTACCTCATCTGAACCGTCATCACAATCAGACCTACCGTCACATTGCTTAGACGGAGAGACGCAGACGCCACTACCTCTACACTTGAAAGAGAAGGGGAAATAACACTCTTTGCCTGTACAATTTGCCTCATCTAAACCATCATGACAATCAGCCCTACCGTCACATTGTTTCAACGGAGAGACACAGATGCCACTACCTTTACACTTGAAATGGTTGGGGAAGTGGCACTCTTTGCTTGTACAGTTTACCTCATCCGAACCGTCGTCACAGTTATCCTGACCGTCACATACACTTACCGGATGCAGACAGATGCCACTATCTTTACACTTGAAATGGTCGGAGAAGTGACACTCTATGCTTGTACAATTTACCTCATCCGAACCGTCGTCACAATCAGCCAAACTGTTACATTGTCTAGACCGACGGACGCAGATGCCACTCGTCTTACACTTAAAGTAGTCGGAGAAGCATTCTTTGATCGTGCAGTTTGCCTCATCCGAACCGTCATCACAATTGGCCTTACCGGTACATTGTTGGGACGGAGGGATGCAGATGCCACTATCTTTACACTTAAAATGGTCGGGAAAGTGGCAATCTTTGGTCGTACAATTTACCTCATCCGAACCATCCTCACAATCGTCATCACCATCACATTGATACTGTGGATCGACACAGGCACCATCACCTTCACACCGGACGTGGTTTGAGGAGGGACATTCTTTTTCTTCGCAATCTACCTCATCTGAACCATCATCACAATCATCCTCACCGTCACATTGCCACCAGTGAGGGACACAGAGCCCACTGAGTTCACACTTCAGAAGGCCGGGTGAGGGACACTCATCCGATGTGCAATCTACCTCATCCGAACCGTCCTCACAATCGTCGTACTCGTCACATACATATTCGAGATTAATGCAGATGTCGTCAGTTTTACAGCCGAAAACGTTTGGCGACTGCAGACAACCCGGGGCGCTGCAGTCCTCATCGGATTCGTCTGGACAATCTGCGTCACCGTCACAACGAAATCCCATATAGACACACTCATTGGTCGTGCTGCATTTGAAGGAATCAGCGGGACATTGTCTATCTGAGGCGGCAATGGCAGCAGGTGGGGCATGGCTAGTGTACAGTAGGCACGCCAACAGGAGCAAGCCGGTCGCCATGGTAGGACTTTGAGCAGAAACTGTTGCGATGGCGTGTCGCACCTACTCAGGCACGGTGCCGAAGAAATCAACTGGTCCTGAGGTATATGAGCACACCTCCACATGCCTTGTTTTTTTTCTAATCAATAGAAAATGAGCCTGATATTAGCATCGTTACACAATGAATTTCGGCTCGGTTTTATGTATGACATAGCTATTTATGGACCACCTGGTAGTAATTGCGTTACAATGATGGGGGGGGGGTAGGATCCATGACAACGGAGGAACGTCCAGTGTTCGGCAAGAATACCAACAGGAACAAGCCGGTCCCCATGATCGGGTTTTGAGTGGAAAGTGTTACGATGGCGTGTAGCGTACTGGGCAGCGGTGCACGGTGCCGAAGTAATCAACTAGCTCTAAAGGTATACGAGCACACCTTCACATGCTTTTTTTTATGCTTCCTTGGCTATTTATGGACCACATGGTACTAATGTTGTAGGGTGCGTGACAGTGGTTGGGACGGGGGGATGGTTGTAGGATGCATGACAACGGAAGAATGTCCAGTGTTCATTCCTGAGGTATACGAGCACACCTGCACATGCCTTGTTTTATGCTTACTATGGACCGCCTACCACACGCGCCACTCTAGTCGATAAAAGAATCCGCCCGTGCAACGGTTAGTCGACTTCGTGCGCCAATATCATTCAGCAGTAGTTTACAGCAGCCAAGACGCGGAATAGCTGTAGAACACGCGAGTCAGCCGTCCCACAGCAGAATGGGAAACTTGTCGCCTACCAAAACAGCACTGGCGCTACTGTGGGGTCTGTGCTACTGTCTGTCGGGTGCATTTGGCCTAACGGGTGAGCAACAAGTTAAACATGCTATCCTTGCTACGAGAGGTCCTCCGTTCGAATCCTGGCATGTCACCGATCTTGTGTCCTTGGGAAAGGCACTTTGCACGACTTTCCTCACTCCATCCAGGTGTACACAATGGGTACCTTGATTTGGAAGGAGAGGGTTGGGCTCCGCCTTTCAATACCGGCCGTGCCCTCGACACAGTGAATCAACAACCCACGGCCTCAAAGAAAGGCTATGTGACTATCTATACCTTAACCTTTACCTTTACTTTTACCTTGCCACAAAAACAACAATCAACCCAGTCTCTGTATTTGTTTTACTGGAATGATTAACAATATTAACGAAAGGCTGTTACTGTCTAGGTGGATGGTTGGAGACCGACCCCGCATGGGTGAGTCCGGATGTTTGGCAGGATCCGGATCCGGATGCCAGGGGTGTCCGGTACGTTTCCGGTTACGTCCTGGACTCAAATGTACAAACCGGCTGGAGACGCGCCGATGAGGAGGGAACCTGGTCGCTCGTCTTTGACCTCCAGGTCTCCACATCCCTGTCTCGGATTCATCTGTGGCATATCAACAGCTTTGACGTGACCGTCTCGTCGTCCACGTCGTCGGGCCGGCGATGGACTGTCGTGAAGGAATTCCCTGGTGTGGCGTCCACTAGTCTGGAGTCAGATCTGAGCGGGTTCCTCGCCACTGCACAACATTGGCGCATGGAGTTCACTCCTCTGAAAGAAGGGTGGCCGAACGAAATCTACGAGATCAAGTTTTTCCAAGGTAAGTCGTCGTTCTTGGCTTGTCTTCGCGAGCGAAGATTAATTATTTATAAATGTTGTCCACGCCAACTCACTGACGTAGTTCTGAAGGCTGAGAAGTTGCCGTTGCTTGTGCCATGGCAGTCCAAGGCTCACCCACACACTGCTCGTACCAATACGAGCTCAGGATTATCTTTATCACAATAAAAATCAGCCCAATAGAAGCTCATGGTCCTTTGTCAATATGGAAAACACAGTCATCACAGCGCCGCGGCCTCTAACACTCTCTGTGGTAACAGTCTGATAATACTTAGGCCCATGTTAGCACATGAAATGTCGGTGAAGGTTAGACATCCAGGTGATAAGATACGCCAAAAAACAGTTACTCAAGCAGCTGGATATGATTTTGCAAACGGTCAGACGTTTCAGGTAGCATCCACTACCTTTCGTCAGTGACACTAAGTCTTGCAGGAGAATTGCAGGTTTATAAGCACAAACTATTGATTGATATGCAAATAAGTGAAGACAATTTTTGAGAATGCACATGAGATGTTGGCCATGAAGCTTCTAGGGCCTCACTAGTGGAAGGACTGCTAGAATTGACCTTTGTTATGTAGTCGAATGTATTGCTGATTATATTCTTGTGTGTGTGTGCTTGTGTTCGTCCAGCTTGCTCCGGAGTTAAGAAGACAGTCTGCTCAGATGGTGACTGCGACGTGTATGAGCTGATGTGTGACGGGATAGTGGACTGTAGCGACGGAAGCGATGAACGCCACTGTTGTAGGCATTCTTAAGTATCTTAGCTCTTATCTTATCTTATCTGAGTTCGTACCGGGAAAGTCATATACCGTGCTGTTTCTAAAGACATTACAATATATTCTGATTGATCATATTCAATTCTATTTTCTTTCTCTCTCAGATACAGACTCAGACACCGAAATGTGTGATAACGGTCTTATCATCAAGAAGACACAAGTATGTGATGGCAGGGACGACTGCGGAGACCTCACAGACGAGAGATACTGCTGTGAGTAAACACTCCCACTGCAAGCATGTAGATGGGAAAACGTATTGTTTCAAGAGGTTTCATCATCTTTTCCTTTGAAGTCCGCTGTTTGGGGCCTTAAAGGGGTGGGTATTTATCTCGTCCTGAGCAGGGAGGATTGGAAGAAAGTGGGCGGAGATTGGGTTTCAGTTGATTGACAGGGTTGTGACCCGGTATGCCCTAGGTGATAGGATGTGGTATGAGATCGCCAGGAATGTGTACTGTGTAATCATGGTATTAAACGAAAACCATGGTGTAATACCGGAGTAAGCTATTACCTTCTTGGTCACGTCATACAATCGCATGAGTAATAATCCATTCTAAGATGTAATTCAATCGGGTATTTCCTCCTGATCATACAACACAGACCCAATACATTCACGGATACCCAAAACACTTCCATGAAGTCTGAAATCTCCGATTTCTTGTTCTTTTGTTTGACACAGGTGTCCGACAGGGCAATAAAACCTGCAGCGATGGAGAATGCATCGATCGATCGAAGGAATGCGATGGGACTATGGATTGTGTGGATGGCAGCGACGAGCGTCTTTGTCGTGAGTACATTCTGCTCAAAACACTCACACACACACACACACACACACACATATATATATATATATATATATATATATATGCATGCATACATACTATCATACATACATACATACATACATACGTATGTATTTATATATACAAATGTATATATAATTATGATGCTTCTAGCAAATAGTTGAAAATGTTCCTTGAAAAGTAAACGAAAAGCTTGTAGTTGTATACAACAACCTTACGATTGACTTGCTTTTGTATATATTTAGATGTATAGAGAGGCACAGTTTCGAGCGAGTTAGTCTGAATGTGATTCTGTCGCTTGTAACCCTCAGCGGTCTGTGAGAACGGCGCTCCGGTCCTCCCGACTGCTGTGTGTGACGGTAGAGATGACTGTGGAGACGGCAGCGACGAGCGGAACTGCGGTAGGTCTCACTACTGTCCAAACAGAGGTCTCTATCATATGCCCCGTTTTCTGTCCTACTCCGATGGCAGAGGTTGGTGGGGACTAGCGACGGGGCATGTGTAGGAAAGGTCACAATCTTCCCAACCATACCTCTGCTTGGAGGGTAGGTCTCACCAGAGGGTAGCCCAGTGGTAACCAACCATATCTGTCCAAATGAGATTGAAGATGAACCTCACTTTATTATAGATTGTTCACGATATGATGATAAACGCACAAAACTGTTCAACTGCCTTTCCGCTTGCTCATCAGTATTTTTTGCACTCCATTCGATAGACAAATCCAATTACATTCTAGAAGGAGATAACCCTTACTTTGTGCGCATACTCGGGATGGCTTACTGGTCCGATGTAGAAGAGAAGCCGCGTTCTAATGTATAATTTTTGTCCACAGACTGTTACTATCTGCGGGACAGAGGCGTAAGCTACAGAGGCCGTGCAAACCGGGACAAGACCTGCCAGTTATGGACATCTCAGTACCCCCACGCCCATAACCACACTCCCGAGGCTTACCCGTCAGCAGGGCTGGTGCAGAACTACTGTAGGAACCCGGACGGGAAGGACCGGCCGTGGTGCTACACCAACAACCCCCTCATCAGGTGGATGTACTGTGACGAGGCCTTCGCTTGTGACGGTATGGTCATGTCTTTACTTAAGGAAATGGGGTGTACTTGAAGGTCACGTAAACCCAAAATACTTTTTGAAAATCTGAAATCTCCGATTTCTTGTTACATTTGTATATTAAAAGTGGAAAATGAAACTACGACCGCGCATTAAATAACGTCAAAATTTGCATAATTCATGAGGACGTTCTTCATTATCTAAGTTGCATCTGCTACAAATATGACGTATGTGTTCTAATTTGTTTTCTAGCCGTACCGACACGTTGTTTCTTCGCCAGCGATAGGGGGAGGAGCTACGCAGGGCACATACATAGGTAACACTACCATAGTTTAGGGAAAGACGAGTTTTTTAACACCTCAATCCTTGGTTGATAACTGGTACTTGAATGCCTGACTATTTCTTGTACTTTGATATATATACATACATACATATATATATATATATATATATAGAGAGAGAGAGAGAGAGAGAGAGAGAGAGAGCTGGTTTTAGATACTTAGTAGTTGGTACGTCCACCAGTTCATTAGTCATTTTATACATCATGCATAGTCTAGATCATAAGTGGAAAGGGAGCCTTATCACGACTGTATCCCTCCGCAGGGCGGGAGACCGACTGTGTCAGAGATGGGACTCCCAGTCCCCCCACAGCCATCCCTACACACCACAGGCTCATCCTGATGCGGGGCTGGAGGAAAACTTCTGCCGTAACCCTGACAACAAGGAGCGGCCCTGGTGCTACACGACGGACGAGGACTGGAGGTGGGACTACTGCGACGTGATGAATTGTGTTGGTAAGAAAACTTCAACAGGACTTTTTCTCATATTCACATAAGTGTGCTTTGAAAAATACGGGTTTCGCGCAGGTACAGTAGGTTCTGCCGACGTGCAAAACAGAGCATTCTATATATTTTGTTGTTGTTGTTGTTTATTGTTTTGCACTTACAAATAAAACAAAATATAACAATTGAGAAATAAATAAACATGAATGGCAGGGCCGGAAACCTGGTGGTTTATCTTAGGCCCTCCCCAATACTACAAAATTAAAGATCAATTACCATTATGAACCAAATTTGAAACAATGAAAACAATTTTCCCTGCATCAACACATACATGAATCGTTTGCCGGTTCACATTTTTGGTAGATCCCACAGAAGAAAGCCAAGCGCGCTGCCCAATGCTCTACACCACCTGCTCAAGCTTTGTCGGGACCAGATGCGGATCCTGGAGGTCAGACAGGTCCTACTGTCAGTGCGACCCGGACTGTAGCTGGTACGGGGACTGCTGCGCGGACATGGGGTGCGTAAACTTCACACATTAATCAACAAATCAGATTCCTAATACATACATTTTTGTACATAGTACATAAGTGGCTGTTGTGACCAAATGGCTGCATGGAGGTCAACTGAAAGTATGTGTGCGCGCGCGCGCGTGTGTGTGACTGTGTGTGTGTGTGTGTGTGTGTGTGTGTGTGTGTGTGTGTGAGTGTGTGTGTGTGTGTATAAGTGTGTGTGTGTGTTTGTGTGTGTATGTATGTGTGATTGTATGTGTGTGTAGGTGTGTATATACATGTATGTGTATATGTGTATGTGCGCGCGTGCGTGTGTTTCTATGCACAGATAGAGGAGAGAGAGAGAGGGAAGAGAGAGAGAGAGAAAGAGAGAGCATATACATATATAATAATAATCAACCATTTCCCTTCATCTTGTGTCCCACATGCAGGGAAGTGTGCCCCAGTTTGGTTCAAACGCCGTCTGACCGCCACCACCGCAAGTGGCAGTGTCTACCCGGCTACTTCGGCCCGTCAGCCTACTGGCTGGTCGCCGACTGCCCCGATAACTGGCCAGATGACACCATCAGACAACAGTGTGTAAAACAAGTGGATGCCTACAACCCGAGTGATATAATCTACCGCATGCCCGTGCAAGACAATTCAACACTCATCCACTACAGAAACATATTCTGTGCCTTGTGTAACAATGCAAGCGCGGCAGAAGCAGTCTTTTGGAGGGCCAGACCCGTGTGCTCCGGGTTGATCAAATTTTCTAGCTACGTCTATGGGGGTTCCCAATTATACAGCAGCATATTCAATAGCAGTAAGAACTGCCAGGGAATTGAAGTGCTAGAAGTTGATCCATTAAAGTATATGAAAGTAAGGCCGTGTTTTCCCCAAGAGCTCTATTCGTCGAATGAGAATTGCGATGCTTGTAAGTCCTACACGCTTCTACTGCGAAGCTCTACTGACAAACTTTACAAAAACATCCACTGCGCTCTTTGCGAAGGGCTTTCCCTTACGTCAGGAGCACATCTGAAATGTGCTGGTAGATCTGCAGTAGACAAAAACGCCATTATTGGTAGGATTTCGTTGACTAATCTGTTCAACTTCAATACTGATGAAAGTCGCCCAACAGAATGTCCCTCCAACACCTTTTACGACCCATTTGTTGACATATGCCGACGTTTGTCGTCCGTAAGCCATGGTTCATCAAACAAAACTGTCCCGTTCCCAAACTGCAGCAGGTCCATTTGGACGTTCACGGCCGAAGAGTTCGATGTCCTCCCCAATGGCAGTGTCCATCTGTTGAGTTCTAACGTGTCCTGCCCGGCCGAGCAGGTGGCCATTCTGAACACAACAGCGTCAATCTGCGGAGACTGCCTACTGGAGTATTTTTCGAACGACACAAAGGGAGGAGAGACGATCAGCAGTTGGGAGGTTGACCAGGGTTACCTAACCTTGAGTCTTGTGTCTGCGTCTGCTGTAGCCGTGGTTGCTTTCGTAGTGCACACTGTCAGGTCCGAGCAGTGGAAGAACCTCTCGGCAAAGCTAAAGGTGCAGATGATGTCATGCCTGGCTGTAGCTGAGACCCTTTTCGTGATGCGTGTGTTGGTTCCTCCCGGGCCGGCCTGTACCGCATTTGCGATTCTTCTGCACTATCTCCAGCTGGCCGCCTTTACATCTATGAACGCGCTTTCTTACGATTTATTTCTCACCTTTCGAGAGGGATCCGCAAGAGCGAAGCTGCACAAGTACATCTTGTACACCTGGCTGGCGCCGGTACCTGTAGTCGTTGCCACAGTGTTTGTGGAATTCTTCCCCGCCATTTCTGTCAGGGTGGGCTACGGGGAGAAGTGTTGGATCGGTAACCCAATAGGCAGCTTGGTGGCTTTTGGAGTTCCTGTCTTCTGTGCGCTTCTGGTCAATGCTGTCCTGACCATCCTTGTGCTGCTGTCCATACGGAAGTCATTTCAGGTAGCCGACGCTGCTCTGTCGCGCTCTGGGACCAGCAAGGCCTGGGTCTACCTTCGTATCTCGTTTCTGATGGGGTTCACCTGGATTCTCGGCTTCATCTATCCCTACGTCGACAGTAGAGTTCTCGAGTACATCTTCATTGTGCTGAACGCTTCTTACGGCCTGCTGTTGACATTGCTGATGACCCTGACGTCTGAGGTGGTGCAGAAGATGACAACTTGGTTCAGGGAACGGTTTCATCTGGAGGAACCAACCGGTACCAACCAGCAGACTACCGCAGGTGGGACAGGGGCGACGGCAGTTGGAAGCAACACTGTAAGTGTCCAACAGACCACCGCACGTGGAACAGGGGCAATAGTGCTAGCAGGTGGAACCGACGGTGAAAGCACCCAGCAGTCTCCCGCAAGTGGAAACGGGGCAAAGGCAGGGGGAACCGACACTGTAAGTGTCCAACAGATCACAGCACGTGGATCTGGGGCAATGGCAACTGACGCTGTTAGCTCCCAGCAGAGTCCCGCAAGTGGAAATGGGGTAAAAGCAGGTGGAAATGGGGTGACGGCAGGGGGAACTGACAATGTAACACCTCCGTAAGTGTCCAACAGATCACAGAGTCACACGTTAAGGCCGGTCGTGAAGCCGATCCCTGGGATAATCACTAATGAGAATTTAATTTACATAAGGTATTAAAGCGGCCTGGTGACTAGTACTAGCTTTAAAGGCCACGCTCTGTGCTCTGGGCCATAAGTATTTATTTTGATCTTGCCTCGGTATTCTCGCGAGAAGATGCGTGGGAGATGTAAATTTTTCCCATGGAACATTGCGCGTCGCGCGCGGAAAAATTCAAGATGGCGACTAGACACCGCTGGGAATAGATAGGGTAAATTTCATAGTGTCTGCACATGCATCACACATATCAAGGACAAATGACAATGAGTTAGATCAACGCAGTACTGGTAAGTTTTGTGATTGTTACTAACCACTTGTATCTAAGTGGAAGATGTACTTTATACTGGAGGATCCCACAAGATGGATTTTTAAAGTTCGGGACAAAAGGTTATTATGATTGCTACAGCCGAAATGTGTAAATAATGCTTTGAATCACACAATGTGCTTTGAAAAGACACGTCTTTTAAAGTGTACTTAAACAGGCATTTTATGTAACATTAGGTTAATATACTTGTACTCAAGACAAGAAAGCTTTTAATCATAATGATGATACTTTATGATATAACATTAGGTTATACTAGTACTCAAGATAAGAGTTAAATGATACTAATGATTTAAGTAAGAAAGTGTCTGTACTCTGTACAGTACAGTGCCTTAAAATGGCCCGTACAACAAGCTCTATATCATTAACTGGCACATATTTTCATTACGGACCATCAAGTAAGCATCTATTTCTAATAGTGTTTAAAACTATTAGATATACTGTATAAAAGTTTTTTTTCATTATTCACCAAATGCCGTAGTGCCTTTGTATAATAATACAATCGAGGGAAGATATGCCTTTATTTAATATAATGGATAGGAAGAAAAGAACCCGTGGTTAACATGCATGAAACGAACTTATAAGCGATACTACTAACGTTAAGATGTCAAAAGGAATAGGTGCACAAATGTCGTTCTGCGTTTCTTTAATATTATAAGATCACTTAATGATTGTCACATTTATTTAACAAAAACGTGTGCTGAATTGTCTAGACCGGTAACGTTTGTGATTTTATAGCATAACAAGCCGCCAGGGGCCAAAAAAAATCTAATCATACAAGGCCTACTGACGTACCAAATATTAAGACAATCCACCCAGGCTTTCTAAAGTTATTGTGTTCACAGACAGACGCTCCCAAAAATTACTTTCTTGGTGAAGGTAACAACTTTGAAGTCATTTCAAGTTGTTTGCTCTGTTTCAATTGTCCAAGACTGTAGAGTTATCCCTCTGCTACTATAATCTCTAAGCAGATCCTTCGGTGGCAACACAGTATCCAGAGGAGTATCCCTTGGCCATTATGGACACTCCCCTGGCCAATGGATACTGTCTTACCACCGAAGGATCTGCTTGGAGATTATCGCTCTGCTGTAGTGTCAGGTTGTCATAAGCTGTGCACGAGCGCCACCCTAGCGTAACTGTCCGTACAAGGTGTTCAACAAACATTTTAACCATACATATTTTCTCAGTCAACTAGCTTTGCCATCTACGTATTTCTAGTTGTGTTTGTATTTATTAGAAATGAAACAAATCATTACATTAACACTGGGTCAGCCAAGGCAGCTCTCGCTGGTAACGACTGACCCACTGAAGAATACAGACAAGTATACAAACATACAACAGATAGCTTATAACAATACATTACCTGCTAATAAAAGAAAACAAAATGAGTAAGAGACGATATATAATGATACAAGATAAAAGATTCGTCTTACAACTTATTTTCTGATACTGTCACTGCATGTACGTGTTACGGTCATACCTGTCATTGTACAGCAGCATTCACAAAAATATTCAGTTCATCACAATTATTAAACACATACATGTATTCTCCATATAAAAACACTCGTTTTTCAGGAAACGTTTCAATTGAATAAACTTCATGGAGCCTGGGTGCCATCAGATTTGCTACGACGCTCCTTGCACTCGCTGGCCCAATTTTCTCTTTGGGGTGGGGTGGGGGGGGGGCAGTGAGTGCAAGGAGCTCCACAGCAAATTGGATGATAGCCAGGCTAATACAACTACAGTTGGCAGAAATAAATTTGAAATTGCATCTAGAAAGAATTATATAATCAACTTGCAATTCGACGAGCTAAAAGACTACAGACTCACAGTCAGTGTTTCAAATATAGTATTTTGATCCCAATTAGAAATGTGTGCATTCTTGCCTTTTCTTGCACAATAGAAACGAACGGTAGAACCAGCAGGGTGTCCCTCTTCCTGCAGAGAATCTCCTTCATGATGAGGATCTCGGCCACCAGGATTTTCCCGCCACTGGTAGACAATGATGGTGATGTTCTGTTTGAGTGGCAGTTTTTCTCACAGTAATTTGCTGTAGAATTTTTCTGTTTCGAAGCAGTGTCTGAGGCTTGTACCTGGTTGGCCTTACCTTCTGTAAAGCAGATTTGTCTGGCAATCAGACTATCTAAAATATTTGAAACACCCTCCATCTTGGATTTTGTGTCACGTGACTGTGTCATTGGAATCAACATGGAATGGTCGACTGTATCGAAGGGGTGCGCCTGTCAACTTTTTCAATTTTATATACGAATTTTCCCACTCTTTCCACGTTAATAATAATGGTGAATATTTTACAAATCGTAAAATGATTATTTAACACAAAAGAAGAAACAGGGCAACCTTTTACCAGGTACCATTGATAGTTTATTAGACTTAAACGAATTTAAGATACAGCTCCGTTTATTATTTTCTTTTCGTGCATTGTATTTATCTAGTTGCAATTAGCCTTCGGGGATCAACTTTTCTCCATTATAAAAGAGAACGTCTAAAATAATGGTCGCTTTTTCTTGAAAATATCAATGTACATGTATACCGACAGACTTAAAGTAAACTTGACAGTAAAACAACAATGCAAAGTTTTAGTTATTTCCCTTTTCTGTTGTTAATGTTAGATACAGCAAATGATTTTTAGACGATTTTCATTGTGTAAAAACAAATTAGCAATAATTGGCGTATCATCCGAAAGTCCATTGTATTGTGAACAAGGCCAATTCAGCTGACTGTGTATAGCTAGCTTACTGTACTTAAGTTCGGAAATTTGAGTAAAAATCAAATCATCGAACTGATTTCAAATTAACCGTCGAATATTATCAGATATAGATTATCATAGTGAGGCTACTGTACTTTTATAAAATGTTGAAGATATTTATCTAACATTCCAGTTATATGTTTTTCTTCAAGTTTTCTATTCTTATTACCGACTTATAATATATAAAAAAGTACAGTACATTTCTAAGTTACAGTACATCTATCATCTTGAAACAAAAATCTGAATATACATTGTAGAGAATGTATAAATTAAAACTACATTTTATCATAAACATTAAATCAAAGATCGACTGATGCGGCTGCTCATGTAATTTCATTTTCAGACTGTATTACGTAGACACAACAGATGTGATTTGTGTTTGTTTTCTAGCGCAAGCGAATCAAATGGAAATGGTCGAAACAAAATGACTTTCAAGGTAATTTGATCGATTTCTTTTAAAAATTTACACAGAGTATGATCCTGGTACCGTAAATGTCTCATACTTTTATATGATAAAACACTTATGCTCCGTGCTGTGGAGACCTTGCCTTAGCTAGAAAGCCAGCAGGTGATAGAACATCTGAACGGCCAGGGCAAAAGCTGTGCTCCAAAGCTGTGCTCGTTTTTGCGCCCCACCACTCGGTGTGTTGAATTCTGTAACGAAAACGAGCAAAGAAACTGATAAAAAACACGTCGTCCTACCATTGGGACCGTTAATCAATTACCCTCATATATCTTGGGAGCTTGGACTTGCTCTCTTTTTAACAGTATGTTTTTCTCTGTGATTATTTACTATTATTAATAGTTATCCACACAGAAATAAACACACCCGACACACTCCGAAACTCATCGGCACACACACACACACACACACACACACATACGTGTACACGCGACCCCCCCCCCCCCACACACACACACGCCCCCCCCCCCACACACACACATACCGTGAGAGTGTGTGTGTACACGCGCGCGCGCACACACACACACGTACACACACACACACACACACACACACACACACACACACACACACATACACATACACACGCACACACACACCGTGAGAGAGAGAGAAACAAAAAGACAGAAACAGAGACAGAGACAGACAGAAATAAAAACAGACATATATAAAAACAGAGAGAGACAAAGCGTGACAGAGAGAGACAGGCCTTTCGGTGCGGTCACATTCTTTCTCGATAATTATAGCCCACCTGTTGGCACAAAGGGTGGTTCCAGACCAACAGACGGTCCAGTGGTGTCCTGGTGACGCACGCTCGGTGCGCTGCTGACGTGAGCGGTGGACACCTCGGCCTGGTCGCCACAGTCCTGCTCGTCCTCCCCTGATGCACATTCCGGGTGTCCGTCACAGATCAGATGATTGGGCACACAGTATGGCTTCGGGTCGCCGAGTCGCCCACAGGTCAACGTCAGGCAATCAAGCCGCGATGTATCTATGTCAGGGTATAGACTCAGATCAATTCTACCGGCAGAGATCCCGAACGCAGCCTCTGTCAACAGAAACTCCGATCGGGATCTTAATGCTGTACGTGTATGATCATCATCATCATACAGGTGTTTCCCTGTCTAAAACCCTCTCCCTCCAGTCAGTGTATGATACTGAACATGAATTGCAGATTGTACTAGCAGAGACTCCGATCGGGATCTCTACTGGCAGAGACTGAGGTTGTATAAAGACATTCTAAAAAGAATACTTTAGGCTTTTGGTCACGTCATTTTCTAAAGGCACAACTCGGTGATGTTAAGTTTACGATAAAGGCCTCTGCACATCTACTAACACACTAGGGGTTTTCCTGAAATAGTATGATGTAAGGGGATAATGACCGAGGTCGTCATGATTGGCTTGAGGAGCGACGGTAGCTTGGCAGCCTTGTTCATCCTCTTCCGTCCAGCAGTCCGCGTCACCGTCGCAGCCGAACGCGTCAGGAACGCATGAGGCGTTACCGTAGACGGACGCGCATGCGTAGCTGCAGGAGCCCCACCTGCGTCCCAGGACATCTTCAACTGTAGCAACAACAGATTTTTACAGACTGTTAAAAACAGATACTAGCGGCGTTCAAGTTCTCGTGTAGTTAAAAGTCACATGCCCACTTCTTTCAAGGGGATTTCTTATCAAACATTTAATACATATAACTAGAAAGGTAACATTCGCAAAGCAAGTGCATAATGTCTGCTATAGCACCAGCTACCATGGTGACAGATGTCTTGACCAGGTCATTGACCTTATGTGTTTGGAGAAGAAGAAGAGCAAAAACAATAGGTTTTTTTTCTTCTGTTCAGGTTAACATAATCATATGAAAGCCCAGTATTATATAAATCCCATTTTGACAACTCTTTAGGCTGGTTGTCACTTACGCCAGAAAACTGTTACTCAAGCAACTGGATATGATTTTGGAAACAGTCAGACGTTTCAGGTAGCATCCGCTACCTTTCGTCAGTGACTCTGGAGAAAAATCCACTTTAGCAGGTTTATAAGCACGAACATGCAAATAGGTGAATAGGTCGTCACTTACTGTCACTGTCCCTTTCGTCCTCTCCGTCTGCACAGTCCCAGTGCCCGTCACCCAGCCGACGTGTGGGCAGACAGGTCATGTTGCCGACGCAGTGGAAGAAGCAGTTTTTGGGCACTCCTGTCAAAATGACAACGACAACGACGTTTACTGCACATCATATGCTCATCAGGAACTAAATGCATTTAGATACTAGAGTATAATAATTAATAAGAAAAATGTGCTGAACCTATGGATTTATAGACGTGATCATACAAGTTGTAACTAAATGTTCATACAAGATGGCCCAGAAGTGCACATTTAAACGTTCAAGCAATTTCATGGAGAGCCACATCGATCAACGTTGTCTTCTAGCATGTCAAACTATCCAACTTTAAATGAAGACAGTGGGTTTAAGTTTTGTAGTACGTCGTCTGCAGAACGTATTGCATGCGACTGTGCGAAACCAGGATTTTTTCTCGGTTTTCGTTGGATGTTTGGTCAACGTTCGATCAGAATTTTACCCGTTGCAGACGATATCTTTTCCGACATAACATTTCAAAACTATAGGCGGGAATACGACCTTAAAAGAGAAGTTCTGCCGAAGTACTATACCACATTACGAGTTTGGCGCAAGCACATTAACGTTACGTTCTGTCGACGTGCTAAGTTTTGAGGCCTGTACGTTAGTCTCCAGTCGAATCCCTACCTTGAACACACCCTCTCTCGTCCGTCCCATCCAGACAGTCCTCTATCTCGTCGCAGATCCACGTGCTCGGGATGCAGGTACCCGTGGTACACTCCATCGCACACTCTGTTGATGAAACACAACGCACAATGTGGGGCTACTCTCCTAGCAGGCTTCGGTTTATTTTTGACGTGTTTTAAGCCGTTTTTATCGGTCTTTTCTTTTTGTACTGGTATCATGTTTTACGCCAAGCAAACGGGTGGCGTATTGGATACTGCCCTGTCAATTTGATACTTGCAGCCACCAAAAGATCTGCTTGGAGACAAGTGTGGGGGTACAAGTCAGCATAAGGGCCCGGTCACATTCGTCGTACGATCGCCGTACGATCACAAACTGATGACATTCTTGGGATAGTCGTGCATGTGTCGTACAAAATTTAGCTGTCTTGCTACGGAAAAGGCTGTCTTTAAGATCCTTGTTGTTGGTTCAGTGACAGCCTTCTTGAAAAATACTACAACATAAAAAATCGTACGACGACCTTCGACGGATGTAACCGAGCCGTAAGTGTGATATACAATGTAGTAGCTAGAACGTTGCTGGTAGTAAGCCATCATCCTCTGATGCCTGGTCAAAATACTTGGCAACCAGGCCAATCGGCAATGGCAATCGGAGTCATGTTGACAGAGACTGCGATGAGGAAACTGTTAATGTGTTAGGATGGTCTCCCATTTACAGATCCTAAATTTCAAGTCGATCCATTGATCTTAAGTGGCATGAATCAAAGTTGAAAAGTTCTCACTGTCTTTTAAGCGAATATCTCAGTTAAAATGTACAGACTGCAATCGGGATCTCTACCCTGACATATACAAGTGGCATAAGAAGATTTCACGAATTGTAGTCTGCTTGTTTTCCTAAGCTGCCTCGACTGTGACCGGAAAACTTGTACCTTCACAGGTTGCCTCATCCTTCCCTGTTGAACAGTCTTCTCTGCCATCACAGGCCTGACTCACGTGGTATCTCTCAGATTCTCGCGAGAGTCCAGGACTGACGTAATCTTCACACGAAATGAACTGGCTGTCGATCTCTGTTAGGCAACAAGTCAGAACAATACGTCGATGAAGGTTAGACATCCAGGTAATGAGATACATAAGAAAACTGTTACTCAAGCAACTGTATAGATTTTGAAAACTGTCAGACGTTTCAAGTAGCATCCACTACTTTTCGTAAGTGACGTCAGAACAATGTTACTGAGTAGGTATGGTTAATTAGGCATTTGTTCAGATAGAAATGTTGAAAACTAAAATGAACTCTTAATTACAAATTCTCATTCTGAATCACAATTGAATGTGCCAGGATCTTCCACTACATTTTAATATCTTTTATGTTATGCAGTTTTGACAAATAGCATATCGATCATGGATATCCTATTGAAAATAGCTGACATTTCATGTAAATGTGACTATTTTATCTAAGATCGGTCAGCATTACAAAAGTAAGTCTAAGCCCACTGACATCGAAATACGGTTTTGAAATAAGTGGGAGATGAAGGAACAAACCCAAACAGCTGAGTTTATCCACTGGTGTGCACTCTGCTTGGAGGATGTCTTCACACACAGGTCTGCAACACAGAACTCCGTGAAAAATTTAAAGTTTTGGGGAATTTCTTGTTTTACTTATTTCATATTCTGAACTTCTCTCTGATTCTGTCGGTGCATTGTCCCACTGGCTCCCATAAGGCAACAGGCATATGCGTACAGCAGGACATTGAAACAGGAAATGAAATAACGTTTTGTTACCTTTTTGGAACCTTTGACCTAACTTCCTGTCAGTGTCCCTGACGTGTCTAGCATATGGACATAACTACGGAAACAGGGCAAACACACAAACAGACACACCGGAAACAACCTCAAGTGTGTGATCAGTGAGTGATGAAAGTTTTGATATGATTGTATTTACTTGTCTTCATAGCGATACCCCAGAGCTCGAGGAACACATCCGTCAAAGAGAGGACAGAGACCTTCCTTTGCTCGGCATGTCTGGTTACACAGGATCTCGTCAGACGCGCACCCTGAATCATGTAAGGGATATCAATGGGATTACAATCAGCTTGTATCCGCAATTTTGACAGTCTTGTCAATAGTAGTGTCCCCTCCATATCAATTTGTTGTGAAGCAGATTCACGCCCCCAGTGTACTGTTGTGCCCAACACATGTTGGGAAGGTTTAATTTTTTTCTCATGTATGTAATGCTGATGTTTTCAGGACTTCTTAGAAACATTGTAGACTACAAATTGTAGAAACAAAAGCTGTACCCCCTATTCCAAGAGAGTCTGAAATCCCCAGCACAGGGACTATGGAATGCACAGAATGGCTAGCATGACAAGGGTTATGTCGTATGATCATTGGTTTATCATCATTGGTTTGTTGAGAATAAAAGCGGCCTGGCAGTATCGTAGCTAAAGGTCCGAGATCACATACGTCGTACGATCGTCGTACGATTGCAAACCGAGGGCATTCTTGGGATAATCGTGAACGTGTACATTCAAAATTCAGTTCTTCTGTTACTAAAAAGGCTGTCTTAGATCCTTGATGCCGGTTGGTTCTGTCACAGCCTGGTCGATAATTCCCCAACATCAAAATCGCAAGACGGCCTACGACGAATTTGACCGCACCGAATGTGACAGGCTGGATAAAAGTTCTAAACGAGAACTATGCGGCTCCAGATGTCTTACTGAGGGAGGACTGGGGTGTGATAGATGTCGGTTAGCTTGAGGAATGAATGCACTCTACTTTATACTATGACGAATTTGATCACACAATGGCGAAACCTGTCACTGAGCCCCTTTAGCCACGATTCATGCAAAAATGTTTCAAGCTAAACAAACACACATTGAACGCCTTACCCTCGGTGACAAGAATCTCCACCCTCAGAGCAATTCGGTTGTGGAGGGTCAGCGGGTGGAAGCGAGTGTAGAGTGCATACACCGGTTTGTCCAACAGGTGGAGCGCGTACCGATGGTTGTCGGTGTTTCCTTGTATTATCTGAACCAGGGAAACTTGTCATGTGTATTTGCAGTTGTATTTTGTGTTCATTGGCAATGAAACAAGCTAGGTCATCGCTGGCAGACTCGATGGGAGGATTAGCTATTCGTGGCTTATTTCTTGTTCTTAGGTACTTTATACCTAGAACGTTGTTGTATCCAGAACCGTGCTTTATCCAGAACCATACTCAGATACGGTTCTGGATAGTCTACGCTTATCCAGAACTATGCATGGGGTACATCATCGTCCTTGGGTACGCGGAGACTATCCAGAACCGTGCCTGATCCTACCACTTTCCCATTCAGGTATAGAACTAGATAGGCACAGTTCTGGATGCAATAACGTCCACCATTTTGTTTGTCATTTTGTACATCATGTGTGATGTGTAGTTCAACGAACCATTTCTCCATCCTCGCTGTCCCCACCATCCGCCGGTGTCCATGTCAGTCCATCCAGAGAGAACGGCAGTGTGTAGGACGTCACCCAGCGGTCCAGGTTGTAGGCGCCCTGGGTGACCACACCGACAACTTTGTACACCTTGTCATGTTTGATCTGAAACAAGAATTTGGAGATGTCAGACGTCCGGGAAACATGCAATCCTCGGCTTCCTGAATTCCCCCACGTCGAACACTAATTTTTTTTCTCACTGGCTTCTGTCCAGATTCTGAGACCTTCTTGTCCCCCCCCCCATTTCCTGAATCTGACCTCTTGACCTGTCATTCTGCATCAGGTCCAGGTTCTTCCCGAAGGTCCTTCTTCAGAGGCGGCTGGAAAGAGTAGAAATTGGCTAAATACTAGTAGACAGATAACATGCCAGTGGAGTTGGTCCGCTAAATTAAAGGCGTACACAGAGCGGCAAATTGTTAGCGAACCAACTCCCCTGGCATGTTATCTGTCTATTTAACCAGTGTTCACTCTTTCCAGCCGCCTCTGAACCCTGGTAGAGGTTAGATATGTACCTGTAGCCACTGGTCAGTGTTCCGGCCCGGAGCCGGAGACCAGCACGCCCCTTGCTGCTGTCCCTTCCCGTTGTTCAGACGGGCCTGGCGAGGGGAGAACTCGTCATCTCGCGATGAGGCACGGATAGCGTAGTCGGAAATCTTCGGGACAGCTCCGGCACCGTCGGGATGAAGTCCGACCAATGGGACGTATTTGTCTTGCTTCAACCAAGTGTCTTCGTCTGAAAACAGATAATACCACCATGTCAGGTATCATACCAGTAATCCATTTAGCTCAGCATTGGCATTTGCTGCTTGTCAATCGTGGTATGTATACATAATAGACCTTCCTCATGGAAATGCCGGTACAAATTTGTATATTGTTGCAGTTGTTGTATCCAGAACCGTGCTTTATCCAGAACTATGCTCAGGCACGGTTCTGGATAGTCCACGCGCATCCAGAACCGCGCCTGGACTAAATCTACGTTCTTGGATACGCGCAGACTGTCCAGAACCGTGCCTGATCCTAACCCTAAAGGCTAACCCATGCAGGTATAGAACTAGATAGACACGGTTCTGGATATGATAACAGTTGGAACTGTGCCAAGAATGACGACTAACCGTTTGTGACGTACACCTCCATCACCATGGCAACCCAGCCTTCGTAGCCTGTTGGGTACAGCCGGATGTAGCGTGACGTCACGGGGCCTTGTAGAGAGCGACTCACTTTCTGATACCGGTCTCTGTTCCCTTGGAACACCTGTGCACGACAATAAGCAGGTTCAGGTTCAGGCAAGGCCACAGAAATAAGAAGTTGGGGATTTCAGACTTCCGAGAAGTAGTTTGGGTTTTCTTGAATTTATTGGAATAACCGAGGAGTAGGAGTTGAACTATCCTCGGTCATGCGAGACAGGACCTTGTGGAGGCACCTTAACAGGATGAACTGAACTGAACTGATGACGTAGTTCCATTGGGACAAGGACAGAAAGTGTGCAGGGTTGGAGAATTCGGAAAATATTGAAGTTCACTACTAAGAGGGTGAGAATCCTGTGAAACTTTCGGGCTGCATATATCAGAAAGACCCATGGCTATAGCGGAGTTTGCGCCATATGACAATGGCCCATGACTAACTCTTCGTACCTGTACGCTGTTGTTGCTGCCTGCGGACGGAGTCCATGAGGCGCCATCCATACTGAAGGCCAGGGTGAATGACGTCACCCAGCTGCCCAGGTCCCAGTTGGAGCCACCTCCGCTAATCACCACACCAGTGACGTCAGTCGTCTTGCCAAAGTAAACCTGCATTCAATGATACATTCGCGTGTACTATGTCTAATACATTCATCAGCCTGACATTGCGACGTACTTGAACATTCGAGATTTTTACGATCTGCATTGAGAGGATTCGACTGAACCATTGAGTAACTAGAAAGGCCGACATTTGCTCCGGAGCAAATACAGCATATTTCAGCCATTTCTTTCCCATTTTAAACAATTTGAAAGCAGTGTATGCCAGCAAGGCGAATAACGTTCTGTTTGCATGTGTCCAAAGATCCCCCGTACCAAATATCAGGTCATTTGGTTTCAATATCAGGTCATAGGAGCCAAAAATGTACATTTTTTGTCTGAAAATAGCAAAAATGCCCTATTTTACACACTTTCAAAGTGGTGTATGTCAAAAGCGTGAATGTTGTTCTGTGGGCATATCTCCAAGGTATCCGTATACCAAATATCCGGTCATTCGGATTTAATACCAGGGCACAGGAGCCAAAAATATACATTTTTTGTCTGAAAATAGCAAAAAAGTCCCATTTTACACACTTTTAAGTGGTGCATGCCAACAGTGTGAATATTATTCTTTGGGCATGTGTCCAATGATCCCCCATACCAAATTTCAGGTCATTATATTTCAGCCATACCATGGTATGTGTTCTCTCATGTTTCTCCTCCTCCTTCTTCTTCTCCTGTCATTCGGTAAAATGCATTCAACTCTGTCATTTTTCAGCCAAATGACCTGAAATTTGGCACAGAGGTAGAGTGGGCCAATACCCCCGGCCTTTTTTCCATTTTTTTAAAAACAGGCCTTTAAAATGATTTTATTGGCTTTTTTGGCAATTTTCAGACAAAAATATATATTTCTTGCTCCTGTACATTTGTAGTACAACCAAACTGAGTGGTATTTGGTATGAAGGTGCCTAAGACATATACCTACGGAACGCCATGAACACTTTGGGCATACACTACTTCAAAATCATTTATTTCGCTATTTTTTCAGACTTTTCCTGGTCAAATTTAGACCCCAAATCCCCTCTACTGTTTTAGAACTCGAACCATATTCGAGCATGTTCGATCTGACCTAATTCCAACCTCAACCGAACGCACTGTTCCATTCGGGGTTACCTACGGTCGTCTACAGTAAGTCCGCGTCGTAAGGCCCATTTTTTGTTGTGATTGGGAACCTAGCATTAAGCAAGAACAGAAAATCACAAATATAAATGAAGATTAAAAATATTCTTGTCAGTCAGTTTATCATCTGACTCAAACCTACTGAAAAATACTGTACGTAAAAGTCGCGATCGTGCGAGGAAACAGCATCACCGTTGCAGCGGACTAGAACAAAACGGGTCGCTAACCGACCGACTTTCTCACGCTCCAAAATGCTTTGATTCTTTGCATAGCATCGCCGAGTAAAAAAAAATATGGAGATCCCTCGAGCATTTTACAGCCTGACAATTACGCACCAAGGTACGCAACCGACTCCCTACTCGAACCCGGTCAAATCTGAACCCCGACCCGGAAGCAGACGTGTTTCGTAGAGTTCATTTACTCTGTAGGTGGATGGATGTATAGAAACGTAAATAAGACATCATAATAGTCATAAAATAGAAGATATAATAGACTAAAACTAACACAAATATATGATAATTATAGAGTGTATGTATGATTTTGTTTTTTTATGGAAAATGATGACGTTAGTTATATATAATTATTTTTAAGCCCCCTTCTTATAATAGGTTGTTCTAGATTTTTCCATTTGCTTGCGGGGTAAACATTCTATCTTATCTGACGCGAACGGTCTTTTCCCTCACTAAAAATACTCTTTTACGTGACAAAGTATATGCAACTATTTATATATTGTACATAATTAGTATAAAATAGTTATCTACACAAGAGTACAAACCTACTTATGAAAATAATTTTGCAACGTACCCCCTCCCGATATATCTGCTGATGGTTTAACCTAGAACGCATTCGAATGCAGGCAGACGACACTTGGCCAGCAGATTTTCTGTCATCTCTCCAGGGAAAATAGTTTTCCAAGTCTACCTGCGAAACATTTTTGTTTCATTTCTTAAGAAATTATTGAACTATTGATTAGGAAGAATCCGAGAGGCCATTTTGTCCCGTGAAGTATTCTCGAAGAGGCAAGATCGCTAGGTAAGTGTTGACTTCATTTCTCCCGCCGAAAATTTGACTGACCTTGAATCAGTTTACTCATGATCTCCTTGAAGATGAACACAACAGTTTAACGCACATATATCCGTTTAAAGTTAAACTGATAGGAATGTCAAAAATATTGGACTTTTAATAGTATTTTGTTTCACATGTAGTATGGCCCCACCGTACATGCACGTCCTGGTAAATTTCTTTATTTACTAATTTTTACATCATGAATAATTGGTGACATGACAAGAAATCAATGTTACATCATCCCTGGCTCGGAAATATTCAAACTACTGAGAAAGGGAACGACTTTGTTCTTTTATAGAACATCGATTTCGCGGGAAAGAACGCAGTGTTCGATATTCGAATATTCGAAATCTGAGTCACCACCTGAGTATGTAGGTTTACAATTTATTATATAGTGTGGCTAAAATTGGAGTTGTGCAGGTATTTCTGATGTCTACTTGCACCGGTCCATGTACAGTGTACTGAGTTTATAACATACAAATGTATTTGTATATTTTCATTAGCTGTGTTGACTGTTACCAACAATAAAAGAAGGTAATGGCATTGGTTTCTCAACAGATTTTAGTATGCTCATACTTCCTAAGTTCTGAGTGGAGATTTCATAGTTTGAAAATATTTTGAATGTCATTGCTATTTTCTGAATGTTTCATGATATACATGATATCAAAAACTTAACTTTGAAAAAATAAAACAAAAAACTATTACATGATAGCGTACAAAAATTGTGCACGTCAAATTTTCCCTTCATGTAAAATGGCCTGCTTCGACATACAACAATCGTGAAATTACTTGCAAGCTTACTGACTCCTTTTCAAATCAAAGGTTACAAATGATTGTAAATGATGGTAGAATGCTGTTGCCATTATTTATGAACTATTGAAAATATCATATTGTAAAAGTTTTACATAACCTGTGAAACATTCCATTGTAATCTCTACAGTATAAAATCTGTTTTCCGCTGGATGTGGTCGAAAATTATCCTGGACATACATTGTATTTTGTTTACTCTTCTATGACATAATGGAGATTTTTTTTTTCTGGTCACGTCTCCAAAGTTTTACGTTTGGCTGTGATCCTCATGTCTTAGTAGGGCAAAGGTTACTATTCACGCAGGCGCATAGATGGCCTTTTGAGTCCCCTTTGGTGACAGCATCCAAACCAACCGAAAACAGCCTTTTTCTTGGTATGTGTGGATAAATGCTGGCATTTTCCAGCTGGAGAGTTATTGCTGTTTCTGTTTTGTTGAAAAAACTGGCTTTTAGGCTTGTTTTGCCTGCCTGGTAGAGCTCTAAAAGTCATGCAATGTTGTTGTGTTTTGGTGCTGTGGAGGGGGTCAAAGGTCATCAGACGTCAATCAGACGTTATTTCGCTGAATAAAATTTTGGATTTTTTTACTAAATGGACAATTTGGAGACCAAGCTATCCTGTCAATGTGAGTTTTCAATAGTTGAACACTCAAAAAGGTGATCTTTGACAGCTCATTTCTTAGATGTTTACTATGCTTTTCAATGGGACCTGGAAATAGTGGGCTGTGGCCAGTATATGGCAGGGGGAGGGGCGATACGAGCGATGCTGTATGTGTCCGGTACTGTTAATGTTCCAGAAGAAATGCCACGAGGGGAGCCATCTGATACAGAGATAACAGGGGCCTGGGAGGGTCAGGATGTAGAGTATATTTTCGACCCGTTAACAGCAAATGATCAGTTAAGACTGGCAGTTTCCTAACGTAGAGTTAGACGATCCTATCAAAGATTACCACAATATTACCACAAAGGAATGTCCCTTTGGAGCCACCTTGTCCTACTGGTCTTAAAAAATGAAAGGAGATGGGAATTGTTTTTATAATGCAATAAGTTACCATATCTTTGGCACCCAAGAGTATCATGGTATAATATTAGGAAGGGTGTGATTGACTTTATGAAAAGTTTGTCTGTAGATGTTTACAGGTCTTGGTTCCCTGAAGGACAGACCATGGGACCAGTACCTGGCTCGTGCGGATTCGGTTCACGCTTGGAAACGTCCAGAAGACCTTGGTGCATGGGCCACAGAGGTAGAACTGGATACAATGGCTTTATTCTTGAAAACACGCATCTTTGTGTACAGTAAGTATGGCAACAAGTGGGCATGGGTTAAGATCCCTTCATACACATGTACATGTATTTGTGATGAAACTATGTTAATAGAAACAGGTAATGCAATTCACTTACAACATACAAACCAGAATCACTTTGATGTTGTCACAACAGTTTTGACTCGTAGACAGACAAGGAGCGTGGCACTGTGCTGCAGAGAGGAAAGTACAGAGGCCTCAGAAGCTGCCAGCAACAATAGAAAGATCGCACCGAATGACAACGATGATGATGATGACCGGAAAAAGGCCAGACGTGACAGAGAAAGGAAACGGTACCAAGAGGATAAGACATATGCCCAGGCCCAACGGGACAGAAAGAAGACACGTTACCACACTGATGAAGAGCATGCCCAGGAGAAGCGAGACAAAACAAAGGAACGGTACCACACTTATGAAGACCATGCTCAGGAGAAGCGAGACAAAACAAAGGAACGGTACCACACTTATGAAGACCATGCACAGGAGAAGCGAGACAAAACGAAGGAACGGTATCACACTGATGAAGAGCATGCCCAGGCCGAGCGGGATAGAAAGAAGGAACGGTACCACACTGATGAAGAGCATGCACAGGCCGAGCGGGATAGAAAGAAGGAACGGTACCACACTGATGAAGAGCATGCGCAGGCCGAGCGGGATAGAAAGAAGGAACGGTACCATACAGATCCAGAGCAGAGAGATTTGAAGAAAAGAAACGTGCAGATTAACAGAGAGAAAAACCAGAATTTACCAGATGTTAAGATGGCCATTGAAAAGTTCCAGATGGAATGCAAAAAGGTACCAGAGTATGTTTGCACTGTATGTCATAGGCTTTTGTTTCGTGATCAAGTTGTAATCTGTCACAGATCGAAGTATGTTCCGGCTGGGTGCAGATACACGGTTTGCGAGAGATACTAGCTACATATTCTTTGCACAATGTGTAACAGAGCTGCGCTTCATACAATCGAATATTTCCATAACTATGCGCAAAGGTTCGCCTACAACAAGTGATGGCCGTAGAATATCTGCTGGAATGTTGTCAAACAGAGAGGACTTACAGAATATTCTTAAGTCGGATGAAGGCTATCGCTTTCTTCAGCTAGTCAGAGGTACTCCGCAATTCTGGGACAGGGCACTAAATGAGTTGTATGCAATGATAAGGCAGCTCGGGATTCCAACATGGTTCGCTACATTTTCAGCCGCGGACTTGCGATGGCCAGAAGTGTTGGAGGCAATTCGACAAGATAAAGGTACCGTACAGGTTAGCGAGCTGTCGTGGGAAGAGCGTTGCGATATTTTGAAGAGCAATCCTGTCACTGCTGTGCGCATGTTTGATCACCGAGTCAAGCTGTTTTTTAAACATGTTATTCAGTCTCCATCTCAACCGATCGGAGAAGTACTCGACACATTTACGAGAACGGAGTTCCATCAACGTGGAGGTCCACACATTCACTGTTTGTTCTGGGATGTGTTGGACAAGAAGAATGAGCCAGAAAAGTGCTCTACTGAAGATCTTCTACAGGAGGCAAAGGTCACCACTGCACAGTTATGTGACGCCTTGAACTTGATGGCAACCAGGAAGCAAGTAATGCTCAGGCGTGAGCCAAAGGACTTGTGGGTGAACAATTACAATCCACATCTACTGAAGGCTTGCAATGGAAACATCGACATCCAGTATGTTCTCGATGCGTACAGTTGTGTCAGGTACATTGTGTCATACATCAGCAAAGCAGAAAGAGAAATGCACACCCATCCCCTGGAAACAGGTTTACAGCTTAATTTATAAACTTTCTATAGACACCCATACCACAATGTTTCAATATAAGATACTCTTTAAATTTTTGACATCAAATAGAACACTATATACATGGAAATTAGTAGACTCCCCTATGTGTTATCTTTGTAATGAAGAGGAAGAGTCAGTCATTCATTTGTTTTGGAATTGTCGTGTAGTTGTTAATTTCTGGTCTGAGGTGAAATGACTGGCTTTTCAAACATACCAATAATCATCTACATTTGAATGCTTTTAATGTTATATTTGGTGACTTGAGCGATCGATGCCCAGCCCTGTCTAATCTCATTATTCTTTTAGGTAAACATTACATATTTAAATATCGCCAGAAAAGGTTAGACTTACAAGGTTTCATTTCTTACATTTCTTACTTTCAAAAATTGGAATACATAATTGCAAAAAGACAAGATAAGATTCAGAAACATATTGGGAAGTGGGGTAAACTTTATAGTGTCCTTTCAACTTAGTTTCTTTGATAGTTTGTGATTTCTAGGGTTCCTCATCACTTATATTATTTTCTTTTAATGATCATACACCATTGTCTCCAATTTTGTGTTTTATTTTTGTGGTTTACACATGTGTTTCCTTATTTTGTATACATGCCATACTTTCTGTCCAATATATATGTGAAAATATCAATAAAAAGAGTTTAAAAAACAAAAAAAACAATTACAATCCACATCTACTGAAGGCTTGCAATGGAAACATCGACATCCAGTATGTTCTCGATGCGTACAGTTGTGTCAGGTACATTGTGTCATACATCAGCAAAGCAGAAAGAGAAATGGGAAAGCTACTCAAACAGGCGCAGAAAGAAGCAAGGGAAGGCAATGAGGCTGTAGTGACTGAAATGAGAAAAGTTGGCAACAAATACCTTCACCATAGGGAAGTGAGTGCCCAGGAGGCTGTGTGTCGAGTCTGCAGCCTGAGATTAAAGGAGTGTTCTAGAGAGATCATATTCATACCAACAGATGAGCAAGCTAATCGCCTGTCGAAACCATTGGCGGCCATTCAACAGATGGTAAGTGAGGGCAACTCTGAGGACGAAAGCATCTGGATACCAAGCATCATGGATCGATACAAGGCCAGACCGCGGGAGGAACCCTTCCGTTCAATGTGTGCTGCAGAGTTTGCCTCTGAGTATCGTGTCGTTTCTCGTTCGGGCACACACGACTACAGTGAGCAGTCGTCTAGAGGAGAAGTGAAGCATGTGCTGAGGGATGGTTTGGGGGCCGTACAAAAACGTACTAGGTCTAAGCCAGCGGTCATCCGCTTTGCTAAATTTAATAAAGCGAAAGAGCCAGAGCGATACTACTTATAACATTGCTGAAGTTGTACTTGCCACACTACATTAATGCGCAGTTGAAACCACCACAATATGAGAAGTATGAAGAATTCTACTCTGATGGGTTTGCTCCATTGTCGAATACGAACGATAAGGTTGATGCCATTGTGCATGCGAATAGGCGTAAGTTCGAGCAGAATGTTGACGAAATCGAGCAGGCTCGCAAAGACGTAGCAGACGGTAGTTTTGTAGAAGATGTCTGGGCCCAGATCTTTCCAGAACTGGAGCAAGAAAGGCTCGAGTGTCAAAATATTAGAGAAGAAAATCGAGTGAACGAGAATGATGAAGACACACAGGATGACATTCCTGACCTAGCAACAAGCGATAAATCCAAAGAAAAAAGCTTCACCCTAGAAGCCTGCCAGACAAAGGTCCCGTCAAATGTTGCAATCCCCATGATGCAGTCACTCAATCCAAAACAGCAGGAAATTTTCTATTTTGTGCGCAAGTGGTGCATGGAGACTGCACAGGGGAAAAGACCAGATCCCTTTCACATTTTTGTAACGGGTGCTGCGGGGACTGGAAAGAGCCATCTTATCAAATGCATATATTACGAGGCTACCAGGTTGCTGCGAGAGACACAGGAAAACCCAGACAGTGCCACTGTTCTGCTTACAGCGCCCACGGGAACTGCTGCGTTCAACATTGGTGGAAGCACTATCCACCATGCGTTCCATCTGATGCGTGTTACAAGGACGTATCAGCCCCTTTCTGAAAGTACCCTTAACGCTGTGCGAGCGAAATATGAAAGCCTCAAAATTGTGATTGTAGACGAGGTGTCGATGGTCGATAAAACGCTCATGTCCTCTATTCATTGTAGGCTGCGTCAACTCAGAAAGGGGAGGCCAAATGCACTGTTTGGAAATGTAAGCATCTTGGCAGTAGGTGACATGTATCAGATACCTCCAGTCAGGGGACAAAGTCTCTACAGGGGAAGAGAAACAGAGATTTTCGACTTGTGGAATCCCAACTTTGAAGTAGTTGAACTTGAGGAAATCATGAGGCAGAAGGATGACGCTGCATTTGCAAAGCTTTTGAATAGAATGAGGGTAAAGCGCAAAAAAGATAAACTCTCAGATGAAGATTACGAAACTCTATCGCCGAGGGTGCTATCTGTAGACTTTGCATCGGATGATTATCCTAAAGATGCGCTTCACATCTTTGCCACCAATAAAGCTGTTACAGAGCATAATGACAAGATGTTGAATCTCAGATGTACAGATATAAGATGTTTTGAAGCCTCAGATTTTGTCAAAGATCCCACCACAGGTTCAATGCAGAGACGACATCTCGCTAAAGGAGGAAAAGACGACCTCCCTGATGTTGTCAAAGTTGGGGTTGGTGTTAGGGTCATGGTTTCTAGAAATGTCAATGTGGAAGATGGTCTAGTGATTGGTGCATTTGGAACAGTGACTGGTGTAGCAGGTACGGTGGTCAGGATGATGCAAGTGAAGTTGCAACTGTCTTTGTGCAGTTTGATAACCCAAAGGCAGGCGCTCTTGAAAGGCAAAAGAGTGCAGTTCCCAGTAGTCTACCTGTCAGTTCGGTCCCAGTACGCCAGATTGAGGACAACTTAAAGAATTTGAGTAAAGTCAAACGGAACCAAATTCCCCTCAAACTAGCTTGGGCCTGTACAGTACATAAAGTACAGGGCACGACCACTGATGAAGCAGTTGTCTCGATGAAAAATGTCTTCGCATCAGGTATGGCGTATGTGGCTTTAAGCAGGGTACGTTTCATAGGTGGTCTCCACATCACAGACTATAAGCAGGGGTCAATCTACTGTGATGAGGAAGTGCAGGGGGCAATCAATGACATGAAGCACTTCAAATTTGCATCTAACCCGTTTACAAATGTTGGTAACGGATCTGAAAATGAAGTCTTGAAGTTGAACATTGTCCATCACAATACCGAAGGACTTGTAAGTCACTTTAAAAGTCTAAAGTCTACGTGTTTGATCAAAGCTGAGCTCCACCAGTTAATTTCCTCCCTCCTCCCCCATAATGGGGGGGGGGGCGCTCTGTGGTTAACCCATGGGTGAATGGTGGAGAGACCCCGGTAAATGGGGTAGAGACCCCTGTGAATGGGGTAGATCTCAGGAATAAAAAAAATAAGTAAAAGAAAATGAGGGAAAAAAATGAAATCAACAACAAAAATGCTCCCTAGTAAAAGGTTGAACTTTATTCCAACACACAATTATACAGGGATCAAATTTTCAGCGACAGTGGTCGCTGAAAATTTGATCCCTGTATAATTGTGTGTTGGAATAAAGTTCAACCTTTTACTATGATTACTACCAACACAGATGAACTTTCATGATAAAAATGCTCCCTCTTTTATCTTTTCCTTTCAGGAATGTGCATATACCCTAGATGTTTTTCTTTGTTCATTGATGTAGCTTCTATTAATTCTATTCTTTCATCTCATTGTTATATTCCTTCTTTGCTCTTATGTTTTAACTTTAAAAGCATTTCCCATACAATACCATGTTTAGAGGTGTTCATTACTGCATTATTGTCTGTTAATAAATCTATTTTTTCCTTTTATTTCAGGTGTCCAGCAGCTAGAAGATCATACACTGAATAGACAGCAGGTAAGCTTGTGCTAAAATCTACAAATAGTAGACAAACGTGAAAATCGTTGTGTTAGTAGCAAAGTGTACATGTGTACATGTACCCCGGTAGATTGTGTTTTTTTCACTTAAGAAGTGACTAATCAATGAATAATTTCGGTGATCTATGTTTCTGCTCAGCTTTTAAATCTTACTATCCTGTTTCTATCCTCTAGATGGGACCTCACCTAGGGAAGGAAGCAGAACTTGGTCCATGAGAAACTGACCGGGGGGGGGGGGGGGGAACCAGACAGACCTGGACCCAGCCATCCATAGAATTGAAGGACAGAGCAGATTGCAACCAATTATTCTAGAAGCACGTTTACATTTCCAATTTTTTTCCAGTAAATATTTAATATGTAAGTGTATAGTTATGTTTAGCTTGTTTAATATGTATGTATAGTTTCATTGTATTTGTAAGTCGAGTATATCTTATTCAATATGTATGTATAATTGTATAGTATTTGTAAGTCATGTATACCTTATCTAATATGTATGTATAGTTTCATAGTATTTGTAAGTCAAGTATATTTTATTCAATATGTATGTTTAATCAAATAGCATATGTAAGTCTTATATAACTTATTCAATGTGTATGTATGGTTCCAAAGTATGTGTAAGTCATGTATAGTTTATTCAATATGTATGTATTGTTTAATAGTATATTTAAGGTTTCTGATTTGTTTTGCAATTGGAGCTTCAGAATGTATAAAATCTTATTATTGTTAGTATTTAGATACCTGCATTAAGATTGTGTGATACAGTAAGTGTAAAGTGCCATTTTTGTAAGTAAAGCTGTCAAGATTCAAAGTGTTTGTCCTAGTATCTTTGTTCCCTATAACATATTATTAAGTGCAACATATGGTAATTTTGAGAACTATTGTTACTTAGGAGTATGAAACACTTGATACTGGATGGAAAAGGTTGATATGGAACAATCCATTTTGGAATGGGGAAGGAAATGGCTGAAATATGCTGTATTTGCTCATAAGCAAATGTCGGCCTTTCTAGTTTGCTTTTAATATCAGGACACAGGAGCCAAAAATGTACATTTTTTGTCCAAAAATAGCAAAAAAGCCCTATTTTACACAATTTTAAAGTGGGGTGTGTCAAAAGCGTGAAAGGCTTTCTGTGGGCATGTGTCCCCATACCAAATTTTGGGTCATTCGAATTTAATACCAGGACTCCAGATCCCAAAATGTACATTTATTGCCTAAAAATGACCAAAAAAAGCAAATAAAACAATTTTAAAACCCTGTATCAAAAAAATGAAAAATAAACAAACTCTGGGGGTATTTGGTTCCTCTACCTCCATGCCAAATTTCAGGTCATTTGGCCCAAAAATGAAGAAATTGAATCCATTTAACGAAATGTCAGGAGGAGAAGAAGGAGGAGGAGGAGGAGAAACATGAGAAAAAGCAATATATTTCATCCATACCTATGGTATGGCTGAAATATAATAAAAAAGAGCAATGGACAACATGAAATCTTATACCTCCGTGGAATATTTGATTTTCTTGTTTTAATCATTACTGTGAATTCCTCGCTGATTCTGTCTATGCATTTTCCACTGGCTCTCATAAAGCAACGGATAGGCATTTAGCAAGAAATTGAAGGCAGGAGATGAGATTCAGGGACCTTTAACCAAACTTTCTGTCAGTGTCTCCGACCAAGGCGTTTTTTAACCTCCTTGCCCAACGTACTTAGCATGTGGAAATATCCACGGAAACACAAGCAAACACACAAACAAACAAACACACTGAAAACAAAACCTCGGCACACGTAGGTAACTAGACAACAGGTACTATACCTGAATCCATTCATCCTCCACAGTACTCGGTACCCAGCAGTAGCCCGCTCTAGTCGGATGCGTGAAGCGGGCCTGAAATGGCGCGAACTCCGACTTGTACTGGGAACTGGCAGTGATGTAAACATCGGGGATGTACCGACTCGCCAGCCCGAGCGGGAACCCAGGAGGTGTGACACCTGCGGAGAAAGAAATGTCAGTAGTGAGAGTTCGTCAGCACCATTTGCAAAGGAATTAAGGCATGAAATCATGCTTAACGTTACATCCTTTTAATAATTCTACAATTTGTATGAAACGCACTTCGGCAGAACGTCAGACCGTTTTAAGTTCGCATCCCGTCTATAGTTTTCAAATGTTGTGCCGGAAAAGATTATCGTCTGCAACGAAAACCATGAAAAATCTGGGTTTCGCGTAGGTGCAGTACGTTCTGCCGACGTGCTGCCTTGCAATAGTTTGAAGTGGAAGGTGCGTCTCGCGAAGAGTGAAAGATGAAACCTGATCGTCTTCGCCGACCTCGCTTTCGTACAAGATCAAGGACGCATGCGTTCTCGCTAGACTGTGCTCTCGCGGGAGCACTTTTCAAAATGGCCGCCCCCAAAATGGAATGTGTCCATCATTACCTCCACAGTCTTCCTCGTCCTCTCCTCCCCTGCAGTCACGCTGGCTGTCACACAGCTGGGACTCCAGCAGGCAGGTACCGTCCGCACAGAGGAACTGCTTTACACCGCAGCCTGCAAGGGAGCGATTTTGTTAAGTGTTGTGAGTGTGTGTTTGTGTGTTTGTGTGTGTGTGTGTGTGTGTTTGTGTATTTGTGTGTGTGTGCGTGTGTATGTGTGCGTGTGTGTGTGTGTGTGTATGCGTGTGTGTGTGTGTGTGTGTGTGTGTGTGTGTGTGTGTGTGTGTGTGTGTGTGTGTGTGTGTGTGTTGTTCACCTAATAACTGTGTTTCTTAGTAGCTTCTTTTTTGGTTTGGTATGTATTTGTTGTATTATATATCATATTTAATTGATAAGCAGGGCGTTTTCATTTTATAATATCCTTTTAGACCAGGCTCTTTTAGGATACCCACTCGGCGGGTATGAATGATACTACTAAGTATTATTATTATAACTACCTCCGGTTGCGCAGTTTTGTTCGTCCTGCCGCTTGAAGCAGTCCTCCGTCCCGTCACAGACGCGGTACTTCGGCAGACATGTCCCGTCACAGCCGAACTGCAGGCCACTGCAAGGTGCTGGAAGTAACGGACACTATTATCGATAAATTGTCAACGATGACGACGATCGACGAAAACAAGACAATGAACCCAAAAATGTATTCCCCCACCCCCACAAAATTACCACCATACCTTTTCTTTAGGTACTTGAAGGATGACATAGGTCGAAAGGCCAAAGAAAAGGATCAAAGTCCGACAAGATGTGAAAGAAGAAAAGTAAAGAATCTATTATTTGGTAACATGCTCTGTGTGTTCAGTCATTTGTTCAACCTCCCAGACCCCTTAAATTTCATAATAAAGGTAACGTTTTTTTCGCACGCTCGCATCAGTTTTGGGGTTCCCAGAGAATGTCATTCATTATAATCGATCAAATCAGAATGGCCTACGTTGGCAGTTGTCTTCGTCTGCTCCAGAAATGCAATCCTTGTCCCCGTCACATACTGAGGTGGTGTTGATGCACTCACCACTGTCACACTGCCACAGGCCCCGAAATTCGCAGGACACTGGAAAAAATAATGAGTATAAGATCGCAACCTGTTTTATATGAGTTGACTTGCCATCTAGTATAGTAAACAGATTTACATAGAACTCATAGTCAAAACAACTAACACTAAATACCAGTTCTGAAATTTGAATGTTGTTTCCATGAGCAATTTTGTTGTTTTGCATAACCGTTTAACCGCCTTAGTTTTAGACGTAACACCAGTTTTGTACCGTGGGTAAGCACAAGCTGTGTAAGACTGGCCTGAAAGGTCTGATCCAGTCACAGCGGGAACTCTTTGCGATTAAATATTGATGGGTTCTTTAACGTGCTCGTGGTGTGGTTCTCCTCAAACACGGGACCTCCAGCTTTACGTCCCATCCGAGAGGACATCTTTAACCAAAGCCAGGTACTCATTTTCACCTGGGGAAAATACCTGAAGAAACCTTTCCCAGGGGAACAACATTGGGGCCTGCTAGGGATTCGAAGCCAGAACTTTTAGTTTCTAAGTGAACAACCCTAACCACAAAATTATCCTGCTACATTTGGCATCATGAAGACACTATACCGTGCCTTTTCACGCTAAGATGTCCTTGATGCTAGTAATTCTACTACTAGTAAATCCATGTGTAACCTACGGCATGGCAGCTCATCCGACGCGTCGTCACAGTCCATGACATCATCACACACTCTCCCTGGTTCCACACACCTGCCGTTGCGCTTACATCTCAGCTCCGCACTGGTGCACTCTGGGTAGAAAAGTACAGGGTAGTCGTCGGTGAAATACAACAGGAAGGCAAAGGCTTCAAGGACTCTCATGACATACTGTGTGCGAGTAAGGACCCGGTCACATTCGTCGTACGATCACAAACTGAAGGACTCATAAGGCATTCTTGGGACAGTCGTGCATATGCGATATACAAAATTCAGCTGTCGTGTTACGAAAATGGCTGCCTTGAATCCTTGTCGGCGGTTGGTTGTTTCATAGCCTGCTTGAAAACTGTATGACATCAACATCGTACGACAACCTACGACAAATGTGACCGTGCCATAAGAGACATTCAATTTATTTGAGTAAATAAGCCAGTAAACAAGCATCTATTAGTAAACAGAGTATGACCTGCTCGACTTTGATCTTTCAAAAGTCATAGTCGACTGGCGCAGACACCTTTAATAGTACTAGTAGGCAACCTCGCGGACCAACTCCCAATCACAGATGACCTTGCTCAATACTTACTCCAAACCATGGACTGGAGAAGGTCGCAGGCCATGGTCGGCTATGTGTGACAGGGGCTTTACAATGCACGAAACGTTGGATTTACCAATGCCAGTAAAGTCGGGTAATGTTTACTTTTATTTACAATGGTAGCAGATAAAAGTCAAGTCCGATTATTTTATTTACAATCATTGTTAAGAACGAAATTACCGGACTTGACTTTTACTTACTATCATTGTAAAGTATGGCACTGTTTACAAAGTATAAACATTACACGACTTTACTGGCATTTACTACCATTGGTATATCCAACTTTTCGGGCAGTGATAAGGGAACGTGAGCTTACCGCAGCCGCTCTCATCGGACTGGTCCTCACAGTCACCAACGCCATCGCAGCGCTCTCTATCCTGGAAGCACGTATTGCCGGTCGCACATTGGAACCTTGACCAAACCCCACAGAAATTAAAACGACTCTTAGCGCCACATGTCTCGTCCGAGCTGTCACCACAGTCATCGATACCGTCACATACGCGAGACCAGGGAACACAGATGCCCGTTATTTCACATTTGAACTCAGTCTCATGTGAACATTGCCTGTACTCCCAGCCATCGATGCGACCATTACCTAAGACGCAGTCCAGGCCACTTTGATCGGATGCTCCTGGGCAGTCCTCAAGGCCACATTTGGACATAGTGATGTCATGTATGCAGGTGGAAGGTAAACTAGCGGGAAGGGCGCTACGCTCACATTGGAACATACCCTGTGGACAGTCACATTTCGCCTCGTCTGAACCGTCGGAGCAGTCACTATCCCCGTCACATTGGCGATCAGCGCGGATACAGGTTTGGTCACGTGCGCACCAGAAATTGTTGGGGAGGGAACATGTCGTGCAATTTACCTCATCTGAACCGTCATCGCAATTAAGATCACCGTCACATTGGCGATCAGAGAGAATACAGGTTTGGTCACGTGCGCACCAGAAATTGTTGGGGAGGGAACATGTCATGCAATTTACCTCATCCGAACCGTCATCGCATTCAAGAATACCGTTACATAGACGCTTCGGATGCAGACAGACACCACTATCTTTACATTTGAAATGGTCGGAGAAGTGACACTCTATGTTTGTACAATTTACTTCATCTGAACCGTCATCACAATCAGACCTACCGTCACATTGTTTAGAGGGATGGATGCAGACACCACTACCTTTACACTTGAAATGATTGGAGAAGTAACACTCTTTGCCTGTACAATTTGCCTCATCCGAACCATCATCACAATCAGACCTACCGTCACATAGACTTACCGGATGCAGACAGATGCCACTATCTTCACATTTGAAATGGTCGGAGAAGTGACACTCTATGTTTGTACAATTTTCCTCGTCCGAACCGTCGTCACAATCAGCCAAACTGTCACATTGTATAGACCGATGGACGCAGATGCCACTAGTCTTACACTTGAAGTGGTCGGAGAAGCACCCTTTGATGCAGTTTGCCTCATCCGAACCGTCGTCACAATCGGCCTTACCATTACATTGTTGGTACGGACGGATGCAGATGCCACTATTTTTACACTTAAAATAGTCGGGGAAGTAACACTCTTTGCCTGTGCAATTTACCTCATCAAAACCGTCATCACAATCAGCCCTACCGTCACATTGTTTCGACGGATTGAAGCAGACGCCACTACCTTTACATTGATACTGTGGATCAACACAGGCACCATCACCTTCACACCGGACGTGGTTTGAGGAGGGACATTCTTTCTCTTCGCAATCTACCTCATCTGAACCATCATCACAATCATCATCACCGTCACATTGCCACCAGTGAGGGACACAGAGCCCGCTGAGTTCGCACTTTAGAAGGCCGGGTGAGGGACACTCATCCGATGTGCAATCTACCTCATCCGAACCGTCATCACAATCAGACCTACCGTCACATTCTTTAGACGGATAGAGGCAGATTCCACTAGTCTTACACTTGAAATGGTCGGAGAAGTAACACTCTTTGCCTGTACAATTTGCCTCATCCGAACCGTCATCACATTCAGCCCTACCGTCACATTGCCACTGTGGACCAACACAGGCACCATCACCTTCACACCGGACGTGGTCTGAGGAGGGACATTCTTTTTCTTCGCAATCTACCTCATCTGAACCATCATCACAATCATCCCTACCGTCGCATTGCCTCCAGTGAGGCAGACAGAGCCCGCTAAGTTCGCACTTCAGAAGGCCGGGTGAGGGACACTTATCCGATGTGCAATCTACCTCATCCGAACCGTCCTCACAATCGTCGTACTCGTCACATACATATTCCAGAGAAATGCAGACGTCGTTAGTTTTACAACCAAAAACGTTAGGCGACTGCAGACAACCAGGGGCACTGCACTCCTCATCGGATTCGTCTGGACAATCTGCGTCACCGTCACACCGAAGTCCCATGTAGACACAGTCATTGGTCGTGCTGCATTTGAAGGAATCAGCAGGACATTGTCCATCTGAGGCGGCAATGGCAGCAGGTGGGGCATGGCTAGTGTACAGTAGGCACGCCAACAGGAGCAAGCCGGTCGCCATGGTCGGACGTTGAGCAGAAACTGTTGCGATGGCGTGTCGCACCTACTCTGGCACGGTGCCGAAGAAATCAACTGGTCCTGAGGTATATGAGCACACCTCCACATGCCTTGTTTTATGTATGACATAGCTATTTATGGACCACCTGGTAGCAATTGCGTGACAATGATGGGGGGTAGGATCTATGACAACGGAGGAATGTCCAGTGTTCGGCAAGCATACCAACAGGAACAAGCCGGTCCCCATGATCGGGTTTTCAGGGGAAAGTGTTGCGATGGCGTGTAGCGTACTGGGCAGCGGTGCACGGTGCCGAAGTAATCAACTAGCTCTGAGGTATACGAGCACACCTGTACATGCCTTGTTTTATACATATGGCGGAGCTTACTAGGCTGTTTATGGACCACCTGGTACTAATGTTGTAGGATGCGTGACAAATGTTGGGACGGGGGGAGGGGGTGGAGCTGTAGGATGTATAGCAACGGAAGAATGTCCAGTGTTCATTCCTGAGATATATACGAGCACACCTGCATATGCATTGTTTTATGCTTACTATGGAAGCCTCGCTACCTTATCGCATTCTGAACATTGGGCTTACTCTCTTGTACGAGAAATGTTAAAAATCATATATTGAAATGGTAAAACCAATAAAAGCAGCTAAACGACTTTGCTGTCCAGATGCAGGATTGTAAATTATTTCGTTATTGTTCAACAAAGTTACCTTTCCCAACATTTACGATAGAGTTAAAAAAACGTCACTCTAGACTTGTTGTTTTGTTCTGTGGACACAAACATACGTGTTTTCAATACTTGTCAAAATTACGGCACGCAAAGAGCAGGTGTCTTTTGCATAATTCACGAAAGACACGTCAGAAAAAATTGCATGCAATTCGTGCTCGAAACAAAAACAAAATGCCAAACGCGCCACTCATTTCTTACTTTACTGTCTAGTAAATAAAAGAATCCACCGGTGCAACGGTTAGTCGACTTCGTGCGTCAATATCATTCAGCAGTAGTTTACAGCAGCCACGACGCGGAATAGCTGTAGAACACGCGAGTCAGCCGTCCCACAGCAGAATGGGAAACTTGCCGCCTACCAAAACAGCACTGGCGCTGCTGTGGGGTCTGTGCTACTGTCTGTCGGGTGCATTTGGCCTAACGGGTGAGCAACAAGTTAAACATGCTATCCTTGCTACGAGAGGTCCTCCGTTCGAATCCTGGCATGTCACCGATCTTGTGTCCTTGGGAAAGGCACTTTGCACGACTTTCCTCACTCCATCCAGGTGTACAAAATGGGTACCTTGATTTGGAAGGAGAGGGTTGGGCTCCGCCTTCCAATACCGGCCGTGCCCTCGACACATGTGAATCAACAACCCACGGCATCAAAGAAAGGCTATGTGACTATCTTTACCTTTACCTTTACCTTGCCCCCAAAACAACAATCAACCCAGTCTCTGTATTTGTTTTACTACATATTTGTTTAACAATATTAACGAAAGGCTGTTACTGTCTAGGTGGATGGTTGGAGACCGACCCCACATGGGTGAGTCCGGATGTTTGGCAGGATCCGGATCCGGATGCCCGGGGTGTCCGGTACGTTTCCGGTTACGTCCTGGACTCAAATGTACAAACCGGCTGGAGACGCGCCGATGAGGAGGGCACCTGGCCGCTCGTCTTTGACCTCCAGACCCCCACAACCCTGTCTCGGATTCATCTGTGGCGCAACTCCAATTTCAATTTTGACGTGACCGTCTTGTCTTCCACGACGTCGAGCCGGCGATGGACAGTCGTGAAGGAATTTACTGTTTTGGCGTCCCGTAGTGACGAGTCAGATCTGAGCGGGTTCCTCGCCACTGCACAACACTGGCGCGTGGAGTTTACTCCTTTGCAAGAAGGGAAGGGGAACGAAATCTACGAGATCAAGTTTTTCCAAGGTATGCGCTCGTTACTTACTGTGCCATGACAGACCAGGGCATTACACATGGTGTTTTTGACCCTGTATGTAGGTGTCGTTATACCACAACCCATTAAATTACACCTAAGAAAATTACTTTTTGTTCTGTTGCCCGTTGTCATTGCTACGAAATGCATTCGCTAAAGATCATATTTAGGAATCAACTATTGAACACTTTCTGAGCTTTATCGGTATTTCTAAAAAAAAGGCCCCGTGTTATTGTTCATATTTAGAACGTTTCTTAGAGCAGTTAGTCGGATAGCCATAATTTGCACAAAGTGGTATGTGGAAAACTAAACGCGATAAACAAAATAATCATATAGCGACGTCGAGTGTCAACTTTGAATACTTGAACAGGCTTCCCCCACCTTCAACAACCATGCATGCTTCGGTACCACTGGCCTTGTTGTGCCCCTATCAAACTGTTAACTTCAATAAAACACATGACATTAATGTATTCGTCTATTTTCCATTTGTTTGATCAAAGTCTTAATTTAACTTTCGAAGGAAATAGATTAGACCATCACGATGTAAAACTACGGTGTATGGAGACGTGGTCCCAACCTCTTGTACATGTACATGTATGTGTCAAACGCAGTTGTTGATTGTCCTGTTTCTGCTTGTGTTTGTCCAGCATGCTCCGGAGTTGAGAAGACAGTCTGCTCAGACGGTGACTGCGACGTGTATGAGCTGCTGTGTGACGGGATAGTGGACTGTACTGATGGAAGCGATGAACGCAATTGTGGTAGGCATTCTCAAGTATCTGTAGTTGAGTGCGTACCACGAAAGTCGTACCGTGCTGTTTCTAAAGAAAGAGAATTCTACACAAAAATGTTGACCGAAAGCATGCAGAAAAACGTCAGCCAAACGAATTCACCAACATTCCCATTTTTATTTTAGTCTGATTCAGAAATGTTTGATAATGTCGAATTAGAGGCCGGAAGGCTGACTTGAACTCAAAGATATTCATGTCCAAACGCCGGCGTTTTTTGACTTCACAGATGATGTACATAAAGATTACAACATATTTGACACTGATCATAAATATTCAATTCCATTTTCTTTCGCTCGATCCCAGATACAGACACCGGAATGTGTAATAACGGTCTTATCATCAACAAGACACAAGTATGTGATGGCAGGGACGACTGCGGAGACCTCACAGACGAGAGATACTGCTGTGAGTAAATACTCCCACTGCATGCAAGCATGTAAGCATGTAAATGGGAAAACATATTGTTTCAGGAGGTTTCATCACCTTTTCTTTTGAAGTCAGAACCATCTTGCTTATTACTTCCGGGACGGAAGTATTGTTTTGGGCGGCGCTGTTTAAGGGGGGTATGTATTTCGTCCCGAGTAGCTAGCTATAGGGAGGATTGAAAGAGCGTGGGCGTAGATTGGGTTTCAGTTGATTGACAGGGTTGTGACCCGGTATGCCCTAGGTGATAGGATGTAGCATGAGGTCGCAAGGAATGTGTACTGTGTAATCATGGTATGAAACATAAGCCATGGTGTACATGTAATACCGGAGTAAGTTAACCTGCTTGGTTACGTCATACAATCGCATGAGTAATAATCCATTCTAAGATGTGATTCAATCGGGTATTTTCCTCATGATCATACAATATAGTTCCAATTCATCCACGGATACCCGAAACACTTCCCGGAAGTCTGAAATCTCCGATTTCTTGTTCTTTTGTTTGAAACAGGTGACCGACAGGGCAATAAAACCTGCAGCTATGGAGAATGCATCGATCGATCGAAGGAATGCGATGGGACTATGGATTGTGTGGATGGCAGCGACGAGCTTTTTTGTCGTGAGTACATTCTGCTCAAAACATACTGAATGAATGAAGACCTTTATTGTACATACATAGTGATACCCACTGGGTTAAGCTATACAGGTCACAACAAAGGAATAGCTTGTATTATATACAATAGTATACACACACATGATCAAGCTAGCACTAGCATTCTAGTCTATGGAGTACACTCCTCTCTTATCTGTGATGGTGAAAAGGTAGGGACAGACATATTTTAGGATCAGAGGTTTGTCTAAGCTCATTAGAAATGTGAATTTGTCGGTATTACTTAGGTTAGGTGTATGAAGTAGGGAAACATTGATGTTACCAGTCTATAAAGTTCAACTCTCTCATTGTTGTAGAAACTACACTCTACTACAAAACGTTCATCTTCTATTCTATGCTTCTAGCAAGCAGTTGCTAGCAAGCAAATTTTCGTTGAATATCTTCGTTAGGCCACAGCAAGTAAATTCCATGGAAGGCATCCAAGCGTGCATTGATTTTCCTCTGCGCCATTGAGAAAAAAAATGTTTATAGTTCTAAGCTCAGAAAAGCTTGTATATACAACAATTCTACGATTGGCTAGATTTTGTATATATATTTAGATGTATACAGAGGCGCAGTTTAAAATTAGCCTGTACCAGGCATCGGAAGTTGGTCCGCTTAAAAGAGTACAGTTCGGGAGCGGCAAACTGTACTCTTTAGTGGACCCACTCCTCTGGCAAATTATCTGTCTATTTGGCCAATTTCTACTCTTTCCGGCCGAAACCTGGTAGAGGCTAGTTTAAAACTAGTTGGTGTGAATGTGATTCTGTCGCTTGTAACCCTCAGCCGTCTGTGAGAACGGCGCTCCGGTGCTCCCGACTGCTGTGTGTGACGATAGAGATGACTGTGGAGACGGCAGTGACGAGCGGAACTGCGGTAGGTCTCACGAGAAGCTAGCCTGGTTCTCCACAAGCCAGGTTAGGGGTATTTTACCGTTCTAAGCATAGGGTCTCTTCTGACATGTCAGATCTGTCCAGCCGGCCTTAGTTATTGCCGTCCTTCGTAGGCGAGCTTAACCGACCCAGTAAAATACCCCGGCGTCCGCTAATGGACCTGGGCCTTCGGACAGTACTCCCAGCACCAAAGAGATACCGGGGAGCCCCGTAGCTACCCAGTATCCCTACTTCTCCACGAAGTACTGTCCGCCCGCCCAGGTCCATTAGGTATTTTACGGGGTCGGTTTCAATTACATGTAGTCCGTATTCGTGTCAACACGTTTAAAGTATGCATAGTACAAAATCCTTCACCAGAGAGGGTACAATCAATGAAGATATCATATCAAGTATCAAAAATTCCAAAAACAGAATCCAGAGTGTTTGTGGCTATATATCGACTGTCAACCTGAATATCTTTATATCTTGTCAACGTTTAACGTTCTAATGTAGACTTTTTGTCCACAGACTGTTACTATCTGCGGGACAGAGGCGTAAGCTACAGAGGCCGTGCAAACCGGAACGACTCCTGTCAGTTCTGGACGTCTCAGTACCCCCACGCCCATAACCACACTCCCGAGGTGTACCCGTCAGCAGGGCTGGTGCAGAACTACTGTAGGAACCCGGACGGGAAGGACCGGCCGTGGTGCTACACCAACAACCCCCTCATCAGGTGGATGTACTGTGAAGAGGTCTTCGCTTGTGACGGTATGGTCATGTCTTTACTTCCGGGTATGGAACTATTGTTGAGCTGTAGTTTTGAGTGCCTGTGTGTCCGGACAGAGGCTGACAGCGCGTGGGTGGCATGGGGGAAGATTGGCAGGTAGAATGACAGGAGGTCAAAAGGTTAGACCAAGGAGGTTAAAAAGGGAAACCTCCTTGGTTAGACACAGGAAATATGATGAACTTGAGAGAAGGGTAACAGCATACGGCCGCGGGTAGCTGGAAAATTGACAGGCAGAATGGCAGGAGGTTAAAAGGTCTGACGCAGGAAATGGGGTATACTTGAAGGTCACGAATATCCAAGATACTTTTTGGGAGTCTGACATCTCCGATTTCTTGTTAACTTTGTTTCTTCAAGGTGGGAAATGAAACCACGACCGTGCATTTTCTGCAGCCATGCATTTTAGTTCCACGATCCTATAATTCAGCAACAATCATTTTCTTACTACATGTAGTTACTAAGTGCTGTAAATCGGTTCGCGGTGGTTTTATTTTCGCGCGCTTTTCGCGGTCTCCTCTTAACGCGAAATCATGACAGTGTGAATATGTGTATTGCATTTCTATTGTACTACAGAATTACATGAAGTTTAAACACCGAGAAAGCCTAGAGGAAACTTCCTTATCTCTCATACCGCGAAATAAACCACCGCAAAATTAAATGCATTTACAGTATTAAATATTGTCATAATTTGCATAAATCGTGACGAAAGACGTTCTCCTTCATCTAAGTTGTATCTGCCACAAATATGACGTACGTGTTCTAATATGTTTCCCATATCAGCCGTACCGACACGTTGTTTCTTCGCCAGCGACAAGGGGAGGAGCTACGCAGGGCACATACATAGGTAACTCTACCATAGTTTAGGGAAAAACGAGTTTTTCAACACCTCGATCATTGGTTGATAACTCTGGTACTTGAATGCATGGCTATTTCTTGTTCCTTTCTGAGCTGGTTTTAAATACTTGGTAGTTGGTACGTCCTGCTCCACCAGTTTATTAGTCATTTTGTATACCATGCATAGTCTGGATGATAAGTGGAAAGGGAGCCTTATCACGACTGTATCCCTCCGCAGGGCGGGAGACCGACTCTGTCAGAGATGGGACTCCCAGTCCCCCCACAGCCATCCCCACACACCACAGGCTCATCCTGATGCGGGGCTGGAGGAAAACTTCTGCCGTAACCCTGACAACAAGGAGCGGCCCTGGTGCTACACGACGGACGAGGACTGGAGGTGGGACTACTGCGACGTGATGGAATGTGTTGGTAAGAAAACTTTAACAGGACTTTTTCTCATATTCACAAATGTGATATTCACAATTTGTAAATAATGCTCTGCAATTCAGTGATTGTGTCACTGCGAAAGAAGAATAAATACTTTTTGAGTCTGAGTCTTGAGCGTGGTTGGGCCATAGTTATCAAGCACGTTGGCAGAACGTACTGCGCCTCTGCGAAACTTGTATGTTCTGCTATGCACAATACATTATGAATATATATATACATAATGTATTGTGCGTAGCAGAACATCTCATTTAAGGTCGGGCAAAATTCTGATGCAACGTTGACCAAACATCCAAAGAAAACCGTGAAAAATACGGTTTCGCGCAGGTACAGTAGGTTCTGCCGACGTGCAAAACAGACCATTTTATATATTTTGTTGTTGTTCTTTATTGTTTTGCACTTACAAATAAAACAGAATATAACAATTGAGAAATTAATAAACATACATGGCTGGGCCGGAAACCTGGTGGTTTATCTTTGGCCCTCCCCAATACTACAAAATTAAAGATAAATTACCATTATGAACCAAATTTGAAACAATGAAAACAATTTTCCCTGCATCAACACATACATGAATCGTTTGCCGGTCCACATTTTTTGTAGATCCCACAGAAGAAAGCCAAGCGCGCTGCCCAATGGCGATACTGCATAAGTACACCACCTGCTCAAGCTTTCTGCATCATCTGCCCGGGTCCAGATGCGGCTCCTGGACCTCAGACAGGTCTTATTGCCAATGCGACCCGGACTGTAGCTGGTACGGGGACTGCTGCCAGGACGTGGGGTGGGTAAACTCCACACATCAATCAACACATCAGATTCCTAATGCATACAGTACATAAGTGGCTGATGTGACAAAATGACTGCATGGAGGTCAACTGAAAGTATGTGTCCGCGCGCGCGCGTGTATGTATGTATGTATGATTGTGTGTGTGTGTGATTGTGTGCGTGATTGTGTGTGTGCTTGAGTGTGTGTGTGTGTGTGTGTGTGTGTGTGTGTGTGTGTGTGTGTATGTGTGTGTGTGTGTATGTATGTGTGTGTGTGTGTGTGTGTGTGTGTGTGAGTGTGTGTGTGTGTATGTGTAATTGTATGTGTGTGTGTCTGTGTGTGAGTGAGTGTGTGTGTGTGTGTGTGTGAGTGTGTGTGTGTGTGTATGTGTGATTGTATGTGTGATTGTGTGTGTCTGAGTGTGTGTGTGTGTGTCTGAGTGTGTGTGTGTGTGTGTGTGTGTGTGTGTGTGTGTGATTGTATGTGTGTGTGTGTGTATGTATGTATGTATGTATGTGTGTGCGCGCGTGCGTGTGTTTCTATGCACAGATAGAGGAGAAAGAGAGAGAGAGAGAGAGAGAGAGAGAAAGAGAGCATATACATATATAATCATAATCATAATCAACCATTTCCCTTCATTCTGTGTCCCACATGCAGGGAAGTGTGCCCCAGTCTGGTTCAAACGCCGTCTGACCGCCACCACCGCAAGTGGCAGTGTCTACCCGGCTACTACGGCCCGTCAGCCTACTGGCTGGTCGCCGACTGCCCCGATAACTGGCCAGATGACACCATCAGACAACAGTGTGTAAAACAAGTGGATGCCTACAACCCGAGTGATATAATCTACCGCATGCCCGTGCAAGACAATTCAACACTCATCCACTACAGAAACATATTCTGTGCCTCGTGTAACAATGCAAGCGCGGTAGAATCAGTCTTTTGGGGGGGCGGACCCGTGTGCTCCGGGTTGATTAAACCTTCTAGCCATGTCTATGGGGGTTCCCAATTATACAGCAGCATGTTCAATAGCAGTAAGAACTACAGCTGCCAGGGAATTGAAGTGCTAGGAGTTGATCCATTAAAGAATATGAAGGTAAGGCCGTGTTTTCCCCAAGACCTCTTTTCGTCGAATGAGAATTGCGATGCTTGTAAGTCCTACACGCTTCTACTGCGAAGCTCTACTGACAAACTTTACAAAAACATCCACTGCGCTCTTTGCGAAGGGCTTTCCCTTACGTCAGGAGCACAGCTAAAATGTGCTGGTGCAGCTAGAGCTGGCGTAGGCAGAGACACTGGGATTTTTGCTAGGATTTCGTTGACTAATCTGTTCAACTTCAATACTGATGAAAGTCGCCCAACAGAATGTCCCTCCAACACCTTTTACGACCCATTTGTTGACATATGCCGACGTTTGTCGTCCGCAAGCCATGGTTCATCAAACAAAACTGTCCCGTTCCCAAACTGCAGCAGGTCCATTTGGACGTTCACGGCCGAAGAGTTCGACGTCCTCCCCAATGGCAGTGTCCACCTGTTGAGTTCTAACGTGTCCTGCCCGGCCGAGCAGGTGGCCATTCTGAACACAACAGCCTCGATCTGCGGAGACTGCCTACTGGAGTATTTTTCGAACGAAACAAAGGGAGGGGAAACGATCAGCAGTTGGGAGGTTGACCAGGGTTACCTAACCCTCAGTCTTGTGGCAGCGTCTGCTGTAGCCGTAGTTGTTTTCGTAGTGCACACTGTCAGGTCCGAGAATTGGAAGAACCTCTCGGCAAAGCTGAAGGTGCAGATGATGTCATGCCTGGCTGTAGCTGAGAGCCTTTTCGTAATGCGCGTGTTGGTTCCTCCCGGGCCGGCCTGTACCGCGTTTGCGATTCTTCTACACTATCTTCTGCTGGCCGCCTTTACGTCTATGAACGCGCTTTCTTACGATCTGTTTCTCACCTTTCGTGAGGGATCCGCAAGAGCGAAGCTGCACAAGTATATCTTGTACACCTGGCTGGCGCCGGTACCTGTAATCGCTGCCACGGTGTTTGTGGAATTCTTCCCCGCCATTTCTGTCAAGGTGGGCTACGGGGAGGAGTGTTGGATCGGTAACCCAATAGGCAGCTTGGTGGCTTTTGGAGTTCCTGTCTTCTGTGCGCTTCTGGTCAATGCTGTCCTGACCATCCTTGTGCTGCTGTCCATACGGAAGTCATTTCAGATTGCCAACGCTGCTTTGTCGCGCTCAGGGACTAGCAAGGCCTGGGTCTACCTGCGTATCTCGTTTCTGATGGGGTTCACCTGGATTCTCGGCTTCATCTATCCTTACGTCGACAGTAGAGTTCCCGGGTACATCTTCATTGTGCTGAACGCTTCTTACGGCCTACTGTTGGCATTGCTGATGACCCTGACGTCCGAGGTGGTGCAGAAGATGGCGACTTGGTTCAGGGAACGGTTTCATCTGGAGGAACCAACCAACCAACAGACTCCCGCAGGTGGGACAGGGGCCATGGCAGGGGGATCAGGGACGGCAGTTGGAAGCAACACTGTAAGTGTCCAACAGACCACCGCACGTGGAACAGGGGCAATAGCAGGGGAAACCGACGGTATAAGCACCCAGCAGTGTCCCGCAAGTGAAAACGGGGCAAAGACAGGTGGAACCGACACTGTAAGTGTCCAAGTCCAACAGACCACCGCACGTGGAACAGGGGCAATAGCAGGTGGAACCGACACTGTAAGTGTCCAAGTCCAACAGACCACCGCACGTGGAACAGGGGCAATAGCAGGTGGAACCGACGGTATAAGCACACAGCAGTCTCCCGCAAGTGGAAACGGGGCCATGGCAGAGGGAACCGACACTGTAAGTGTCCAAGTCCAACAGACCACCGCACGTGGAACAGGGGCAATAGCAGCTGGAACTCACGGTATAAGCACCCAGCAGTCTCCCGCAAGTGAAAACGGGGCAAAGGCAGGTGGAACCGACAGTGTAAGTGTCCAACAGATCACAGCACGTGAAGCTGGGGCAATGGCAACTGACGCTGTTAGCTGCCAGCAGAGTCCCGCAGGTGGAACTGGGGTCAATGCAGGTGGAACTGTGGTAACAGCAGGTGGAACTGACACTGTAAGCCCTCGGCAGTCTCCTGCAGGTGGAAATGGGTTGAAGGTAGGGGGGACCGGCGCTGTAAGCACACAGCAGACCCCAGCAGTTGGAACAGGGGCCATGGTTGGGGGAACTGACACTGCAACACCCCCTTAAGTGTCCAACAGATCACAGAGTCACAAGTTCAAGGCCGTCGGGATCGGCACTAATGAGAATTTAATTGATACAGGATAAGTGGCCTGCCAAGCCTTTTGGTGACTAGTACTAGCTTCAAAGGCCACACTCTGCGCGCCAGGCTATGTGTATTTATTTTGATCTCGCGGCAGTATTCTCGCGAGAAGATGCGAGAGATGCAAAATTTCCCATGAAACATTGCGCGTCGCGGAAAAATTCAAGATGGCGACCAGACACCGCTGGGAATAGATAGGGATAGGGTAAGTTTCGTAGTGTCTGCATCACAAATATTAAGGACAACTGACAATGTGTTAGATCAACGTAGCACTGGTAAGTTTTATGATTGTTACTAACCACTTGTATCTAAGTGGAAGATGTACTTTATACTGGAGGATCCCACAAAATGGATTTTTAAAGTTCGTGACAAAAGGTTATTATCTTACTACAGCCGAAATGTGTAAATAATGCTTTGAATCACACAATGTGCCTTGAAAAGAGACGTCTTTTAAAATGTACTTATAATGGCATTTCATGTAACATTAGGTTATACTTGTACTCAAGACAAGAAAGCTTTTAATCATAATGATGATTTTAAAAACAGGTATTTATGATATAACATTAGGTTATACTAGTACTCAAGATAAGAAAGAGTTTAATGATACTAATAATTGAAGTAAGAAAGTGTCTGTACTCTGTACAGTACAGTGCCCTAAAATGGCCCGTATAACAAGCTCTATATTAATTAACAGGCACATATTTTCATTACGGACCATCAAGCAAGAATCTATCTGTAATAGTGCTTAAAACTATTAGATATACTGTATAAAGAATTTTTTATTATTATTCACCAAATGCCGTAGTGCCTTTGTATAATAATATAATCGAGGGAAGATAGGCCTTTGTTTAATATAATGGATATGAAGAAAAGAACCCGTGGTTAACATGCATGAAACGAACTTATAAGCGATACTACTAAATTAAATTAAATGCAAAGATGTCAAAAGGAATAGGTTCACAAATGTCGTGCTGTATTTCTTTAATATTATAAGATCACTTAATGATTGTCACATTTATTTAACAAAAACGTGTGCTGAATTGTCTAGACCGGTAACGTTTGTGATTCTATTGCATAACAAGCCGCCAGTGGCCCAAAAATCTAATCATACAAGGCCTACTGACGTACCAAATATCAAGACAATCCACCCAGGCTTTCTAAAGTTATCGTGTTCACAGACAGACGCTCCGCACAAAATAACTTTCTTGGTGAAGGTCACAACTTTGAAGTCATTTTGTTTGCTCTATTTCAATTGTCCAAGAATGTAGAGTTATCGCTCTGCTAATATAATCTCCAGCAGATGCTCCGGTGGCAAGACGGTATCCATTGGCCAGAGGAGTATCCCTTGGCCAATGGACACTCCCCTGGCCAATGCATATGGATACTGTCTTACCACCGCAGGATCTGCTTGGAGATTATCGCGCTGCTGAAGTGTCAGGTTGTCTTTTGCCGTACACGAGCGCCCCCTAGCTATTCCTCGCCGATGTGCTCCTGCAGCCAGTCGCGGAACCTGTGCACTCGGGTGTAGACGCCATATTTGTCTCTCAGGGCACAGCCGTCACCCCAGCTAACGATTCCCATCAAGTTCCACCTAAAAAAAAAAAAAACAGGTTCAGGAAAATAAAGATAATCTTCACGTTTCCAGAACACGTATCGGGTATGCTGAAATGATGTCTCTTTCTCTCTCTTTGTTAGTCAGTCTCAAAACACTGAAATTGTGTAGACATTTGTGTAATAGATTTGTATATTCAGAAATGGGTTATAAATTTTTATTGGGCACAACTAAAACTGCACAAGATATAGCCTTACCTTTACAAATGTTACTAAACTTAATCATGATAAAAATTTAAAGATAAACTTTTTGACATAGACATAAAGATATAGTAGTAGGTCTGGTATCTAAAAAAAACTAGTAGGCCAGGCCAACATTGGTGTTTTTTTAGAATACACATGTATGCACTATTACTGACTTTCCGTTATCGTAGACTACAAACGGCCCTCCGCTGTCACCATCACAGGAGTCCCTCCCTCCGGTTTCACTTCCGGCGCAGAACATGTTCTTCGTGACGTCATACCGCGCATGCGCTCTTCGGCATTTACTCTGTCGAATTATGGGCACGTTGACCTGATAGAATAAAGTAAATGAAACTTTCAGACATATGGCATGCATCTACATTGAGTAACGAAAACATACATTTCGTCTTTCTGTTATTTCTTAACAGTAATGACCACTCAATCCGCGAGCGAATGTGGTGTAACCATAGACTGACAGGATGGTCGAATTGGAGGTCAAAATGGTCTTAAGACAAGCTAGGAGAAAGTGAGGTGAAATTGGAGGTCTAAGTGGTCTCCCTGCAGGCTGGGAGGAAGTGACAGTGGAATATACACAGAATGCGGCGAGATATATGCAAAGGATACAACAATTCACAACAACTATTAAAATACTTCACGGAGGTGTGAGATCTTCGACTTTTTTAAAATCTGAATTTGTCTACACTATCGTGCAGTTGGTGGCCTGTGATGTATCCAACGTTGAAGCAAAAATACAGATAATATAATTAGCCTCCACCAGGCCTTCTTTCGGGGGTACGGGTCGTACTGTGCGGCAAATGGAAATAGTTGGCCAGGAGAGTCAGTCCGCGGGAGGGTTAATTTCCTTCTCCGAAGGCGCGGGCAAATCATGGAACTCTACGGTGGCCAAACTCCCGGGGCCAGTTATTCTCCCTATTTGGCCAAATTTGATTAATTTTACCGTTTTTGAACCCGCATTCTTAATCTGGTTGAGACTAACAATGTACTTCTTTTAGTTACTAGAAGATTCTTTCAACAGTGACATGTTGAAGGGTAAGAATACTAACCTCCAAATTTTCGATGACTATCAGTCCATCTTGTTCACGGAGTGGCCAGAACGCGAGAACGCGAGAACGCGAGACTAGGCCCGAGACTTGCATCAGTCTGCTGGGCCCTACCCCCCGTAGCCTCCTTCCGGAGCAAGGGTTAGTACCCTTCAACATGTCACTGTTGAAAGAATCTTCTAGTAACTGTATTTATACGTGACAAATGAATCTCTTCAACGGTACCTCTTTTAACGTTGCCGAAAAAGTGCCATCCTCGACGGTCCTACCCCAGCCGCTAACGGAGCCCACGGGGAGCGCAGTGAGCAGTCGGCGGGCGTCCTCTACCGTAGGCAGGCACACCGGCAGGATGTAGTCCGTAAAGGCGATCTTCTCCTCCAGACGCACCAGAGCGATGTCGATATCATAGTTGTTCGGGTTGTGGTCCGGGTGTATGATGACTTCTCGTACTATAGGTGAATAATAAACAGGCATTAAATGCTGATATGATTCCCATTGACGCTGCAACAGCATTTGCATCTTTCAATGGTAGAACGCTTCTTCGATTTATGTCAATAAAATACAGTTTATAAAGGTAAAAACAGAACATTTTCCTGCCAAATTGCATTTGAAGTTTTTGGTTTCACGCGTTAAGAAAATACCAATTAAGATAACATGATTAAACTTTCGTGTCCTAAGGCTACAACGTCAAAATCATATCGGATACATGTATCTGGAAACTTGTAGTAGTAAAGGTTTGTTGTATCCAGGTCCATGCTTTATGCAGAACCAACGGTCCTGGATGGTCCATGCGTATCCTGAACCGTGCCTGTAGGCAAATCTATGTTCTTGGATACGCATAGCCTGGTTACTATCTCTACGGGTCGGCTTTGGTGTGTATCGGGCTGCCCGATATCGTAGAGTTGGTGACCAGGCTAGGATACGCAGAGACTATAAAGAACAGTGCCTGACCCTAACCCTAACCCTAACTCATTCTGGCATAGAACTATATAGACAAGGTTCTGGACACAATAAGGTTAACACTCGTGGGACAAACCTCTGGTGGATCTTTCGTTCTCTTCGAAAACTCCCCTTTCGGAGCTGAGTTTGCCCAGACGGATGATGAAGTCGTCCTTGGTGACCTCCCCCTCCAGAATGCAGTGCGCCGCCGTGACGACCCACTCGGAGGTCAGGAGGCTCCCGCCGCAGAAGAAGCGGTTCCTGCTGGGCCGGATGTCCCACAGCATGGCGATCCACGGGACCGCGCCCGGGGCCACGTCCGTGCCGCCGACGATGTAGCTGTCCGGGGCCTGGCGATGTATGGGCCTCCCACAGACTGGATTGCAAAAGACCAAGGCGACTGCTGTTATATTACTGACAGTCCATCGCAACTAGCAGTTCAACCAATGAGAGCATGGTAATTATATATATATTATAATGATTTGACCCATGAAAGAGTGGATGGATGTGCATATATGTCCGTCAAATATTTTTCATTCATATAATATGCTTTTGGCGATAAATAACGGCGAGATGCACAACTCCAGTCAGAAGCTCTGAGGAAGGTGTCTGATAGACATCGAAACGTAAGCAGGTGAGAACCTTACTGGTTGTGTAAGAAGAAAATTCTATACCCTACATATGCTTTTGTTTTGGATCCTACGTTTTGACGGAGGTGGGCAGGATCTATAGGATCGATCTCACCCAATTAGGCAGTTCGACGTGTGTTTTATGGACCACATTATTTCGTAGCAATGCTGCTATGATGTTCAGGTGGCAATATACCGATTCTGGCTGTCCATCACACATATTAGAATTCGAATGACAGCAGAGCTAACAATGGCGCATGCTTCCATAGCAAAATATTTTTGTCAAGAAATATGATATTCCAGACTTCCGAGATGTAATCCTCGGCTTCCTAAATTCCCCCATGGCGACCACTAATCCCTACTGGTTCCCGGCCAGATTCTGAGACCTTCAGGTTCAGCCCGTTTCCTATGTCAGACCTTTTGACCTCCTGTCATCCTGCCTTTCAATCTTCCCCACCCACGTGCTATCAACCTACTCTATCCAGGCAAACAGACACACAAACCCACAGCTCAGCCTCCCAAAAGAATACTTTCATACAAATTTGTCGGAAATAGAATCAGAAAATTCTCACCGTTTTGTAGTCGCACGATGACTTCCAAAGTGCCAGAGGCCTCCAAGAACTCCCCGGTAATGTCGTTAGACACCCTGCAGGTGTAGGTGCCTACGTCAGACAACATGGCCGCAGTGATAAAGAGGTCGTCTCGATGTTGGATGATTCGACGTCCGTCTATGAACGCTGAGCCCGGCATTCTGTCCTTTTGCCAAATCACTGTGTACTCTCCTGCTTGTGATTTAAAAGGCGGACAACGATATGGTAAGACCACATGTACATGTATATCTATATCTATATCGATCTATCTATCTATCTATCTATCCATCTCTCTCTCTGTCTCTCTCTCATATCACAAGAGGTTATTTTCTTTGTACAATTTTGTAACATTGAACCATAATTATGAGACTAGTAGATGCCATACTTGAAAAGGGGCATGTAGGCATGTGCTAGATTAGTTTGGCTGTCGGTCAATATGACTATGTGACGTAATAAGGCAGATTGAATAGAGCCGTATTTTTACCTCCAGGCAAGAGCTGTATATTTACCTACAGGTATCGTGATTTTTTACCTCCAGGGAAGCAGATATCCTTCCGCGGAAGGGTACTGTTTTCGGTCATGTTTGTGTGTTCGCAGCTGTAGCTCACGGTGGATTTGACGGATTTCTTTGATTTTCGGTATATGATTAGTTATTGGGGTCTAAATGATGCGGTTTGTTACTCCGTGAAGGAGTTTAGTGATCTCCGAAAGTAGTATTGTGGTTACTTTGTCCGTACGTTTGTTATAACTCACTATCCCTTTGCTGCATTCGCATGTAGTTTGGCATATCTGCTATGAATGAGCGAAATGATGCACTTTTTTTTTTACACCGTAGCCGTTTGCATAAGTCCTGTAATATTTCGGAAAACACCCCTATCTTCATGGAATTGCACAGGTCATTATTGTCGTTGACCTTTTTGGATCTGCGCTAATTGGGATTTCTACAAGCTTAGTATGCCTGTCAGAAATCCGTTGCTATGGCCACAGAAAAAATTACACAAAAAATTATCTCACTAATATGAAATCTTTGCAAGATATAGTTTAGGAAAAGTCACCAAGTTTGGTGGTTCTAGCGTAAGCCGTTCACGGTGCGCAATCCGAGATGCAATTTGGCGCGGGCCAGGGGTCAAGGTTCAAAGGAGCAAAACATGTTACGTCACCACCGCACCTGGTACTGCCCCGCCGACACTTCCGCATTACGTCGTGGTAACTGAAAGTCGTTTCTAGACCTCGTTTAACTAACTGTACCATTACCGACCCGATCACTGGTACAATGTCGAACATACTGCGTGTTGCGGGGACCCTTCTCCCTGCAGACGTGCAATGCCGGAGGTTTGTGACGGCTAACAGGTATGACCTGGCCGAGACAGGATACGGCCGCGCCCTTCTGGCCGCCATGTCTGATATGGACAGGCTGCAGGAAGTGGAGGTACTGAAGAGCCTGGGAGACTTGAACGTGGAGAAAGGAAGACTCCGACACAAGATCGAAGCTCGTCGGAACTTGGAGCGGGGCTTGACGGTTTTACAGGGCCGCGCTGCTCCGTTGTGAGGACCCGGGGGAAGGCGAGTCCCTCCAACATAGAGTCAAACTCGCCGAGAAACTCAGGCAGAAAACGCCCATAGCTGGCCTAATTACCAGTGACACAAAGCTTAACTCTGTTGTGAGGAGGGCAGAAATCTTTCAAAACGTGGATAAGAAATGGGCTAGAGGCGGCCATATGGACTCCATCTTAAATGGTTACACGAAGGTTCTTGTAGAATAGTGGAGAATAACAATCTGTTAGAAATAGAGGCTATACAAAGTCTCGGAGACGTGAACCTTAAGAGAGGAAGAGACTCAAAGGAGCCCAGATACTTGACAAAAGCTACAGCCCTGTACAGCACAGCCCTGGAGCGATGTGACGATCCACATGGGAAAACCGTGCTCACACATCGCTTACTGCACGCAGCAAAGGTCAGGAGAGACATGGCGGAAATAAGGAGACGAGTAAGTGTTTTGCTTCATTTGGTATCGTTGCCAACATACCATACTATTGTTATAAAAACGTCCCCTGTGTGGTAGGGCGTTGTTGTTCATGGTGGTTCATCCTGGTGTTAAGTCTATTTGTAGAATTGTGAATTTGATTGTCAGATGAAAGTTTAGTCAAGTTGTTATTATCTATGTGATAGCTCAGACATGCTTCAATTGCTACTTTTTAGATGATCCTGGCTGACAAAAAGACAAACAAGTGGCTGTCAACTGGGCCTACCAAGGTCATCTCAACTATTCCTCAAGGTCATGATCATGACGTCCTTGCAGCAGACAATGCAAGGTCAGTGACGTCAATTGAGTTTTCATGCCTTTTGTAAAATTAATTCCCATGTTTTCAGGTGTGAAACATTCCAGCTTTCATGACTTTATTTATATTATGTATTTAATTAATTATTTTTTAATTATATAATTAATTATATATTTAATTATGATTATTTTAGGAGCATCAGTATAACACAAGACAAGCGAACCTACTACGTAAACCCAAATACACAGAGCGGGACAGCGAACATTTAAGTATAGGGCAGCAGCATCTTATAACTTGTTAAATGATGAAACTAAACAAGCAACCACACTGAATGCTTTTAAGAGAGCACTAAACACATGACCCCTGACCTCCTGGACTGACTTATCTCTAGACTCGAATGACACGGACTATGATTATGCCTTATGATTTTGACTATTTGTTTTGGTTGACATGTCTTGTTTCTTATCATTGATTACTTGTACTCTTCGTTCATATTATTCATAATCTCTATGTTTAATTATTTGATTGTCTATGTCCTTTGTAACTTGTTCTGTTGGGCTACCTTGGAAATCAGTTGTCCTAAACTGAAGGTACCACCCAACTGTTTTTAAGATTAATAAATAAATAAATAAACAAATGAATTATAAACACAGAACATAACTTCTAACATAGTTACAGGCTAGTAGCATTTTACAGTATTTTAAGTGTGAAAACTGGACAAACTTCGTCCGTTTCGGGGTCTTTTGGATAACCTGATATCCGTTCCAGTACTTTGTAATCCCTCTATAGGCAGCGAAAAGAACACATGCAGAAACTATTATGATAATGAACACATGAAAATCTTTCCTATCAATGCTGTTATACGACATCATATGTTTTTGATTCTGGATCAAATATGAATCATAATCATCCGTCTGTTACAGAGTGTACACAGACCAGCTGCAGGAGGGCTGCAGGGTCCTGCAGACAGGGGACCTGGACACAGCAGAAGACAACTTTGCAGCTGCGCTCAAGGCCGTTCATGTGAAATGTACGTATATCTACAAGATCACCACTGGAAAGACACCAGTGCGGAAAAAAACCCTGTAACACAGAATTTTTGAATCTGGTACCGTGTGTTTTTAAGTAGTGTTTTTCTGTAAAGTGTCGTCATTTTAAATATTTCTTTATCACAATGAATGAGCCACAGACTAGATTTCACTACAGGGTCCTCTATACGTTATAAGTAAATATGCATCCTAGTAAAGGTAGATAAATAGATTGTCGACAATGATAAAATAGGACACAAACTACCAGTTTGAAGAGGTTTAATTTCTATTTGTGCGTTTTGAGATATTACCAAATAGTAAAAAAAATCTAGTTAAGTGTCTTTATAACCTGAAACTTTGCAAATAAACTTCGATTATTGCTTCCTTCATCAGATTCAACTACAGACCAATACAGAAAAGAGGTAGAGCCCCTGTGCAAGTTAAGCGATGTCTACCTGGAAAGAGGGAAGAAGTCGAAAGACGGAAGTGACTTCACCAAGGCTGCAGCACTCTGTAATGCAGCACTGGTCAGGGCAAGGGCAGAAGACAGAGAAGGTATCAAACAAGCAATCCTAAGAACTAGTCAACTATTTGTTGAGTACGTTCTTGGGATCGAGCAAGCAGTGGACACCAGCGGTACAGAGAGACACAAATCAATACTGAAGAAAGACCGAGAGCATGTAGAAGAAAAGATTAGACAAATCGAGCAGGAGATAGATCCTTATAGTCTTGATGACGATGATCCAGAAATAAGGGAAGTGGAGAAGCAGAGAGTGCACGCGGTCATAACATTGTTCCAAACAATTGTTCAACAGAGAAAAACGTTCCTAGCTGGCCTTGTAGAGGAATGTGAGAAGGTAATGGGTCCCCCTCCTTGTAAGTACGCCATGGTAGGCCTGGGTTCACAGGCCACAGGGTTAGTAACCCCGTACTCTGACCTGGAGTTTGCCATCCTGATAGAGGAGGAAACAGAGAGTAACGTCGAGTATTTCCGCAACCTCACTCATTATCTGCATCTCAAAGTCATCAACCTTGGAGAAACCATTCTCCCGTCCATGGCGATTAAGTCGCTCAATGATTTTTCCAAAGACCCACAGGACAACTGGTTCTACGACTCTGTAACGCCGCGCGGGTTTGCGTTCGACGGAGCCATGCCGCATGCATGCAAGACTCCACTGGGCAGGGGTACAACAGCTGAACTTATCCACACACCAAGCGAGATGACAAACATTTTAAAACAGGACCTGCTGCTTTATATAAAGCAAGGCTACCATCTTGCCAGCATATTGGGGAATGTGTGTTTGATCACAGGAGAGCAGGACTTGGTCGATATGTATGCGGCCTTGTGGACTCAGGAACTCCAGAGTAGTGAGGGGGCAATACCTGTGTTACAGGCATTGAGTATAATGACCGAAGATACCAATATCCAAACGTTTACAGCCGAAGCTCCAGTATCTAGACTGCTAGACGTAAAAAAAGAAATTTATCGATTTTCGACCCTTGTAGTGTCGTGTTGGGCGCTACTCTTTGGTATACAACCCACCACAATATGGGAGACTATTCAGAAGATGAACGAGAACGTTAACGGGGTCATCGGTAATGAGAACGCACATCACTTGATGGTGCTGGTTAGCATCTCGGGAGAGCTGAGGCTGCGGACATACATGAACAATCATGGTCAGGTGGAAAACATGTCAGCCTTATTGTCCATGTCTGATAACACGGATATTGGGGAGAAGATGAAGAAAGTTTTTTACTTCTCAAATACAAGACAACTGATGAGATACCATTACACAGCAACGCCATTAAAGGCCTTTGTTCCACAACTTATGAAACTCCAGCAACCGCCAGCACGACCTCCTGTTCTGTTTGACAACTCACCAAAGTTACAAGCAGGGGTATACACAAGTCTGTGTGAGTACGAGAAGGCAAAATCATGCATGGAACTGGTACTACAGGATGAGGTTTCTAAATTTGGTGAGGACACGGCACATCCTGACGTCGCCGAGTCACTCAACAACTTGGGTGCCGCCTGGAGTCACCTTGGTGATTACAGAAAGGCCATCAGCTATCATGAACAGGCACTTCAGATGGAGCGGAGTATACATGGTGAGGACATCGCACATCCAGACATCGCCAACACACTGAACAACTTGGGTACTGCTTTTAGGAACCTTGGTGATCACAGAAAGGCCCTCAGCTATTTTGAAAAGTCACTACAGATAGTTCGGAGTGTTTATGGTGAGGACACTGCACATCCTGCCATCGCCGCGTCACTCGGCAACTTGGGTAACGCCTGGAGTAACCTTGGTGATCACAGAAATGCCGTCAGCTGTTATGAAAAGTCACTACAGATGAGGCGGAGTATCCATGATAAGGACACTGTAGATCCTGACATCGCTAGTACACTTAACAACTTGGGTGGCAGCTGGGGGGCTCTCGGTGATCACAAAAAGGCCGTCAGCTATTATGAACATGCACTACAGATGCTGTGGAGTATTCATGGCGAGGACACTGCACATCCTGTCATCGCTGCGTCAATTAACAACTTGGGTACCGCCTGGAGTAACCTTGGTGATCACAGAAAGGCCATCAGCTATCATGAACAGTCACTACAGATGAAGCGGCGTATCTATGGTGAGGATACTGGGCATCCTGACATCGCCATGTCAATTGACAACTTAGGTAAAGACTGGAGGAACCTTGGTGATTACAGACAGGCCGTTAGTTATTATGAAGAGTCACTACAGATGGAGCAGAAAATCCATGGTGAGGACACTGCACATTCTGACATCGCCGAGTCACTTAACAGCCTAGGTAACGCCTGGACGGACCTTGGTGATTACAAACAGGCCGCTAGCTATCATAAACAGTCTCTACAGATGAGGCGGACTATTTATGGTGAGGACACTGTACATCCTGACATCGCCAAGTCGCTTAACAACTTGGCCAACGCCTGGAGGAAGCTTGGTGAACACAGAAAGGCCGTCAGCTGTCATGAAGAGTCACTACAGATGAGGCGGAGTATCCATGGTAAGAACACTGCACATCCTGACATCGCTGAGTCACTTAACAACTTGGGTAACGCCTGGAGGGACCTTGGTGATCACAGAAAGGCCGTCAGCTATCATAAACAGTCTCTACAGACGAGGCGGATTATCCATGGTGAGGACACCGTACATCCTGACATCGCCAACTCACTCAATAACTTGGGTGCCGCCTGGAGTAGCCTTGGCGATTGCAGAAAAGCCATTAGCTATTTTGAACAGTCACTAAAGATGATGCGGAGTACCCATAGTGAGGACAAGGCACGTTCTGCCATCGTGGCGACACTTAACAACTTGGGGGCAGCCTGGAATGATCTTGGTGATCACAGAAAGGCCGTCACATATTTTGATCAGTCACTGCAGATAATGCGGAGTATCCATGGTAAGAACACTGCACATCCTGACATCGCCAACTCACTTAACAACTTGGGTAACTCCTGGTTGAACCTTGGTGATCACAGAAAGGCCGTCGGCTATAGTGAACAGTCACTTAAGATGATGCAGGGTATCTATGGTAAGAACACTGCACATCCTGACATAGCCACGTCGCTTAACAACTTGGGAAACGCCTGGTTTAACCTCAATGATCGCAGAAAGGCCGTAAGCTATCATGAACAGTCGCTACAGATGAGACGAAGTATCCATGGTAAGAACACTGCACATCCTGACATCGCTGCGTCACTTAACAACTTGGGTAACGTCTGGAGGCACCTTGGTGATAACAGAAAGGCCGTCAACTTTTACGAACAGTCTCTGCAGATGATGCGAAGTATCTATGATGAGGACACTGCACATCCTGCCATCGCCGCGACACTTCACAACTTGGGTCTCATCTCAGGGGGGGTTCTTGGTGATTTTAGACAGGCCGTCACATATTTTGAACAGTCACTAGAGATGAAGCGGACTATCTACGGTGAGGATGACGAACATCCTGAGATTGCAAAGACACTTGAGAAGCTGAATATGGTTTTAATGGCTTGTAGACTCATTGATGAGCTCTAAAAGGGCGCCAACTATCTACAAATCTATCGTCACTACAAATATAGTCGTGACGAGGTTCAATATCATACATAAAACTGTATAATCACGTACCTCTGTAACTAGATCATGCCAAGTACGTATTAAATATATGGATTCTGAACTTCATCGGAGGTTTGTGTCCTATGGACTATTGTCTTTTTTTTTATTTCATCTGTATTTTCAGATATTGAAATAAAATACTTGGATACCCCTGAGCAGCATGCGGTGTGATCGTCTATCGTTTAAGAACTGTCGTGAAAGTGTATGCGCTAATCTGACGGGGTGCTCATCGTAACTATGACAAAGTTGTGATCATGTTACCTGACGCCTTGCACTTGAAGATGACGTTTCCACCAAACGGCACCTCCTGGTCCTCCGGCTTCTCCGTGAAGTGAAGTTGTCCGGGGCGCCCTGTCAGGGGTAGCGAGTGATACTATTACGGTCAAGTTACTTTTGGTGTGGCAACATTAGTCGTAGGCTGTCGGTTAACCTGGTATCCAGTCAAATCGTGATTGGGGCAGGGTCTCTAGAGGCCAGTAGTAGTGTTACGCCTGTGATAGGAGTTTGGCTGTGATAGGGCTTTGGCCCCAGTCTTTCGCGTTGGGGCCAATTAATTTCCCGTGAAAATCCTACCAGGGTGCCTTGCTGTGCATGTGGCGGGCGGGGTAAATTTTTAGTGGGCCCGAAGAAAATCTGCCCCAATCGCGTTAGACTGGATACCAGGTTAGCTGTCGGTCGATTTGATTTCCAAGCAGGCTGTGACAGAACCAACTGCCGACAAGGCTCTAAGACAGCCCTTTCGGTAACAAGACGGCTGAATTTATGCGACACAAGAATGCACTTTAGTTTTTGAGACCAGCATACGACATATGTGACTAACCTCCTTGGACTGGGCCCTTTATAATTCGACTACAACACGTGTCAAAATAATGACAATATCATACGAAAGATAGAAGTACATATAGAATATCGTAAAAATCCCACAGGAAGCTATCGCGATGACAGTTCTATCGTGCGCATACGTGTATGTTGAGGCAAGGAAACCTTTCTTTTAAAATTTTGTTGGAGACCAGAAGAAATGTAAGTTTAGATAAATGTCTACATGTCAAGGTGGACAGAGCATGCCAGATTTTGGAACTCGATTGCTAATGGAGAAGCTAGGACTTACTATCAGAAGTAAAAGTGAGCCATGCAGTGGCCTCCGCCGTCTTGCCGTTGAACTCGAGTCTACACGTGTACTTCCCCTTGTTCTGTTCGTCCACGATCACCAGCAGCCCTCCTGCGGCCAGCGGGAAAATCCCGCCCATGAAGCCCGAGATCTCGTTCCCGTTCTTCAGCCACGTGACCTCTGGCTCTTCTCCGTCGATCTCGTTCCCACGGCACGGCAGGATGACCTGTTCGCCCGGCTCGACAGTCGTGTTGGTCGGCTGTTCGGCGAAGGTCGGTAGTGTTTCCGGCGATGGGGTAGTGGGGAGAACAGGGGGAGCATCGTCACACTCGTCTTCGCGACCGCACTGGACGCATTTGTGTGACTGGGTACCTCCGCATTGGCAGCCGCCATCTTTGCAGCAAGCGCAGTCGTCTCGGGTCTCGTCGTAATCGCAGGTGCACCCGTCACGTGTCAGAGTCCACGTGTCCACCCCGCAGTCGTCTCCGCACCTGGCGCACCTGTGGGGACTGTCTTCGTCACACTGACACCCTCCGTACCTGGTGGGCGACAAAGATACACATCCACCCTATTCAATGATGGACAAGTGATAGCGATATCTACATGTAGACTCAGATGACTAGTTCACGTTTATCTAACAAACACTTGCCACTAACTAGCATGACGAGTACTAAAATTTTCTTGTATTATGCAGAGTACCTAGGAAAGCAGCCAGGGGGCTCAAATCTAATGATAACCTAATTACACACATTACATACCAAATTCATGACAATCCATCAATAGCTTCTTGATTTGTGCTATTCAACCACAAACAAACACGCATAAAAACAAACCCTACCAAAGACATAAACTTTCTTGGCGAAGATACTAATGAAAATGCAATGACGTAAAAATAGTTCTTGCACCTTACCTACAGCACGCACAGTCCCGTCTGGATGGGTCGAACCAACACTCGCACCCTGTACCGTTAACTTGCCAGGGTTCCGCCTCGCACTGGTTCTCAACGTCACACGCTACGCACAGGTGTCTGCAAAGGCAAAAATGCCCAAAACTGTCAATCAAACTTCTGTCTCTTTCGGCTACACTTTCATGTCTGTTCTTCCTCTTGGCTGTGGCAACAAAAGTTAGCTATATGTACCTTGAATGATATATAATTCATTGTAAGCAATTATATTTTACTAAAAATAACAATTACAGTTATATCCACGCAATGACCACGTGCACATCACGTGATGGCAACATGTTCACAACGTGGTGTGCCTCAATCGATGTTTCAGCATAGAGCAATGTTAAGTTACAGTAACGATACCGCAGTATGAATGTTGTACATGAGCAATCTCGTCATTGCTTGAATCGTGGATGGTACGTCTTAAAACTGTATTTTCTTTCAACGCAGAATACGTAGACTGGTATTCCTTTAATATCTTAAATACACAATTGCGAAGAAAGTAAACGTTTAATACATGTCGGTTCCTTGGTCGCATTGACAGCCGCCGTCTGCGCAGCACGCACAGTCATCGCGGCTCTCGTTAAACCAGCATCGGCAGCCGGTGGGGGAAACCGTCCACTCGTTCACGTGGTATTCTGTCAACAAGGAGATGCTGTCATTATAATTCAACGTACTGTTACCTGTCTTTGTTACTTCCGTTCCTTTGCGAAAGTATATATTTTTGGGGTGGCTGAGCTGTGGGTTTCTGTATCTGTTTGCCCAGACAGAGTAGGTTGAAAGCACGTGGGTGAGGAAGAGTAACATGTAGAATGACGGGATATCAAAAGGTCAGACACAGGAAATGAGTTGAACTTGAAGGTCACGGAAACCCAAAATCTAGCCAGAAGTCTGAAATCTGATACTGGTCAGTTCTGTACGATGCATTCCGTTTGATAACTATTGGACCAGTTGATTTTTGAGGGGTGAGGTTCGTGGTAAGATTAAGATACTAGATTTGGTTTTGGTGATACTGACCTTCCTCCTCTCGATCCGGTGGCTCTTCACAATTCCCATCAGCCTCTAGCTTATCGCAGTCCAACGCTTGCGGCCACGGGAAGCCGAACTCCGTCAAAACGGTCAGACATCGGCGCTTGGCGGCAAGACAGAAGGAGCGGCAAGGCGGGGGACTTCCGCAGGGGGGCGCGTACATCGAGCACAGGAACAACTGTCGACGAAAAGAGCAAACTCTTGATTGCCATGATACAGTGATTAAGGTGCAACATTGCGTTTGTTAGGTGCATCTATTTACGCGTATGTAATTCTACCAAAAGCATGCAATGATAAATCGAGCGTAGCCTCTACCAGGCTTCTGGAGCGGGAAATGTGCTCCTTTAGCAGACCAACTCCCCTGGCATGTTATCTGTCGATTTGGCCAATTTCTACTCTTTCCAGCCGCTTCTGAAGCCTGGTAGAGGCTAACTCGAGCGAGCGATCTTCAAACAATAGTTTGGTCATGAGAATAACTAGCACTTTTTAAGTATTACATCTGATTTTGGCGATATCTCTGTATCAATCTGACATAGATTAGAAATTCTGCGCTGTTATCAAATTGCCGGGCTACATTTTCACATTTTACTGTATCCAAAGCACTTAGAAGGATCTAACTAATCTCCAAGCAGATCCTACGGTGTCAAGGCTGTAACCATTTGGCAAAGGAGTGACCATTATAGCCGCCGAAATGGTCACTCCTTTGGCCAATGGCTACAGCCTTGACACCGTAGGATCTGCTTGGAGATCGGGATTTGATCTGGAGATCAGGATTTGCCAGATCAGGATTTGCCAATGGTTACAGCCTTGCCACCGTAGGATCTGCTTGGAGATCGGGATTTGATCTGGAGATCAGGATTTGCCAGATCAGGATTTGCCAATGGTTACAGCCTTGCCACCGTAGGATCTGCTTGGAGATCGGGATTTGATCTGGAGATCAGGATTTCCCAATGGTTACACTGAGCCTTGCCAGTTACCACCATAGCATCTGCTTGGAGATCAGGATTTCACTGACCTTCAAATGGTCGTAGCAGCCGTACTGAATCAGGGGTGTGTAGGTCTGCAGCTGGAGTTCCGCATCCTGCTGTAACTCGTGCCCTACTAGATTCGGCAGGGACGTTCTGCTGTAGCCCAGGTCCTCACACAAGCTCACCCGGAGCGGCTCGCATTGGGGAGGGGGTGTAGGAGACGGCGTCATTTCTGGTGAACCTGAAAAAATTGTACATACAGTAGAACCTGGTCTCAGCAAGCACCCAAGGGACTTGAGGTAAAATGGTTGCTGATTAGGAGTGGTTCCTCCAGAAAAATGGGTTGGCTGGCTGAATGGTTGGTACATATATATCGATATTATGGTAACTGTTGTTCAACCGCATCTGCCTTTACCATGGTGTTATGGTTGTGAAGACTACAGTGCGTATCCTGAGAGCTGACGGTGCCATTGCCACTGCTGTGTTGGGTGCCGCTGTCAATCAATTTTGGTTGTTATGCGGGGTATGAATGTCCCATGGGGACAGCAAAAAAGTGGTTGCTGGTTGGGTTATACAGTTGGTTGCTTAGTAGAGAGATCATAATTACTATGTAACATTGGACAGGGCTGTTTTAACATGGCTTGTGACTGGAGGTGATTGGTTGCGCAAGGTGGTTAACTTGATCGGCCAGCTTTGACTATATTCATAGTTTTGTCTACACTTCACAATATATTCATGTAGTTGACATGGAAAGGAATAGACTTTTTAAGTTAACTTCACCTGTATACCTACCTATCTTTAAGTTCCACCTGTTTGCCCTGTACGTGCCCGCGAGAGACGAGACAGGGCCGAACTTTCTTTTGACGTACTTGAGCAGATCCACAGTCTTGCACCCGCCGTCGTCCTTTCCGTAAGCACACGCAGGAGCGCCCCCTGTCCGACCTGACACGCGCTGCACCTCGTTGACAGAACCACTCCTCACAGTGACATCACTCTGGTCGATATAATATGCAATCTGCAGACACAGTTGTTTACACGTCAAGTATAGATATATCTTATTATATAATAGTATCAAAATTATGTAGTCCATGCAACAAAAACACTGCAAGCTGCAAGACCCGAGTGGAAGAGGAATGTGTTTCCAAGTTTTCCGTTTGTCCCTTTGTCCAGTCTATTCTGAATGCCAGACCCATAACACGCCAGGCCCAGAGTTAGCCAGCGTGCCTGTGAATCAGGGCCTAACTGAGGGGGGCTGTGGTATAATTTCCTTGCGGGCATGTTGGCTCTGAGCCGAGGAACTGGCCCGTGTATACCCTGGAAACCTATTGAACATCCTTGGTCTTACCAAAAGTACTTGGTGCACTTCCACGTCCTCCGGTAGGTGGAGCACCCAGTTGACCGGCTCGTAAGAGCTCAACACCAAGACCAGAGGTTTGGAGACCTGACCGGCGGTGACATACACGTCCATAGTAGCGCCGTCCGCAGGCTCCTGTTGGAAACCCCTAGACAAATAAAATAGACATACATGTAGTCAAACTATGTAAAGGAGATTAAAAGTCTCAGAATCCGGCCGAAAGTCAGCAGGTATTGGGGGTCGACATGGGAGAATTCAGGAAGCCGAGGATTGCTTACTTCCCGGAAGTCTGGAACCTCCGACTTCTTGTTCTTCTTTCTTTTCTTGTCAGAAGACATGACCATAGATACGTCGATGAAGGTTAGACATCCAGGTAATGAAATAAACAAGAAAACAGTTACTCAAGTAATTGGATAGGATTTGAAAACTGTCAGACATTTAATTTCAAGTAGCATCCACTACTTTTCACTGGTACATGTATGTCACTGACGAAAAGTAGTGGATGTTACTTGAAACATCTGTCAGTTTTCAAATTCTATGCAGCTGCTTGAGTAACTGTTTTCTTGTGTATGACCATAGATAGTGGACTATATATCTTACAACGTATGTTCCCTAGGCTGTACACACCTTCTAGTTCCGACCCCTTCGTACACGGCCAGTACGTGCACCTCATACTGGTTGTTGTCATCAGCGACACAGCTGAAGGTCTCTCTGAGTTCAGAATCCTGAAAGGCCTCGGCGTTCTCAGATCCACGTCTTATTGAGCAGCTCCCGACAACAGCTTTTGGTGATAAACAGACAAACTTAGTAACAATGTGTCCATGGTCTTGTCACGGCTCTCAGCCAATCACAGCATGACTTTATAGTGCCCTGCCGTTGCAATCAATATTAATGTGCATTCGATGGCTGGCTAGATCAGTAATTTCTAACGTGAATGCTGATTGGCTGGAAACAACGTCACGCCAGGTAGGGCAAGTTCAAATATGTACAACAAGGTGATTGGCTGGAAAGCAAGGTCGTGCCAAATACGGTAATTTCATGGTACTTACAACAACGACGTGCGAAAATGGGCGGCAGTGTGGGCTATATATATACGGAACCTGACTACAGAGAAAGGATGTAAAAGATACTCACAGAATGAATATCGTACTTACGCAGACACGTGTATCGCTGGTAGTGTTTCTTGTGACATTCACAGAACCCATCAACACACCTGGCCCCGGTATAATGAGACCCCGAGCAGTATCCACTGCTCCCTCTGCACCGGGCCCTTTCTACCGCCGGAACGGTAACTTCCGGGGAGGCCGGAGCTGGTAAGAATATAAGAATGAACAGCACACTTTAAGAAAACCACCAAAAAAAGATTGATATTCGAATATTCTGAACAGAATACTGCATCATTGTCGTGATATCTGTATCTGTATAGCCGGTATAAAGACCCTTCGCAGGCACGCGGCTCGGCGGCAGCTGGCTATATTACACCGAACGACCTGTTACACCTAACCTTTGCACATCTTACTGTAAACGTTGTTAAAAGTTATCTAGTGATGATGCCACTACTGTATTTGGTGGCAGTGGCACTCTACCACCATAGTCCTAGGGAAAAACGAGTTTTTGAACACCCCAATCCTTGGTTGATAACGCTGATATAGAAGTAAAGTCAACACCTTGTGTTGTTACAGCGTCAGAGTGTTGACAAGGGCAGTCGGCACAGCCGGGGCAGGTGACCATGTCCCCCGTCGGGTCGATCTCGCGTCCCCAGGCGACCACCACCACCCCGTCTCCCGGCTTGGCGTAGTGCGGCGTCCCCGCCTGGCCCACCGTCACGGCGATCCGTTCTCCCGGAGTGACCCTGATGACGGCCCGGGAATATCCTCCCCCTCCCCCGGCCCGTCCGCCGGCCCGGCTGCCTCCTCCTCCCCCGTACTGACCTCCCTTACGGCTGACTGGGTCCTCACCTCCCGGCCCTGATTTGCCTGTGGTTCATGAGAAAGAAAACATGTTTCAAAACTTGTTGACTTTTTAAGCATTGTACATCTCTTACGGTATCATGACATGCATGTCATTTGACTACATGTAGCAACTCTGTTGACCGATCATAAAGAATTGTAAGATAAACTTACGATTGCAGAATATGATAACACATTCTGATCTGGAAAAAAGAAAAATGGCGCTTCTGTACTTGACTCTGCCTAGAGGTCTTTGCTTATAGGTCGGTCTATTAGCGGCCTGCTGAATTGTGCTTAGCAGATTCACAATTTAGTTGTGATCTCATCCAATACATCAAGCGTGCCCCTAAAGTATCTGGAGGACGGTACAGACTTCCAGTTACCTTTGACCCATGGAGTCATGTGTTCGTATGAAGTCATCTCGGACAAGGTAAAAATTCACTGCGCGGGCCGGTGTCCCATATTTTGGATAGAAAGTTTTAACTCTATAAGATCACATTTTTGAATGAAAAATCAAACTGTTCTCCAACCCAAAAAGAATTTGACTCACCGGAATTTTTGACCGAATCTCTCGGTCTTCGTCTGTTCAAACGTGATATTTTCGTACATGACGTCAGCATTGGGTCAAAGTTCGTCGGAAGTCGGTACCGCCTCCCGTCCCGGTTGAGAGAAGGTTGGTGTAATCATATTTCTGTCTAGAATATGTTGTGTTGTTAAAAATCTGACATTGTAATAGTGTACAGACCTGGAGGCATATTTTCGAACTCCTGCCCGCAGGAGGACCCGCCGCTGCTGCCGCCTCCCCCACAGAACGGCTGTGTGGAGGATCCCGGCACCAGCCCACCTCCGCCTCCTGACGTCTGCCCAGCAGCTCCTGCGCCTGCGCTACACCCGCCGCCAACCCCGCCCTGTCCTCCGTCCGCCACCGTACCCTTCCCACCTTCCCCACCTGGGGACCAACCAAAACCACTCGATAACTTCTACTGTAGTGCAGGTACGTAGAATAGCGTATTAGAAGGCCTAAATCAGAGCCGAAATTAACGCCCTACCATACGTAATGTACGGCATTCGCAATATTTCGTTTGGTGGGATAAGCTCGGGAATACTTTTATACACTCTAAAACATGTTTGTAACATGTATTCTATGTAATATAACGTTAAGTGTCTCCGACCCATTCCAATTTAATCATTATGAATTGCACCTCTAATGCTTTTAAAAGACTCGGATACCTAAGTCGTTGCGTTTATCTTTTTTTTTCAATTTGCTATGTGAAAGTATACAAAGCTGCGTTTTCGTTGCCGAAAAGGTACCTACTAGCCTCTACCAGGCTCCAGAGGTGGATTGAAAGAGTAGAAATTGGCCAAATAGACAGATAACATGCCAGGGGAGTTGGAGCGGCAAACTGTACTCCTTCAGCGGACTAACTCCCCTAGTATGTTATCTGTCTATTTGGCCAATTTCTACTCTTTCCCGCCGCCTATGAATGAAGCCTGGTAGAGGCTAACACACCTACCAACGTTTCCTGCCTTGGCGCCTTTCCCTCCCTCCGCGACCAGGTACCGTCCGAAGGAAGACTCCCCGCCGTCCCCGCCGTACGGGTAGGCCCCCAGGATCTCGGCATGGTCGTCTCGCCCCCCTCCCCCACCGCCGATACTGATGACGTCAACGGCCGTCACCCCGTCGGGCACAACAAATACCCCGGATGTGGTGAACTTCACTTGTCCCTTGGGACCTGTGTCACACAGAAACATATAATCAACATTCTAGGCAATAAAAATCATTGTCATGGCCAAGGTTACTACTTTAATATTTAGTCTTATAAAGGTTATAGTGTCTCCACTATATAACCTCCTTGGTCTTATTTATCTGTTGATGAAATTGTTATGTGATTAAGTGTGGTTGTTGTCTGGGTATTTGTGTAGTGTCCGTAGTAGGACTTTTATTCTGATCTGCCAGCTGGATGTTCTTGTCATAATTATGTTTACCGAAGGAAAACATATTGTTTTTGCTACGTTTCTTTTTCCTCTTCCTCCTCTTCTCCAAACAGTGACCTCTGATCTGGTCAATGACCTGAACCAGACTGTCTGTTACCATGGTAACTGGTGTTAGGTTACATCATGTTGGTTGCAATTTTATAGCAAGAGGGATTTAGACTCCTGTCTGACCATCTATATGAATCTGTTTGAGCAAGGAGGTTAACCTCATTGGTTTGAGTAAGAATTATTATATATAAACAGAGCAGACCATATGTGAAGGTAAACATTATGCATTTGCTTTGCAAATGTTACCTTTCTAGTGCATTTTACTTTATATATATATTTACTATGCTACGGAAGGTCACTGGTCGGAAATAGATACCCGGTGCACATGAACCTACTTGCGGGGACACCCAGATATTAACTCCGAAGGCACGGACATTACAGAAATGCCTATGCAATATCTAGAATTCTTGAAGTGTTCACAAAATAAACTATAAGCCTCGCTCCTGAAGCTATGCCAAAAAGTCCTTACATACGAATCTCTTATCATATTACCAGTTTTGCGGGACAACAGAACATACCGTCACTTCCTGTATCTACTATCCCCCCTTCCTCGCCATCTCCTTCTGTTTCGGGCGTCCGGCGGCAAAAACAGAAGGAGGGGGACAGAATCAAACCTGTAACAACAACAAGATAAAGTGTGGCCCAAAAAAATTGAATTTCTTTGAAAGCGCTGTAGCTTTGAATTTTGTTTCAAGTTATCGGTCCAAAATTGGAATACTGTGTACAGTAAGATAATGTATACAGTAAGATACAATCATAATGCTGTTTTCATCTATGGCTTGCAGATAAAAATCATTTTATGATTTTCTCTTATTCCATTCTTCCAGCTTGGCAATTGAGTTTATATATGAAGTTTGCGGCAACTTTATGAATTCCACAAACACGCATGATTCAGTTATCCCCACGTAGTGGATCAACAGAGTTGTTCTGACGGTAGCGGTACCAATGCACTCAGTAGACCAAAAGCGCCACCTACCTTGCGCGGCGCAGTTCGGACAGCAGCGCTTGTCACCGTTCACGCTCCCAACATTCCCGGATCCGCATGAGTCACACTGGGAGCCAGTCCAACACGGGACCTGGCCAGACGGAGTCGACTCTTCAGGAGATTGTCCTGAAGAGATACCATATTCATATAATTCATATTATGAAAAGGCCATCTACATCAGGGCATTGCAACAATCCCTCAACAAAGACGGGGGACGCCACATACTTTCTGCGACCTTTAATCCACTGCTCACCGAGTCACGTGTGTCATCTGCATAACGTAGCGTCACAGAAGCGGTGGATCTGTCATTCCTTGACAAAGCTTAAGACTGGAGTTGTACGGTCGAAAGTTTGGTTGAGTCTAATTTCTTGTGTTGGAAATTACAGTTTAAACCTGCTTTATATCATTCTCGTTTGCGTTAATGTTAAACTGAATTTATTACTCAATATGCTTATAATACATGTAGCAGTCAGACATTTACCTATACGCAAGCTCCAACCCGTCGCTCTGTACGTTCCAGTGAATGACGTCACGGGTCCATATTTCTCTCGAATGTACTTCAACAGCTCCAGTGTGTCGCACCCGCCTTCGTCCTTTCCGTATGCACACGCAGGAAGGCCCCCTATCCGGCCCGACAGGCGCTGCACCTTTCTGACCGAACCACGTCGCACACTCACCGAGGTATGTGGCGTCAGATAGTAGGCGATCTAGACGAGATATGTCAAATCGTTATAATTTTTTTAATGTAAAATGATTTGAATCGATCTTCACAATGACTAGTATCATTGTAAAGGGCAAGGCTTCCCAAAGTCCTCTTTTTTTTTGGATTAAAAAAAATTATGTCATACCTGGGCCGCGATAACGTTCGATACAGGTGTTCCGGCCTATGTGATAACTAGCGGTATAACCCGGGGTTCTACGGGCTTCCAGAAGTTCCATAGAATAAATCGAATGCGTTTCGCTTGCGCCGCTTGCGAAAATTCGAATGCCGGATTCAAACGTTGGAATTGGTGTTGTTGCAATTTTTTTGTTTGGAACATTTTGCATTGAAATGTGTGTTTTCTCGGGTAGGTATGACATAAACAAAATACAACACGGTGTATTACGTATCACCAGATTTTGGATCACCCGACGCCCAATTTATTTTCATATTTTCCAAAAACAGTTCGCTTCTACATACCAGGTCAATCCTATGCAGTTCGACGCCCTCCGGTAGGTGGATCACCCAGTTGACCGCCTCGTACGAGCTCAGCACAAAAACGACAGGCTTGGTCAGCTGGTCCGCGGTGACGTACACGTTCATAGTAGCGCCCCCTGTCGGCTCCTGTTGGAAACCCCTAGACAAATAAATGTAGTGAAACTTTATTTACGTTATGATGATGTAGACAGATTTCAAGCTGAAAAAAGACATTTCAGAGTTTTCAAATCTCTGGGAAGCATTTCAAAGTTTTTCTGAATATATTGGCACAACTAAAGAGGTGGCCTGACGTACTTTCAACGGGCCTAATAGGACAGAAACATTATTACGACCAAGCCCTAAGTTGTTAACTTGTGTGGATGCAGCCATAGCTTCCTCCCAGCCTGCCAGCCATTAATTTCCTTTCAACTTGACCCTAAGGTCAATCTGTGGTGAACAACCCCCTCCTGTCACTCTACTGCATTCAAATACCTACAAATACAAGCAAACCCACAGACACACCCAAAACAATCCCTCCGTTCCCGGAGGTAATATCTAATAAAGATGCACAAGAAAAATGTTACCCAAGCATCTGGACAGACTTTTAAAATCTATCCTGTTGCTTGGGTAACAGTTTTACTGTGCATTCAATGACCTGGATGTCTAACCTTCATCGACGTAACTATCAAATAAAGAGTTTTGGATTCATCTTAGTTATTTCTTTTTTAATTCTGACGAAAAAGGTCGCCTATGTCAACATACCTCCGTGGTCCGTAGCCTTCGTAAACGGCTAGAGCGTGGACTTCATACTGGCTGTTGTCGTCCGCTACACAGCTGTACACCTCACGATCGTCCCGCCCGAGCCGCATCCCGGGCTCTGCGCGTGCGTCACCGGAGTCACGTGATATTGCACAGCTTCCGACAATCGCTAGGAGGATTTGAGATGGCAGATTTTATTGGTTAAAAGCTGCAATGGTTAGACATCCGGTAGTATTTGGGTTACTGCATCAAAATTAATTTCTTTCTCTCGAATATGATACGTATGTTCTAGACACAATCGTAATACCGATGCACAATGTATACCCTACGATATATGGATAAATATTAATGTTTAACGTTATGGATAAAGTATGTTGTGCTGATATTTACTGTACCTGTCCAACGATCGTTGGTCCTTCTGTGTTATATTATTACCTTCGCCAAGAAGGTTATGTTTTCGTAGGCGTTCGTGTGTGTGTGTGTGTGTGTGTGTCTGTGTGTCTGTCTGTGTGTCTGTCTGTCTGTAAACACGATAACTCGAGAAGGCTTAAATGGGTTGTCTTCATATTTGGTAGGTGGGTAGGTCTTGATGAGACCTCAAAATGATTAGATTTTGGGCCCCCTGGCGGCTTGTTATGGTACTACAGCGGAACTTCCGGTTTTGATATCTCGTGATCTGGACATGCTAGGTCATGATTTTTGGAGGGTAGGTAGCTCTTGTGCTTGGAAAGAAGTGACATAAGTTTGGGCCCCCTAGCGGCTTGCTCTGGAACTGCAGGAGCATTTGTATGAAAATGTTTAAAGTAGAATAACTCAATAACCGGTTGACGGATCGTCTTGATATTTGGTGTGTAGGTAGCTTAAGTGATGCTTGACATAATTAGATGGCAATTATGCAAATTATGATCTAATTTGCATAATTAATGAGGGAATTCCATAATTCAGCTACCTTCCATGATAGGACTATTATACCCTGTAACATGTGTAATTAAGAATGAGAGTAACATCGCCATATATTGATTATGTAAATGAAGACCTAATTTGCATAATTAATGAGAAAATACTATAATTCCATAGTGGTTGATGTTGGCAATTTCATACTTGCGCATTTCGAAGTTGACTGGAGGTGAACATCATCCAACATAACTTATACAAATCAGTACCTCATTTGCATAATTTATGAGGAAATGCTAGAATTACCTTCGTTGTTAAAATAACACTGTCATTGGGAGGAGAATATGATCTGATGTAATTCAAGAACTGATGTAATTCATGCAAATGAGGATCTTATTTGCATAATTAGGGGTGAAATCTATCATTTGTCAGTCATAAGGGGTAACCTCATTTGGCGAAGGTATGAGATCGTGGAACTCTTGTTAGTAATATTCGTCTCCAATGGAAGCTCTGAAGTAGTGTACATGTACGTATGCCTGATATGAACTTACAACAGTTATATCTCGAGAGACCTACAACGAAATCGTGTTCAATGTTCATCTGTTTCATCTCTAAATCTTCTTGAACCTAATCCTCTCTGAACAAACTTAAAATTAACTGCAGTTTTACTCACGTAAGCAGGTGTATTTCTGGTAGTCCTGTCCGGAACATTCACAGAAGCCGTCCACACACCGGGCACCGGTCACCTGTGCACCCGGGCAATACCCGGCACTTCCGCTACACCTGCGCCTCTCACTCGGGGGTACGGGGGGAGGCTCGGTGGTAACCGGAACAGCAGGGGCTAGATATAGGAATCAAGATGATGCAGATAGATACAACGTTTTACAGGATGTTTAAATTGCCATTGGAAGTTATATTTTTATCTTTATCCCATCTTTCCTCCTTTCACTATTACCGCCTGCTTTCTTCTTTTTCTTTCTTTCTTTCTTTCTTTCTTTCTTTCTTATATGTTCTTATCCTCTTTTCTTTCTTTCTTCCCCTTTTCTTTCTTATTCTGCCTTCCTTCCATTCCTGTCTTGCATGCCCTACCTGTGGTAACTTCTGCCCACAGACAAGGACAGTCGGCACAGCCGGGGCAGGCGACCATGTCCCCCGTCGGGTCGATCTCGCGTCCCCAGGCGACCACCACCACCCCGTCTCCCGGCTTGGCGTAGTGCGGCGTCCCCGCCTGGCCCACCGTCACGGCGATCCGTTCTCCCGGAGTGACCCTGATGACGGCCCGGGAGTATCCTCCCCCTCCCCCGGCCCGTCCGCCGGCCCGGCTACCTCCTCCTCCTCCGTACTGGCCTCCCTTACGGCTAACTGGGTCCTCACCTCCCGGCCCTGATTTACCTGTGGAAAATATGGGAAATAGAAGTCCAACGCAATATGCCCATGAATCAGAAGGTTTTTTTTTTTTCGCAAACGGTTTGCAGAGAAAATGTCTGTATGTACGAACATACTAAATACTATGTTAAGTGACAATGATTGTGTCCGGGCGGAAATAAGACGTTTGTATCGCTATACATGTATAAATAGGAAATTTTACCACTGTTCTTTCGCTGTAAAGAAGACTTTATTTAGAACTTACTGTTCCCAACTGTTTGGCGTCCAGCTATGGAACCGCGGGTAAATTCGAGTGTGCTTGCCAAATGCCGGGTGGCATATAATAATTGCTGCCGGATACTTATTAAGTTTCCAAGATGGTGCAGTGCAAGTACTATGTTTGTTCACGAAACTACTGACTTTTGATACCAGACGCAGAAAGTTATGCTACTCCCTTCTCAATAGGCTAAACAACACCAACAACAGCATAATACAATGTCTGCTAAGGTCTGACTGTCAGTATAGAAACTCTTTTAAAAAAAAATGTATATAAGATCCTGTATGTATCGTTTGTGTTTCTATGTTTGTATTGTTGTTTTATATGGGTGAATACCTGAAATAAAGACATTCATTCATTCATTCATTCATTCATTCAATTCATTCATTCAATAGCATCATCATGATATAGCCTCTACCAGGCTTCATACGCGGCTGGAAAGACTAGAAATTGTCCAATTAGACAGATAGCTTTTTGGGAAGCTTCGGGAGGGGCAAATGTACTCCTTTAGCGAACCAACTCCCCTGGCATGTTATCTGTCTATTTGGCCAACTTCTAGTCTTTACAGCCGATTCTAAAGCCTGGTAAAGGCTAATCATGATACTCACCTGGACCAATCCTGCCGAAATCCTGTCCGCAGGAGGAACCGCCGCTGCTGCCCCCTCCCCCACAGAACGGGTGTGTGGAGGATCCCGGCACCAGCCCACCTCCGCCTCCGGACGTCTGCCCGGCAGCTCCTGCGCCTGCGCTACACCCGCCGCCAACCCCGCCCTGGCCTCCGTCCGCCACCGTACCCTTCCCGCCTTCCCCACCTAGGGGTACAGCATACATCACACAAGTTAAAACTTCATTGTCATTAAGTTTGTACATATGGAATACTACACTATTCCGTATCACCCGAGGCAGTGCAGGTACCCAAGGCCGGTGGAAGATCCGACCAGCGGCCGCGGGAGGGCCAGGGATCGATCTAGGGTGATGCGGAGCACACCACATTGTATTTCATTTATGTCATACCCACCCGAGAAAACACACATTTCAATGCAAAATGTGCCAAATTAAAGGTAGAGATCGCAATACTAAATACTTACAATACGATAAACAATGCAAAACCGTCGCAATGGCAAGTATTTTTTAATTGCCAGCCTTGTTACGGTTATAACGTTTATTTGTCACATGAAGGTTTATTATCACTGCGATGTTACGTACCGGTGTTGTCTGCCTTGGCGCCTTTCCCTCCCTCCGCGGCCAGGTACCGTCCGAAGGAAGACTCCCCGCCGTCCCCGCCGTACGGGTACGCCCCCAGGATCTCGGCATGGTCGTCTCGCCCTCCTCCCCCACCGCCGATACTGATGACGTCAACATCCGTCACCCCGTCGGGCACAACAAATACCCCGGATGTGGTGAACTTCACTTGTCCCTTGGGACCTAATATATGCAGGAATACAATATAGTAACTGCAAGTTTACCCCACCCTCCTATCTAACTACACTGTACTGTAATCATTACTAGCCTATTATTAGCTAAGTACCAGGTCATATCCGTGATTTAGCTGGGAGTGGGGTGAAGAAGAAAGGACTGACAATTCAATTAGCTATGATAAAAGCCTTACAGCGAAAAAACACAGCGAAGGCAAAGCAATATCTGAGAGTCAAAGGAAGTAGTGTGTTCTTCGTGTATGCGAAGAAATGGTAACGAAGTGACTAACCGTTGGTATCCAGAGTCGGTCGGCTTGGGTCTGGTTCTGGACCGGGTTCGGGCTCTGGACCGGGTTCGGGTTCCGGCCCGGGTTCGGGTTCGGGGCCGATTTCTGGACCGGGTTCGGGGCCGGGTTCTGGGCCGGGTTCGGGACCGGGTTCGGGGCCGGGTTCTGGACCGGTTTCTGGACCGGGTTCCGGCCCGGGTCCGGTTTCTGGGCCGGTTTCTGGACCGGTTTCTGGGCCGGGTTCTGGGCCGGGTTCGGGACCGGATTCGGGACCGGGTTCGGGACCGGGTTCGGGACCGGGTTCCGGCCCGGGTTCGGGACCGGGTTCGGGACCGGGTTCGGGCTCGGGGTCTACACGATCGGCGTCCTCTTGGTCCTCGGGATTTGTGGCCGCAGTCCGACGGCAAACACAGGTGGAGGGGGACATGATCAGTCCTGTAGACACGTCAAAAATAGATGGAAGCTATATGAACACTTTCCTAATAGCAAAACATATTGTTCATAGAATTAAAACAACATGTATAATCTGCTCTTCGACTTCGCCCCTGAGGCGTCGTCAAAATATTAGGATAGTAGGGTAGGGGCTCCAAGCAGATGTTGGAAGAAAAGATCGTAATGGTTTCTTAATATCATAGACCTGTTTTTCTGACACACAATCCTTTGAAGGGGTGAAATATTACAAAGGAGGTCCCTCAGAGCGATTTCAGGGCAGTAAACCTGGATTTTCAATGTCAATTTTCTGGTAATTTTTAATGTAGTAAGTTGAATCAACCCTATTCCACAGCATACTGATCAATATCTGTGAGGCAAAAATGTTGCTGATGGAAAACGGTTGCTTGTTTCATATCGTAGGCTGGTTCCTAGTAATTTATTGGTGGTAACAAAACAAAAAAGATTCCTCACTAGCTTGTTTCTGGGCTATTTCAAAAGCTTCAATTATGAAACGATCACGAAAATGTGCTACAAAATGGCAGTAAATGTCAATATCACACAGATTTCCTCGTCCAGAATAATTTTGTTTTGTTTTGTTTTGCCGGGCTGAAATTGTATTGGATGCCTTTGAAGATTGAGCGGGAGCGTGATGAGTACTCTGTGCAAGCGCGCCCCCTACCTTGCGGTGCGCAGTTTGCACAGCAGCGGCTCTCGCCGTTGTGGACGCTTCCCACGAAGCCTGCAGGGCAAGGGTCGCACTGGGCTCCCGTCCAACAGGGGACATAGTTCTCATCAGAGGCCGACGCGGCTGACCAAACAAAGCCCACTCCTGTACGTGAGAACGGAACGTTTCCGGTAGAGTTACATGCTGAATTTGTCAAGGATAAAGGTTAATACGCGAATGCTGATATTTGTTACAATCCAATACTCATGGTCTTGATGTGAAATACGACTAATGAAAAAAATTACATCTTTCTAACATTGGAATATCTTCACACTCTGTACATGTAAACCACCATAAACAAAATCATGACCGTCGTAACTAATGCTTGTCATTACTAGACAAGGTCGTTCAAGATAGTGAATCAGTCAAACTTTGATTAAAAGATAACCAAAACAGGTTGTTTTCCTAAACCAGTATTACTTTAAAATTTTGACGCTATGTACAAAGACACAAAGAGGGTACATACCACTTAGTGACATATAAAAATGGTATCTATTTCGTGTTTGTGACTAGCTGTCTGATTATTTTATGTTTTACCGACGTCACTGATAAGACAATAGCCGTTCAACTCACCTACTCTTCTTGACAAGCAGACGTAAGACATAACGGATAGTCCAAAAAGGAGCTGAAGAGTCAAACGCACCGCCATGGCTTCTTGTAGTACTGTCTCTATACAGGAACCACTTAACCACAGCGTTGTGGCGATATGTGACTTCAAACTGCTGACTTATCAAAACGACAGCATAGAAAACAATGAACTTTCTGCGATTCAAACAGGAAACCGGATATTGGAAGGCTTTCGTGAGAGAGTACCGGAAGTGGCGAGGGTGCCGAGGCTGTCTCCTTGTATATGTACTGGCAAACACAAATCAAGTCAATGTGTAATAAGTGAGCGGTGAAAAGGTCATATGGAATGTGCTGACTGCCTAATCTTGCTATTCAAACGGTGTACTGTTTGCAAATTCTATTCTGGACTTTGACAAACAAACACAGGCTCTTCACATTAGAACTTAGCCTCTACCAGGCTTCGGGAGGCGGTTGCTGGAAAGAGTACAAATTGGCCAATTAGACAGATAACACGCCAGGGAAGTTAGTCCGCGAGAGAGTACATTTTGCCGCAAAATGTTACTCTCCAAGCAGAGGTTTGGGTTTTGGGCTTATTTTTGGCGTGTTTTTAGGCTTTTTTATCGGGCTTGCTTTTTTCACTAAAATTTTGTTTCTACCCAACGTAGAAGTAGAATCAAAAAGAAAGCCCGACAAAAAAGCCTAAAAACACGCCAAAAATAAGCCCAAAACCCAAACCTCTGCTTGGAGAGTAGCAAAATGTAGTCTCGCGGACTAACTGCATGGTCATGTATGACATTATGTATTTCCTACAGATGATACATCTACAAGCCGAGGTGTCCTTTCCTGACTATGATGAACACTTTTGTTAACGACGTTATTAAAATGATCAACATCGTAATTTTCAATGAGACACCGCGATAAGTCAATTGATTGTCGACATTTTAGGTCATTCTATGGTTTCTGGCTCTGTTTCACCGTGCATTTCGTTTCTGTTTTGTAGACCTACCCCAACTGCAGACACACACAAGTTTTTGCTTGAAGAGGAAGAAGACGCTGCCAAAGTTTACAAGACATCGCTGATTGGTTGATGAGAAACATACGTCATTGGTACTAAGTGTCAATCATTTTGTGTCTTCGCTACAAAAAAAGCTTCGTGATAAAGTTGCTTATTTAAACTTCTAGACATTTGTCTGTAACAAAATACGAATCTTATCTGTTACAAACGAAATGTATGTGAACCGTTTAACCTTTAAGTATCCAAGGAGATTAGAGGGAGATTTAACGTTTAACGATTATAATATTCATCGCTTCCTACTACTGTATGACTTGTTATCGATCAATAGGTATCTTAAAACAATTGTATTAAACAACAAATATATGAATTTAAAAAGTACAGCAATAACAGGTGAGAGTTTCCATCTTTGCGTTCTGATGCCGTGTCATGTTGCAGACGACGACTTTACAACGCATGCGCACTAGCTTTGATCCCATTGCCGCCATTTTTAAAACATTCCAACCTGCAGCTTCATAGTGCTGGACAAACTAGCCAGGCCATCCCTGTCAGCAAATCGGTGTAGCCATCTTACTCTCAGGTAGTAATATCATTTAGTTATCGCTCAGGTTGTGAAGATCTTGTTCGTTTCTTTTGGAGAGAAATCGCCAAACTGTTTTTACGTAGCGCTAAAATCCATAAATGCACCGGCTGTTGACGTTGGTTGACTCCTTGCTCTATCGTCAGACAAACTCCAGTAGATCTAGTATTACATCGTGTGCGGATGGTAGTTGTCACTCGGATAATGGCTCGAACCAAGCAACTCTCGAGGAAACGTGGCTCACAACATAGGCCAGTAGTGACGTTTGCCTCTCCTGTGAGACCGCCTACTCAGCCCTGGCCGTCTCCTTTCGTCATGAAGACAGCGAATCAACATGAAGGACAACAACGCCAAGGTGGGAACGAATTATAAAAATGCATTGCACCAAGGAGGTTTATCAAGATTTTAAACCTCCTTGATTGCACTAAAGTGAAAGAACGTCTCTGTAATAAATTATATCGTAAAAGCTGGTTTGTTACGTCGAAGGGCGGTTATACCGGCTACACAGATACAGATACAGAAAGAACATGATGATATGACTGTTTTTCTAAGACTAGCAATTATCATAACTAGATTTAGCGAGGCTATGTCATAATGATGATACGGCAACCTAAAATTGATTTGGAACGTTCTGTACTAGATGCGTTTGCTAGCTACCTCTCGGTTGCTTTATTGGTCCGTCGGATCAACAGTTTGAGCACCTCGTGTATGTGAACAAAGAAATACGTACTGAATTGACCATGTCATAAAATACCCCATCCGCTTTAAAAACTAAAAATCTAGATCAATTTTAACCACAAATGTTAACATGTTATGATTGTTTTTTTTAAAGAATATAGCAGATCGGAAGTTAGATTTAGCGGGCTCATGATGATAGGAAAACTTGAATGATGATAAAGTGAATTTGGAACGTCCTGTTCTAGAGACGTTTACAAGCTACCTCTCAGTTGCTTTTTGGTTGGATCAACAGATTCAGCACACTGTGTTTGCTAACAAAGAAATACCAAGGACATTATATAGGATATATTGTCCTTGGAAATACGTGCTGAATTGGTCATATCCGTTTTAATTAAATAAAACCTAAATTCATTTCAGCCACAAAGGTTAACAATACAAGCAAGAGGGCGACTCCAATGCGTTTTCGTCCCGGACGTAAAGCTCTCAAGGAGATCCGCAAGTTCCAACGCAGCACCGCCCTCCTCATTCCCAAGCTGACCTTCCAGCGACTAGTTCGAGAGGTCGCCTGGCGGTTCAACCTGCAACTGAAGTTTCAAGTCGACGCCCTTTTTGCCTTGCAAGTGAGTGTCCCAAAAAATTTACATAAATGTAAGTAGCTAATACGTTGGTGTATAATTTTGAACAAAGAGTTGTACATTTGTTGTCATGAACAGCTCTTATATCTGCCTACATAGGTCAATTTCTTTATACTTCATTCATAAAGCGAGACCAAATTATCCATACATGACTATATCGTAACTCATATACTGTTATCGGTAATATTTTGTAGTTATAACTGTAGAATAGAATAGATTAGCCTTGTGGTCTAATTAATTTACTGCCACACATGGTACCATGCACGATTGTGGAGCAATAAAGTTCATTCACCTGATTTGCCCTCCCTTCCACTTGTATACTTGTGGTAAATTCTTCATTCATTTGTTGATGGACAAGTAAATCAGATATAAAATTGTTTACTTGTTTTAAAGATTAAAAAAACAAGATTTTTTAAAGAATTGTTTTATATCTTCAGGAAGCTGCAGAGGCCTACCTGGTGGGTTTGTTCGAGGACCTGAACTTGTGCGCCGTCCACGCCAAGCGGGTCACAGTCATGCCCAGGGACATGCACCTGGCACTGCGGCTGCGTGGGGAGAGACTGTCAGCAAACTGCTGAGTGAAAGCTGACCTAAAGCTAGTTCTGTGGCAATTTTACTTATTATCAGAATAAATCTATCATATATAATGTTCTAGTTGTACATGAATTCAATTAAGTAAGAGTTGTATTGTTTTACTTGATCTGTACAGTTTTTGACTAGATGCATGAAAAAACCAAGAGATGGCAAAGGAAGTTCACCTTTATGATAAATGTGATACGTAATATAAGCCATTTAATATACCGGTAATGTTATCCTTCAAGTTATATATCATGGATGTCAAACCAGATGGACTGTGTGATTTCATGTGAAAAAAAGAGAAAAAAGAGAAAAAAATAAGGCTGTTACATCACTACATGTTGCTTATGTTCAAATTCATCTAGCTACTGGTTCTATGTCCTACTATAAAAGGTGAAACTCACGTGGAAGCAAACTTTCACTTTGATTATCTGACATTAAAGTTGACCTTGGGTGAAAGCAACAAAAATTGTATTACAAGGCAACGGCGTGTTGTTATGTGCAATGCTATATTCGAGGAAAAAAGATAGCTTGTACATGTTAACAATATGGTAGCTATACCAACACAGAACTACATCACTAGAAACACCAATCCAACACGAGGACACCACCTACGTTACGTTACTTTTGCATGTAGAACAGACATATTCAGGTTTAGTTTCTTTCCCCAAACAGTCATAGAGTGGAATAGCCTACCCACACAGTTGGTTTCGGCACCAACCACCGAGAGTTTCAGGATGGGGCTGGCCCGACATATGGGCCTCCCCAATCCTTAGACATTTCTTCCAATGACATGATGCGGTAATGTACATAGCACTTTTTGTTCTTACAGACACAAGCACCACCAGCACTTTTCTTCCTTTTTGTTTATTGTGTCCTTTTGTATTATGTATACGGAGCACCCGCACCCCACCGACCGCTCATGTCATGGACCCTGAGCGAGATGCCCCATATGGGGCTTTGCTCAGTAGCTTACAGATACAGATACAGATACAGATGTACCTTTATTTGAGGAACCTAAAAAAACTGTGTTGAAGTTTGTGACTTCAAGTTTTTTTCAAAGCAATGTTCTCAGTCACAAATGTTCTTGAGCAACTTTAACTGCTTTCATAGTGTACTTCTTTGCCATTTTTTTTACACTATTCTGAAAATGTTTGCCCGGCTTTAGTTCCGACTAGCTTTAGTATGAAAATTGCTGCGGCCAACGTTGGACGTTTGCGCGTCAAACTCATTTTCATGCCTGATAAAACTTGTCACCCCTCCAAAGTTAGTAGTTCCTTCCTGGAAGAGGATGACGGGAAGAAATTGAAAATGGCGGCTTTCCGTCGAAGTGTGTGCGAACTTCTCCGCTCAAGTTTATGCCAAAAAGTCGCTTCGCAGCAAGTGACAAGGACAGGTCTGTGTTTAAGGACATGCTCAACGTCTGCGGGAAGCAACACATCAAAAGGTTACAAGTATTTGAGGGACAGCGGCATTGTTGTAGGGTGTTTCGCGTGGGGTTATGTCATCGGTAAGTTTGGAGTCCCGTACATCTGGCCGAGCACGGATTCAGAGAAGGAGAAAAGTTCGATTGTGAAAAAAGTGGACGCCGCAGAGCCCTTCTATGGAGGCGAAGGGTACGGAGGGATACCGAGGTCCAAACGGTTTAATTTCATCGCCGATGTTGTGGAAATCGCGTCACCGGCCGTGGTTTACATAGAAATCCAAGGAAAGTAAGTCGACACTCTGCACTTCCGGGTTTAAACTTGGTCGACCCTACATTTGTGCATGTTGTATGATTTTAGGCAAATATTAACTTTAATTTAATTCCTCCTTGTATGATATATTTCACTGTATTTAGATTTGCATTATTACACAATACATTGTTAGCTTTAATTCCAGACACAGATTCTGGAAAGCACCGTTGTGCAATCAACTACAGCATTAGTCATCATGCTATCTTTAGTAACATGCTCTACATATTGCGTCATATATACATTTGTAGTGAGAGCTGTTCATGTAAATTGATCATCATCTAAATCTGTAAATGAAAGGGACAAGGTCCTTACCTTTGATTTCAATAATCGTTTCGTGACAATTTTACAAAATTGAATGAAAATTTCAAGGTTCTACGAAAAAGTAAATTGTTTTGCCACCCCCTCAATATTTGGGGGGAAAAAACAACACTCATGTATCATGAAAATTAACCAAAATATCATCTCTAAAGATTTTTTAAAAATAGTACCTGCCTTAACACTGGTATATATCCTTGCCTGTACACAAAAAATTCAAAAGCTTTTGAGTGTATTATAGGTAGTGCCCATCTTCATTTCTAAAGATCTAGGGCCACACAGTTGAGCAAGCACTTTAGCAGGGGGCTAGTCCACAAGCTGGTAATCTTGATTGACTTTAAATTTGTTACTCTCCTGCCAGGAATCCATTCACTGGTGGTCGAGCCCCCACCTCTAACGGTTCTGGCTTCATCGTACGGGAAGATGGCCTGGTGGTAACCAACGCTCACGTCGTAGCAAACAAGAGGTTCGTAAAAGTCAGGCTACAGGACGGGAGACTGCTCGATGGTGCTGTGGTACTTGTGGACCAAGCTGCGGACATCGCAGCAGTCAAGATACTCAACTGCAACGTATGTCATTTTCTTTACTTCCAGGCATGGAAGTATTGTTTTGAGTGGCTGAGTTGTGGGTTTGTGTCTCTGGCTGTCAAAATAGTTTTGGTTGCATGGTGGTTGGGAGGTGATTTTGACAGTTGATTAACAGGGAGGTCATGGCCGAAGGTGATCCAGCATGTGCCAGGTGGGAGTAAGTGGGTGGTATGTGGAGGAATTCAGGAAGTGGTGTAATACTGTACCCTATTAAATTACTACCTCGACATGTATAACAGCACCGATACAGACCTAGGTAATTATATGTACCTACATGTACATTTAAAAGTCACAATGTAAAGCAATTAATTCCTCATCCATGCATCTCTCTGCAGACGACACTAAAAACTGTCAAGCTTGGTAACTCCTCCACCCTGCGGCCCGGAGAGTGGGTGGTTGCCATGGGGAGCCCACTGTCGCTAAGCAACACCATCACAGCGGGCGTGATCAGCTCAGTGCAGAGGGGCAGTCGTGAGCTGGGTCTCCGGCACAATGATATGGACTACATACAGACAGACGCTGCTATCAACGTAAGGAAAATATATGATAACTTATTTGTAATATAACAAGGCACAGGTTGATTCATGATGAAAGTCCTAACAAATGCATAAACATGTGTAATATGCATATGGTCATAATAAATCCATAGACATACATGTATATATATATATATATTTACACATAGTATTACAAAAACACATAACAAAATGGTCAAATTGTGAAATCTTCTTTCTGCATTCCTTAATTTAATTTGTTATTTCCCAACAGTTTGGTAATTCAGGCGGCCCACTGGTGAACTTGGACGGAGAGGTCATTGGGGTCAATACCATGAAGGTCACGACTGGGATCTCATTTGCTATTCCCATCGACAAGGTCAAGGAGTTCTTGAAAAATGTGGAAGAGAAGGAGAAAGGTAATAGAATTTTCTTCAGGACGTGGTGTAATACCTGATTAATTTACACCGTACAATTCCCCACACAGTTCCTAAAACACTTCCCAGAGGTCTGTGAACTTGAAGGTTACGAAAAAACAAATACTGACATCTCCAATTTCTTGTTATTCCTTAGATCTTAACTGGATGTCCTTTAATTTTTGTACAATTGATTTCTGTAACTTGAGTCTCTTCCTCACCTCCCTGACACAACAGCCCAGAGAGGATGGTTTGGTAAGGGACAGGTGGCTCCTCCTGCGCCACCCAAGAGGCGTTACCTTGGCGTCACCATGGTTACGCTCACGCCCAACATCATCATGGAGCTGCAGGAGAGGAGGTCAGACTTCCCTGATGTGAGGAGCGGAGTCCTGGTGCACAGGATCATCGTGGGCTCACCTGCATACAGGTAAAGCTGGGAGAAATAATATATGGCTAGTTGTTACAAATGTTTTGGGAATGGGGACTGGCTGTTGGGCATTCGACCTTAAACGATACATTCTGTAGTAGTGCTATGCACGTTATGTTCTGCATTTCACACAGGTGCAGTACGTGCTGCCGACACGCTTTCTTGCCGACATGTAATAAACATGGAGGTCCTCGTGGTAAAGCTCAGTTCAGTGTTCATCCACAGGTGGTGACACCGGTGATGTCCCTTCATAGGCTTCTGTCCAGCATGATGGCTAACAGGTCATGGTCATTCAGACCAACTTCATTCTCTAGCACTTTCCTTAGTGTCAGGTTTGGTCGTCCCCCTTCTCCGTTTGACACCAGGCTAACAATAACAGAGGAGGACCAGGTAAAGCTGGGTAGAGACAATATACTGTAGGGTCAATGACCTGCCTTGGGGTGTATACAGTGTCATAAGGCACAGACAGTTCCTATAACCATTGAATAAACCATGCGTGAGGGAAATGGTTAATGATAGTACATGATAGCCAAATTCGGACCCAAAAGTCCCCAACTTATATATATAGAGTGAGGTCCTTTAATATCCATAAATTTGACAATGCTGATAATTTTGCACATTTTTGGTCTAGTGCGGGTATCCGTCCTGGTGACGTCATCACCAGCATCAACGGTCGACAGGTGACGTCAGCACGAGACATCTACGACGCTGTCAACAGTGGGCAGCAGCTGAACATCACATGCCAGCGGGGCAGAACTGTCCATCATCTTAAAGTCACACCTGAGGAGGCTGACTGAGGGGGTTTCAGGGATACCTATCAAAAATATTGTCCTCTATTTACATGTTCTATAGGGCTCAAAATACAGCTTGTGTCAGACAGACTGTTATACATTGTTTGTACATTCTTTTGTAAAACATGGGCTGAATGTTTGTTTTTCAAGGTTGAATGAAGACACAACAACAACAACCTTGTGACTGTATAGTAATTACACATTCATATACTGTATACACAATGTTGTATACATACATGTATTAATAAAACAAGCAATCTGACTTGTTGCTACCATTAAGAAATCTCAGCACTTGAGGCACCAGTACAAACAGCTATTAATTTTATAGAAACATTGCAATGTCATTTTTAGTTAGAACAAAGAATTCACACACTGGCTGTCCTTTATCCTGGCCTTGTAGGTGCTGAATGTAGTTATTTCCAGGCATGGAATTATTGTTTTGGGTGGCTGAGCTGTGGGTTTGTGTGTCTGCTTGTCCAGACAGAGTAAGGTGACACGTGCGTGGGGGGAAAATTAAGAGGCAGAACGACAGGAGGTCAAAAGGTCAGACTCAGGAAATGGGGTGAACTTGAATCTGACTGGGAGCCAGCAGGATTTAAGTGGTCGGATGTGAGGGAATTCAGGAAGCCGAGGATTGCATACTTCCCAGATGCCTGAAATCTCTGATATCTTGTTTGTATTTGATGTTACTTTAATTTGATGTGCATGAAAGTAGATGTAAGTGAAAAGGGACATATTCTTGTACTTAACTGTGGCCAACCCTTCAAGATGAAGTGTGTTTGTAAAAATAGATGTGTACAAGGACAAGCTGATTACTCCTACCAGGGCTTGAAATACTTGCATGTTTCTGCAGGTTAGGTACAGGTAGACGTCAGAAATACATGTACCTGCACAGCTCCAATATGTTACCTGCACTAGCCCTGCCTACTGACGAATTATTTACATCAATTTCAGTAACTCGACTGTCAGCGCAAACAAATGTATTTTCACTTTCTTTGTAAATATATGTGTTGTAATTTTGTTGCAACCTGCCAGTTTGTTTTGGTCTGAACTCTGAATTTCTTCTGAATTTTCATGTTGATTGAATCAGCTTGAAGATTCTTCTATAATAGTATATTTTGATAGCATATACATTAGCAAAATCATGCCATTCATGGCATCTCATTCATTCCACGAGAAAACAAGTTTTGCCCGAGTACAAACTTAGCTAACGTATGCATTGAAAGCAGGCAGAGCCATTAACCAGGGACTAAATATTATTGATTTTGGTTGCAAATGTTGCCATTTAAATGCATGAGAATCTTACCAACAGGGCGCCAGGAGCTGGAATTGTTCATTAAAGCAACAATGTCATTCTTTTCCTGGTGTCCTTGGACTGTATTGCATTTGACTATGACTAAAGACTGAGGCTTTTGCTCCAGTAACACTGGATCCAAGATGGCTTGTGTTGATAAAACTATCCCTGGTAAGAATGTTTTCCCATTCCTGGGTGTTGTATAGTTAAGCAGATGTAAATGTTTAGCATGAATTGGGAGGATAGGCCTTCTGAGTTGTTTAGGTTGCCTTAACTTGTCCAGATCATTGCATTTTTTTTAATCATGTTATACTGTTGAGTTTTACAGTACTGTACTATTTTGAATGTATGCTTGCTCTTAACAACACAAATGTGATGAAAAGGTGCCTTGTTCAATTGTTTTTATTATTATAATAGAGACTCAAGTAGCTGTGTTGTATGTTGTCAGCTCCTCCAAGAATCTCCCTGCTTTTTGCCCAATCCTCAATAGATAAATGTGAATAAAACAAAATTACACTCAAAATGGGAGGAGACATGTGCGATTGTCAGCAACTTTATTTTCACTTGACATTAAACATTATACATGTAAGGCACTCAGTGAACAAACTATTATATAACTTACAATGCACAGAGATGTGCAGTAAGTACTTGGAATAGAATTCATGAAAACAGCCTTTGCAGAGGTTGGGTTCAATACTGCAGGTGGAAACTATTATATAATGACTAGAACATTGTATACATTGCAACTTTTTGATTTCCACTGCTTAAAACAGATGGTGCTACAGTAACTGTGATATGCATGGAAAACTAAACAGTTGCCTGCAGATAATGCAGAAAGCTGTTCTAAGACCTGAAGCTGTATTATTTTGATAATGTTACATTCTACAACACCTCTTGATGTGGCAACGTTATATCTCTTTGGCCTGCATTGCATCTGATTATAAAATATCATGTAACAAATATGAGATACATAATATGTCATTAAGTAAGAAAAATCCAGGGACTTTCAGTTCTGATTACAGAATATCTAAAAATGCTGGCAACAGCCTAAAAGGTAAGAATTTTATAGTGCAGAGACATGTGATCAACAGCTTCTACATGTACATTACTGCCAATGAACCTCACTGATGAGTGACAACACTTACAACAGAAATGTCCCAAAACATGTTCCTAAAAACGACTGATGACCAATGTTATACAATGGGCAAATGTCATGGTACAAAGAAATACAACATTTACATATCTTACACTACTTACATGGATAGTTGGCCATTGTGACACATAAACCACTGTCTTATAAGCCCTTGACAAGAATTGACTTCAGGTACATGTATATCTAGAACTAGCAGTTTACAATCTTTGAGTTTTAACATGTGCAACACATTTTAACAGCCATGTATTGAATACTTACTGATAAATTTGCTAAGTCATGGATAGTGTCAAAAACTGCAAACCAATAATCTTCTTAAAGTCAATAACTCTTCTTGTGTATGATGTCTTTGAAATCAGGGTCTTAGACGTTAAAGTGTTCCTTTCACAGATTTTTTTGTGTACTGCACAAGTGTGGGTAAAACGTAGAGAAGTTTCTATTCTAATTCTTTGATTGCACATGTAGGAAAAAAATGAAATCATTGCAAAGCATTTACAAGGCCTGAGCCATACAAACAAGTACCTACTTTTTTGTTAGCAAGCAAAATATAAAAACAAAAACATTTTGTGCACAACATGTGCACTGTCATGAAGAAACATTACAATGTTGGCCATTACATTTTACATAAGCATCTTAAGGTGTCTGTAAAACTTAATTAACCTTTGGTAAAGTATATTGCAGGATTACATGATATTGCAAAAGATTTTGATTAACAGCTATATGATTGCCGCACATTCAAATACAATTCTCAAACTTTATAAGCCTAGAAGCAACAATATAATACAGTTTATAAAATAAACAACTTATTGTTATACAAACTGCAATCTGATTGAAGGAATAGAAAATATCCTAGGGTATTACTGCAACTGAAGTACAATGTAACTGTAGAAGTAACACTGTGAAGTAATGCTGAAAAAAATATTTATATTTGGTGCAAGGAATGAGGTACCGGTATGTTCTGGAAAGTGAGGCTTGATATGGATCCTACTGTGTAAAAGTGAGCTTAACTGTCTTAAATGATATTCTTGAATATTACAAATTGAATGTAGAATCTGATATATTTTACATGGAAACTGCTTGCTGCTTTATATAGATGTGTGCAAACTGATACAAATGGAGCCTCCCACACACACACCCCCAAAAAAAAATTAATAGATGGGGAAAACAAACAAAAATGTGAGTTTAAGTCAGAAGTGTGTGTTAGAGATGGTGCTCCTTGGTTTGAGTCAGAAGTGTGTGTTAGAGATGGTGCTCCTTGGTTTAAGTCAGAAGTGTGTGTTAGAGATGGTGCTCCTTGGTTTGAGTCAGAAGTGTGTGTTAGAGATGGTGCTCCTTGGTTTGAGTCAGAAGTGTGTGTTAGAGATGGTGCTCCTTGGTTTTGCCAGGCTCTCGTAAGGAGGAGGGTACATCCTAGGCGTGGTCGTAGGTGAAAGGTCAGGGTTGAAGGCACGGAATCGGTACTCCAGCTTGGTGTCTGTCCCGCCTCGGACCAGCTCTCTGTGCAGCTGTTCAGCCTGATGGAACAGAAGTGTAACCAGGTTAGTGTTTACGTCATGGTCACATGCGTCGTAGGTCACCGTACGATTTTGAAGTTGTAGAATTTTCAAGCAGGCTGTAACAGAACCAACCGTTGACAGAGATCTACATGTAAGACACTCACAGCCTTTACAGTAAGAAGAGCAACAGCTGAATTTTTTTACGTCACACAAGCACGATCATCTCAAGATTATCCTCAATTTACCATGGTATGATGCGTGTGACCGGGCCCTAAGGGTACTACTTAACCCCATGCCAAGATAGTCTTTCTTTTTTTTTTTACAAAATCTGTATTGGATACATGATAAGGATGTTGGAAGGTTAAAACTATACTACAACTAGAAACATGTCTAATGTTTAATATCTTTTTTAACGAAATGGGACCTTTCCTTGTGGTTACCTAATAGGACTAAACTATCATGTATTAACATAAAGAATATCAAACATGGGAACCTTCCCTTCCAGTTATTTGATTGATTCATACCAGAATGACATTGGACCATCTACATATAACTTATGGCATTCTGTTATAAGGTGCAGCAGTATCTGTCTTATTTCAATACTACATGTACTCTGTATTCTACAGATAATATTTTACCCCCCAAAATGAAGATTTATCTGTGCGTACAATTTCCAAGTCTTTCCTGGCCTGCTCCAAGTCTTCCTTGGCATCACCCTTGTGTTTCTGCCTGTCCTGCAGTTTCGCAGCGTGCTCCTTGATACGCCTCTGCAACTCTATGTCACGAGCAGTTCTAAACAGATATGAACAAAGTACATTGTAAATTGTAATGACCAATCTTAGATAGTTTTTCATCTTAGTATATGCACATTCTTTCACCAATGAATGCATACCAGTACATGTATATATGTGTACTTTGAAAATCATGAGATACTATGTTTGTTCAGCTTGCAAATGTACATGTAGCTGTAAGTTACATTGTACATTCTTCGCTGGCCAGAAATATGACAAGCCATGTTGGAAAACGTCTCGGATATGAAACATTATGACTTTTATCTAAGTCTCGCAGACCATAATTAGAAAAAAAATTATAATTTATCATCCAGTAATGTATAACCAACTTGAAGGTAAATTTTAGGGGTATTAGCACGTACACTGAAGTAGCCGTTTGGCTACCAATTCTCTATTGGTTACAGAGTTAGGCAGCAGGGAAAAACGTTAAAATATGAGGAACTCACTTGGCTCTTTCAGCAGCTTCCCTAGACAAGATCTGGTTGATTCTGTTCTGCTGGGCTTTGGTGTCACCCTGCATCCTCTCCTTCCTGTCAATCATCTTCATGTGGGCGGAGTCCACACCGTACGGTGTCTTAAGGGGCTTGTGGTCTGGGGAAAATGATTTTTAGAAAGTTACGTGGCCTGTATTACAAAATACGAGAGGCAGTTTTGTTGTTGTCAATCCTCTTCCTTATGGGGCCGTCACATTGTGTGAAAATCGATCGGCCGGCGAGTCAGCGAGCTCTAAACGACATTTACGGCAGTGGTACGCCCGATGTTTCGTCGAGCATCGCACAAATTTTAGGGATTGCCGGCGAGTTTTAGGAGTCGGCCGAAGCTCGCTGACACGAGAAAAGTGTTCTTAACATCAGCGACTAGTCGCCCGATTTTTGTGGTCATAGATATATTTTCAAGCGATCGCCTGAGCCTCGCTCCATGTGACGGGGACGATTTTTAAGCCAAAAATATGCGCGATCCTCGGTCAATCCAAAATCGGGCGACCTTTCGGCGATCAACAAATACGGCCGAAGCTCGTCGACAATGTGATGCAGGCATTAACAGAGGTGAATCGTGATGCTTTTTCTTGTAGCTATACTTGTGGCATTGCACCTACTGCTCAGCCACATGAAGCAATACTTCCAACTTTACAATGTATTTTGACATAATGGTGATAACGTTAGACATTTACCTTTCTTGACGGAGCTGAGAAACTGCCTCATCTGCATACGTTTGCCCTTGTCTCGCCAGTCTTTGAGCAACTGCTGGTCCCTGTAATACAGAAGACTGATTATGCACAGCATTTACAGTACCACCGATAACTTGCCACAAGCATACATGTATGTAACACCCTGTCAATAGATCATCAAAGATTTACACAAATCCACTAGGCACAGCATATAGATGCTGCTTACCTTTGCTATGGTTAGAAAATGTAACTTGTATTGAGGTTGTCACTCACATGATTGTAACATTGTTTCATAACTGTAGTCATGAACAACTATAAGTTACAGAAGCAGGAGAATACTGTTAAACATGTCACAGTTTGATTTTGATGCATTGTGAAAAGAGCTTAAACTTACAGTTGAGGCATTGCAGAAGCTGTGCAGAAATGTTCTATATGGTCTGTATTACAATACCGGTAATGGTGGTAGGACATTCCATACAAGTACCACTCTAGAGCCAAAGTGGTAATTGGGCAAGAATGGGTAAAAAGGAAAAATATTCTATTTGATCATCAAAAAATCAACTTTCAAAACAGCATTCATCTTTTTCAGTGAATGGTTTAAATCTGCATTCACCAATTCTATCATCCCTGATCACTACCATTCTGTGATTCCTTACAATATTACGATGAGGGCTTCAGACAACACTGCTACTAGGGTATTGAATACCATTGACATATCATGAAATTGTTCCAAAGCTTTGTCGTTCTTTTCTTTCACTCCCAAAGGGTGTAGGGGTCTTATAAAAAGAACTGAATTACATGTAAAGTTACATATCCTGCTGGTGCTACAAGTTATGAGGGCATGACAAGAAACATCTGATGTGCTCTACAAGTTACTGTAGCCAAACAGCAATTTATAATGACAATTTATAGTAATTAAGATCAAGAGTCAGAGGTGTCAAAGAAAAAGTTTTTATTGAATCAAACCTTCTCACACACAATACAGAAACACTGAACAGGTACACAACAATGTACAGCGCTACACCAACTCTGCCGCCCTGCGTTATGTTACACAGCGTACACCCCGGGCAGAAGCATTTGAAAACTTGACAAACAATGCAACACCGAGAGTCACGTGCTCTGTGTCACGTTTCCTACACAGGGAGGCAGCAGTCGGCATGTATTGTGTGTGTGGAGGAAAGATCCAACAAAGCACCAGCTCTCAGTGTTATATTATTCACCAATTTTCAAACACTTCTGCCATGCTTACACTAAGTTATCAAACACTGTAGAAATATCAAAATGGCTTACACTAGCACATCAACACTGATATAGTTCTGTAACAGGATATTGTTTTGTATGAGGGTGGACTTATGGATCATATTATAATTTAGTGATCAAAAATGAATAATACTTGATGGCAGTTAGGCAAGTCTACTTAGCTTGATTTTCCACGCACAAAACTCTTTTTAGTTAAAAAGAAATTCACTTTCATCTAATGTCTTGTTTTCAAATGTTCTACTTTTATAAAGTTTTGTACACCTCTATGTTAATCTCTGTTGGCAATGCAGCATTTGAAACTGTTTTGCAGCAAAGGTAAGCTACTGGTATTACATACCAGCTGGCAATATCTCTCAAATCCTCTTTCAAAAGTACACGATTTTCTGATATCTATAATGTTGATGTTTCACTATCTTCTAGTAACAAATTAAGCTATTTCAACATTATTGTACAATAAATATCACTCTTAATTATTGTAAAAAATATGTCTCTACTATCATTTGACTAACTCAATCATTCCAAAAATGTTAATACAATCTCAGATGGCACTCGACTATAGCAGCAAACAGCAGTTTTGAGGTCACAATTTGGATCATAAACTGCATTTTACCCAGATCAAAACTCAACTCAAACAACTTCCCCTATATATATAGACAGGCTGTTAAGACTTTCAGTCCCAACATGGAGAATGCCTGAAAAATTAACCGGTATAAACTCACTATGGCTTCAGAATCTCATTGGCAAATCTTTAGTGACCCCTGTCACAAGATTTCACTCCCTTTAACTCCCACAAAGCACCTTTTTCTTCCTAGTATACCAATCTGTCATCTTATAATGAACCATCACCTTTGATACGTTGGTGAAGGCAAGGACATAATTGGTGAAGGTTAGACATCCAGGTAATAAGATACGCCCCAAAAAAACAGTTACTCAATCAACTAGATATGATTTTAGAAACGGTCAGACGTTTCACGTACCATCCACTACCTTTTGTCAGTAACACTAGAGAAAAATCCAATTCAACAGGTTTATAAGCACGAACTATTTCTCCAGTGTCATCTTCGAATAGAAACTCTTGCAGCCATCTCATATCAAATTGTAAATCTGTGGGAAACAGGCTGACACTTTTTTTGAAAACCATTTCTGTCATGTGCACAGTGCATTTGATGAGGTAAAGGTGCTATCAGACTTTGCCAAAGTTGTTGACAGTCTCCTTTTCCACTCAGAGGCTGCGATCGATGAACGACCGGATATTTGACAGATCGCTCAATGAATTTCATACACAAAAACAATTTTTAAAATGTTTTGTGTTTTTTGTTGTACTGTTGCATGGTGTATCATATTCCAATGATAAAATCAAGCATCACAGAAATTTGATTTGGATCGCTCAGCGATCGTTGCCTTGTGGAAAGGGGGACTAAATGACAGTTCCCACCTTTGAGGGAAAAAGTGTCAACACGGCTCAAAGTCATTATGTCATGTGCTGTGGTTCCACCCCACCATTTGGGCCTTACCAAGTTGATCATTTGGTTCTCAGACTGGCAAAGATTACAGAAGCGAAGAAACAAAGACCAAAATAATGTGACTGATAGACAAGGTCAGACCATTTTCGTAACCTTTCAAAATTGACGGCATTACATTACATGTAAGGGGTTTGCAAGGGGTGTTCGGGAAGCAGACAACACAGTACCTTGAACAGAGACAGGGGGCGCCACTATCTCAAACCTGTGTATGACTGTCTCTTGTCACGTGATAATCAACACCAAGTCACGTGACAAGAGAACTCCAAGTCGATACCTGACCTACTCACTGGGCTGATGAAGAGACAGTGTTACGTCTCGAAAGCTCCCCAGAGCAATAAAACTTGTTGTGTGTATGGTTTAATATTTTGTCAAGTACATTACATGTAGCTTTCTGTTATGTTACAGTCACTAATGGTAATAATTTGTACTCTGTAGTTAGGTACACCTCCAGCATGATGAAGGTTAATTTGATTGAAATTCTGATTGCATTTGGACAAAGGGTAACGATACATTCTTTGCAAAATCAAAGAAAGGGCTCATGAGAACCAAAAGATGAATTGGTACAACCGTATCATTGGCTAAATCAAAATGGCTTCAGCAGTGACTTCACCCACTTCCTCCTCTGTTCAATGAGGGCCTGCTTCTCCTTCAGTTCACGGAGAGCCGCTAGGCGGCGCTCCTCCGCACGCTTCGCATCCAGCAAGTCAATCATCAGGGGCGAGGTCGATCGTTTCTTTTTCCTGATTTTCAAATCAAAGAATAAATTTACGAGGATGAATCATTTTAAATTGAAGCAATTAATCCACACGCCTAGCGTGTAATTAATCAAACTTTCTAGTTCTCGAGCTAAATATCAGCCGAAATAAATTGCTAAATATCAGCTGACGTAATTTTGTAAGTTGCTGAATGACGACTCTATCTACGGAGAGAACTACAGCTAGAAGCAGCATTGCACGTACATGCATTATAACTGGGAATTTCTCCTTGTAAAGAACCCTACCTTTCCTTCTTGGCCTCTCCCAACAACCCGGCTCTCCTGAACTTATCATACTGTTGTTGTCTCATCTCGCTGTAGCTGGCGGGCTTGTGCAGTGCCGCTGGCATCGGTGTGGGACCCATGTGCATGTGCCTGGCAAGCCCAGCCTTGGACACCGACGACTCCCTGCTAGGAACTACCTTGTCGGAGCCTAGATCTCGCAACTCGGGTTCGGACGACTGGTTGCCATCTTCCGACTGATTGCAGCTGCTGTCGCTGTCATTCAGTGTCAGCTGTTCAATGAGAACCCCTGCGGGAATAGGAAATGAAAATTATTCAATCTGTACGAGTGTCAGTAATACATGATGTTATTATTAGTATCAGTAATGATTGTACAAATAGCAGTATCGGTAAGTCTTATATTATGTCCACAAACCAGAGACAATTATGAGACAGTTAAGATTAAATATCAAAGCTTAATCTTCAGTTATATGTATAAATACACGTCATCATCGATACTGATGGACAGCCTTAAGCAAGCAAGCAAGCACATAAATGTATCTGCTATTCTAAGAATAGTGTTACCTTTAGCCAAGGCGTCTTCTCTCTTCCTTGCTTCCATGGCGTCTCGTAGGTGCTGTAGTATCGCCAGCGTACCCTGTTCCATCACAGCTGGAGGGGGCACGTGCAGGGGGTTGTCTCGGAGGTTCAGACCCTTCAATGTCATAACTTGGCCTGATTGTAAAAATGAACCAAAGCTGAGCATTAGCAAAATCTTAGAACACCTTACCAACTTCTGTATCAAAAAGGGTTGAAACACTGTATTCAATTTTGTATAAACAAAATCTTACCAAGTTCCAAAGGCAATGATGTCAGCTCATTCCCCTCTAGTAGCAGAGTTTTAAGGCACCTGGAATGGAAAAAAAAGAACTCAAGACTTTTGTATATGCACTGTGATCCCAGACATAGACATCCAGAATACATACATTAAAATTTTGTATATTTGTTGTTGTTGAATGGTTTATTGTTGTAAAAATAAACAAGAAGCATTTCACAGCCTCCCGACTGAATTACACGCTTCTTTACAGGTTGCTTGTGAACAAGCATAACAATACAGGCAGTTGCCTTCTATCCGATCATATGTATGTACATGTATGTATGCATGTACCCGTTTTTTTGTACCGGTATGTATAACTCAAGATGGCAGCTTGATTTGCAGATTTTCATTAAAAACTCCTGTTGCTGTCGATATTTAAATACTTAGCTGAAAATGAAATAAAGATATGCTTTTTTGAAAATATGAGAAGACTTTTTGAATATAACCTTATACTGTAGAGGCAGTACATGTACCTGGCTGTATTCTCTAACATTGATCATGATCAAATCGGCTACAATGATTATGTTCAAGGGGAAGCAATCAAATAATTTCGCTTTTTTGCTTTAGGAAATTTTCCATTTATGATTAACGCTTCACTCCCCTTTTTCAGAACTACAACTAGAAGCTCTAAGCTGTTACAAACTGTATGCAGGCAACAGGTGTTTCCAGGTGACTAGTACCACTACAGGTAGACGTTGAAGGGAACCACCTGTTAACAACAAAGCAGTCATGCATACCACCTCACTAGGGGGCTGTTTTAACCAGCCAAGCTTGACCTCCGAGCGTCGTTGCTTCAGTTAGGTTGTCTTGGAAACGTCGACGGGAGTTTGTTGACTCAAGTAAGCTTTGTGCCCACGAATTACACATAGATAAGTAACTAACCTGGCAAGCAAATACCACATGCAAATATAGTGACACAATATGGGGCTTAGACTTTGAGACTGAGTTTGTTGCAAGGTTGTTTAGATATCAAACATACAGTGGCAGTGATGCCAGTGTTAACACTCTTATATAAATGTCCTTGGCGTGGCAATTTTACTCATGATCACAAACATTTTAGACTGCAATATTTAATAGATTTACAGTATATGGTCTTACCAAACCATAAGAATGGAAGAAAATTAACAGAAATATCCCATTGCACCATGGGTTAGTATTTATATATACCTATGGCTTCCCACGGTAGCTGGGAGATGTTTGAGTCTGTTTCTTCTCAAGTCCAGCCACTTCAGGTTGGGTAGGTACGTGAAGAAGTAGTCAGGTATCTCAGAGAGGTAGTTTCCTTCCAAGTAAAGGTACTGCAAAAGAAGGACAGATAGATACATGTATGTATTAGATTGGACCAATTGAGTTGCAAGATATCAACAATTCAAATTTCCTGTAACTTATTTCCCAGCACTTTAATGTACTGCACTTGGGTACTGCACTTTTTTGCACTGTCAATAGTTTTGGTGTTACGAAGTGCTAATTTCTGAGCAGATGTAGAAAGGATAAAATATATCATAAATCGACTAACGTTTTCTGACTGCCCTGTTGTTACCTCCATGTATGTAGGTTTTGTTTTGGTGTGTTTTGCTTGTGTTTATGTAGTCATTTCCACATACTAGGCACTTTGACTACTTTGAGGACACACTTTGATTTGGAAGTTAGGTCAATGGTTCCGGGAAAAGGTTATCTCATTTCCTGTCTTTAATTTCATGCTATATATGCATGACTGTTGGCTTATGGGAGCCAGTGAGAAATGCATGCTATAGACAGAATCAACAGCAATTTCTCAAAAACTCTAAAATATGTCAGGAAGGTAGGAGATGAATGACAACTCTCCAAACATCTGCTTGGAGATTAAAAGCAGTGATACTGAATAGCTATCAAAGGATATCAGTGAAAGGAGTCGTTTTACATTTCAATGAGTACCTATCCACGCTTGAACAGCGATCAAAGCTCCCGCCTTGTCCTTTCCGCAAGACCGGCAAGACACAAAGGCGACCATGTCGGGGCGTAAACAACAACCAGAAAGGCACTCCACTAGCTGGGTACTCCTTGGTACAAACAAAACAAACTATACTGGTTACCACCTGCAACTAAATTTACCATCGTAACACAGAAAGTCTGTCTACCTCTAGGTCTTGCAGACGGAAGATTTCGTCAGGTATGCTTGTCAGCTGCCTTCTTGTGAGATCCAGTGTGTCTGCACCTAACGCTTGAGCGGAAGAAATCAGATTTTTCACCATATCCGAACCCCTCCTCCCGCTACTGGCCCGTTCGCGATCGCCCGCCATTTCTCCAACCGGTCCAAAACCTCCGAAGAGCCGGCCTGCCGAAACCGCGAAACAGTCAAAATCACGATCAAAGTGTTCAGACTACCGTGACACATCTTCTGAGTCCTCTAGAGTCTCCATCGCCTTCTGCGGAATGTATACAGGGGGATATATTGCACGAAAAGTTTGAAGAGTAACGCAGAGTGATTGGCAGGACTTATTCAAAATGGCGGCCCCGTGGGTCGAGTCGATTACATCGTTACTAAGGAGATGACCTTTACCCTCAGAAGTAGCAGAGGTCATTTTTGTCATTTTTGCACTAAATGATCGGTTGTACTTATTTAAAATGAGCTGTATATTATAATTTTATCGCTAGAGTATACAAAAGGATGATATAACGTCTCGATATGTGCAAAATATATAAATATCCCTGGGTCAATCACAAGTTGACCAATCAGATTGCTTCGGCATATATCATTCTATTTTAGGGTCCAAGTATTTCTTAGTTTATTTTCTACAATATAAAAATCACAACTGCATGAAATAAAATGCCTATTTTGTTAGTTTCAACATTAAAATTCTTTTATATCAGTGCAAAAAGTTTATTTTTTAAACAACATCAATAATCTAAAAACAAGATAATTAAAGATTACCTCTAACTGAATGGTGTATTCTGCGCAAACTTACAAATACTAGCGCGAGGGTACACAGCTGCAGATACTGTGAAGGTGTGTGTGGGAACTGCTGTTGGACTAGATATACAACTGATCAGAACAGGAAAATCTACTTTTCTCTGCTGCGCAACCGATCCTCCTGGAAAGGTAAGGAGTATAGCTTTGGACTGTTGGAACAGTGGGATAGGCCTTTTGTCGCGATCAAGTTGTTAAATATTATCATATTCGCAAATATGGGTGACCTCTTCAGGGTTGTTGAAGCGTGCATGTATGCAGCTGATAATTTGCAGGTGATTGTTTTTCTTCTACATGTACATCGATGTTTCCCCCCTTCTCTGTCGACGCTTGCTAATTAAATAGTACCCTTCTCAAAATTGCCTGGCATTGTATCTCAAACGTTGATGGAAGCTCCTTGCTGGCATATGTGGCCGGGGAAGAAAAGTAATTATAAGAGTAGAGTAGAGTAGAGTAGACTTTTCGTCTCGGTAGGAAGTTCTCTTCCACTGTGAGCCGCTCCTTGTAGCTTCTTACGTTGACGTTAAGCTTCAAGTTTCAAGCTAGGATGGCGAAGTAATCTATGTTTGGAAGGTACTTGTTGATTTCATCAACTGCAGGTACAAATGTAGACTGTATATTGTTCCGTTTTTGTAATATTCTAGATAATACTTTCATTCTGTTGTTTTGCATGCGATTGGAATACCATAATTTTGTACTATTGTACAAGATATGAACATATATTTGCAGGTTTTATAATTTGTTGTTGACTGTTTAAGAATTCACTTTCCTATACACATCTTCATTTAATAGCACCTTCTACCCACAATCCCATAGAATTACAAAATACATATATTTTGCTGTGTTATGATTTCTCAATAAGAGGCCACCACGAAAATGGTGAAGATTAAAAACCACCGCGAACATTTCATGATTTACAGTATAATAATCTGAACAACACTTCACTTTTCAGTGTAAGGGCCCGAATGCTTTCAAGATGATCGTGTTGCTCATTTGATTGGTTCAGCCTCTGGATATCAGTTGTTTGTGTGCTACTATCTGTCCTACATCTACATTGATCATCATCTTTGTAGTATGGTAGCAATTTTGCCAGGTCATCCCACCAGGTCACTAGCCTGGTTACCAAACCTATTTTAGCTCCTGTGCCCTACATCCTCTGCGCAAATAATTAAAATAGGTTTGGTAACCAGGCTACCAGGTCACAAGGCCAAAGAAATTAAATTTCCAAATTTCCAATTTTTAGGTTAACCCTAAGTGCAAGATTATAAAAAATAACAATTCCCACTTTGGTTAGATTTATTACTAGAGATGCAAGCAAAAAACCTGATGAATCTATAAAACAAGTAATCACATTTTCATGGCCTGACAGTAGGCTGAAAAAAGATTGGACTCCTTTATGATTTAAGAGCTCCTGGCGCTCACACAGACACACAGCATAATTTGCAAGCTCGAGGCTGGATGGAAATGAAAGCATTTTAGCCGGGTCCTTTTCCAATAAATATGGTCAGCGAAGATTAGCTGCCGTGTACCATACTCCTTCAGGCTGCGTTTATTTTTTGATGACGTTAGTATTTTCTGCTTGCCTTGGTGTTCAGGGAACAGCCATTTATTACAACATTTGCCGAGAGTGAGTACAATGTGTGTACATGTACATGATTGTGCTATACTGGTAATGTTACCTTTAGACTCTGTTACAATAGTGTTTAGCTGCATAATTTGATACTACATTTAGCCCATGTTGGCAAGAACATGCAATAAAATCATTGATTCATTGATGGTCGCCAATTTGACGAGTATATCTTGATGGTCCCTTCCCTCAATTGCTCCATATTTGAGACAACAGGTTTATATCTCTGTTTATCGTTGGTGAATGATGGCAAAGATATACTTCCCACCATGACTAAACATTGGGCCAAGTTAAGCCTTCAGAAGTGTTGTCAAGAAATGGGAAATGATTTGTTCTTGCTAGCTTTATCACCATGGATTGGTTGGTGCTTATAACATGTGTATTTGGGCCGCTGCTGGTACATCTATATATAGGCTTCAGATGTTTGTGGCTCAAGCAATTAGTGGTCATTTAACAGACCTCCCAGTAACACGTACAATTACTGCCACTAGTGCCAGCCTGCAAACTGTTGTGATAAAAATAAAGCATAAGTATAATGCCCGGGGCTGTTTTCTGTTTTAGATACCTTTGCCAGGTTTCTCATGCATGAAAGGTGGAGGATGTTCGCATGACTTGAGAAAAAAGATGTTCCTTCATTCATTCTTCTTTGGTTGACTTCCTGTTGACTCAGTTGACGACTTGCACAAATATTGTTATCCAAACATACTTTCTACATGCTTGTACTCATCATTTTTTATCCTACAAACTGGAAATTTCTAAAGCAGATATACATGTATGAAACAGGACTCAAAATTCATTTTTGTAGTTGCACTGGTGCACTTAGAATTGAGTGCACTAAAAAAAATTTGTGCACATAGCACAACATAGAATAAAGTAGAATGTCTGTACTAAAACAAGAAGAAGAGAGACAAAAAAGTGCTCTTGTTCAGAGTTGCAGTCTAGAAGTAGGTATAAACAAGGACCTATAAGTATAAAGTAACAAATTCGGTGAAGTGACTGTCAGCTTCAATCTTGGATGAACGAAGTATTGGATGCATATGTTCATCCAAGATTGAAGCTGACAGTCACTTCACCGAATTTGTTACTTTATACTTATACATGTAGGTCCTTGGTTATACCTACAGAAAAGCGCTCTTGTTCAGAGTTGCAGTCTAGAACTAGTAGAAGTAGGTATAAACAAGGACCTATAAAGTAACAAATTTGGTGAAGTGACTGTCAGCTTCAATCTTTAATGAACGTGCATATGCATCCAGTACTTCGAGCCCAGCTGGTCTACGAACATGTTCCAGATTTTGCCAAGTTGAACCCTGGTCACATTTCTTCTGGTGCATAATCCAATATGATAAGTGGCCTACCTTGATTACGTCTGGTCCCAAGACGACAATTTAATCAAATTAATGCCCTGATTGGATTGAGAAGCTGAACTGGTACATTCGTGTTTTTAAAAGTCCCTTGAACCATTGCCAAAGCATCTAATTCTAAAGGGCAGAATACAATGTATTACAATGTATAACTACTGGGCTCTAATTGATCATCGACCAAAACTGCTGAGTTTCTTTTTAAAAAAGGAATACAAAAACAAGGCAAATTTTCACCTGTTTGTGCATGTTCATGTCTAAAGCATTCTTGTAACAATTTAATATAATTATAAGTTTACAGAATGTTGAAGACTTTATAAATACAATTAAGTGATAAGACTGACTAGATCTGATAACAGCTGTCAGTTACACAAATGTGTTTCAGGTAGAAACCTGACAATCACAACTGAGAAACTAACAACAGTACCTACAGACTACATTCAAAGATAACATTAGATACATGTAGTATATAATAATTTTTAGATAAGTATAATCCATTAATTGTTCCATGAAAATTGGGGATTGATGCTTGCAATTGCCAAGATTTAATTTGCCCTCAAAGTCAAACAGAATTTATGGTTACCATAGATGTGGCATCACTGCATCAGGCACAACTCAGGTATTCCACGTTAAATTGGAACAAACCCTTGAAGCAACATAAAGCAATCTTGGATCTCAGTGTCAGAAATCCTAGCCAGACCATGGCTATCAGAAGTAATAAATGCAATCAACATTCTTCCAAGCGATCCGACGCCCATCGCCCTCGGTGTCGTCTGAACTGTAACTGACTCTCATTTTCTATCTTTTGCGTCTCCCGCAGGAACGGCCAGGCCAGCACGTGTTCCGCCCATTTAGGGCGGCGTAATAACATCAATGGCGTAGGATGGGTGAGCGCCGCCAAGTCATTTCCTTCCTCGGAGGTGCTAAAATCTGCGGGGGGGAGGAAAGCTACGCAAGCAGGAAATAAGCCGAGATTCTCGGTGATGAAGGCAAGTGATGGGAAATCCCGGCATCAGCTTTTACTGTTGCACTCCTAAAAACGGCATCTTTGTAAAGATCTCAGTTTACCTTTCAGACCTGCTGGGATTGTTGACTGCATTGTGAAGTGTACCCTTTTGAGTGAAGGCTTTACACCAAGGAAATGCCGCAGTGACTTTGTGATCTATTGGGTACAGGTGGGACTAAAGGACTGTGTAAACCAAAGCTGTCAAGGCTGCTTACATGCGCAGACCAGGGAAAACCTCTCAGGAATACGATCGTAATCTACGTACGGTGGAGGAGGGAGTATTACATCCAGAGAAGTGCTGTTGCAACAGGCAGGACTACAGGACTACATAATGGGTCTCGGTCAATCTGCCAAGAAGAAACCCTGTGATCTGAATGGAGAAGGTAAGGAATTTTGTGTGTTGTTCACCTTTCAGTCTTGTCATGAGTTTTAGTTGTTGATGTACTATAATTATATTACATATTATATAATAAATCATCATGTAATATAATAAGCACTCTCTTTTTTTGTAGACCCTTTGCCCAATTCTGCTGATTTTGTACTTCCACATCAAATTTATTTCCTTGGCTGACTCGGACACTTTACTAGTACATTGTAAGTTGAAACTAGAGCAAGCAAACATCATAAAAGCAGACGGCTTTCATATGACTGTATGACTGTATTCACTACATAAAGTTGAGTGCACCCAGGCATTACCTTGCTTAAGCGTCACTGATTGAATGGTTTATTCCTATGAATGGAATGTTTGTGTTCAATGTTTCATCGGAGACATTTTGATCTCAGAAATTACTAAATGCTCGAAAATATCGAGCTATGAATAGATGATGCCTGACTATTATTATGTATTGATTTTTCATACCATACGGCATGTTTGTTGGAAAGGTCACATCGAGGGCTGCCTGTATTATCAGACGTTATAAAACATTTATGTGCTGTGGATCTTATGAATATGTATCTATGTCTTGGTTTAGGTAATGTGTAATTGCCATGAAATGGCCACATAATTAGTTTACACATAATAACGTAATGTTCAAATGCCTGTCAAACCATTTACTGTAATGACTAGACAGGGCTCGAAATCCTTTTTTCTGCATATTACCTGCACTGGTACCTGCCTAATAAATCAAATCAAATCAAAGGGAAATAAAAGCCCTGTCTGCTTTACCTGGCTGAGTTTCATCTCCTAGTCTGTACAGAAGCTGGCCTACAGCTGGATTTGTTGCATCGCATTTGAGTTAACATTACAGAGCTCAAAATACTATCTGTATATGCAGGGTATATTGGATCTGTGCAGGTATTCAGATAACTCAAATATATAGAATCATGCAAAATTAGGATATCGTTAGGCAGAAGTAAGGTTGCTCTTTCACCTACATCTGAAACTTCACTAATAACATGTTAGTGAAGTTTCAGATGTAGGTGAAAGAGCAACATGACTTACTTTAAGTTTCAGATGTAGGTGAAAGAGTAACATGTTACTTAGTAGTGAAGTTTCAGATGTAGGTGAAAGACCAACCTTCCTTCTGCCTAATGATTATCCTAATTTTGCACATCCAGTGTTGAGTTGAAGCATGCAGCTTTACCACACGTCATTGCCCATTAGATTTGGAAAAGGCTGCTGTTCTTTATCGAAAGCAACAAGTAAGTGTCCTTACTCTGAGGTGATTGCAGAGGTAAGGACATGTAATTGAAAAATGCCAATAAAGGCTGCATATTACCTGCACTGGTACCTGCACTTGTGTACTAGGTAACATTTAGAATTACCTGTACCAGACAAATTTTACCTGCACCACTGAGAATTTAGGAAGTATCAAACTGTTCAGAAACATTCCTTCTATAGCCTCTGGCTAGTTGGGCAGTCCTGGCTGTACATCATTTTATACAGCCTAATAAATCAAATCAAATCAAAGGGAAATAAAAGCCCTTTCTGCTTTACATGGCTCAACAGAGTTTCATCTTGTACTCTGTACAGAAGCTGGATTTGTCCCAATGCCTTTGAGTTAACATTGATTACAGGGTAGCAGCTCAAAATACTACCTGTATATACAAAGTACATGTATATTGGAGCTGCACAGGTATGATACCCTGGTAACTCAAATATATATACCGTAGGATATTATTAGATAGAAGGAAGGTTGCTCTTTCACCTACATCTGAAACTTCACTAACACTAAGCTTAAGGTTGCTCTTTCACCTACATCTGAAACTTCACTAACACTAAGCTTAAGGTTGCTCTTTCACCTACATCTGAAACTTCACTAACACATCCAGTGTTGAGTTGAAACATGCAGCTTTACCACACATAATTACCCATTAGATTTGGAAAAGGCTGTTCTTTGTCAAAAGCAACAAGTAAGTGTCCTTAGTACTCTGAGGTGATTGCAGAGGTAAGGACATGTAATTGAAAAATGCCAATAAAGGTATACTCCAGGACCTGCGTATGCCACAAAGCTTGCAACCATTAAGAAATAAAAGCTGATTTGTAGGACCCCGGTAAATCTTCTGTGAAAGGCAGGTTAATGGCCTCGTCTTTGCTCATTATCTTGTCTGTAAGTGCTCTCAGTCATCAGCCTTCAACTTGCCTTTCTTGGAACTACGTACCATTAGGCCAAGTCAATGCAATTTGAGTTGAACATTTGCTGGCAGAACTACCTAGTATATAGTGTTGTTTATCCATATACATGTATTAGCAGCAAATCTGTAGTTAATTTCCAAAGGATCATTGTCTATAATTATATAAATTGCACAATTATACAATTGGTGCTACTTGTATGTTAGTTTGACTGAACCCTGCTGATATGTCTGTCTTACATACATGCCCCATGCATATATATTGAGATCCAAGGCCATGTTTTTGGAAGGAATTAGTACATTGTATAAAAATTAATAGAAGACCCTGACCTGATGATGATAAATCTTGAATTGTTTACGCCAAAAACAGTTACTCAAGCAACTGGATATGTATATACTTGAATTGTTTGTTTCTTGAAGTGTTAGTTATTGTTTCCACAGTTTTCACAGTAACCTCTCCACTGCAAATTGATGTGTGCAGTTTCTATGTGTTATTACTACAGATTTGTTTCAGTCACAAACTTAAAACACCGTAATAATCTTGTTTCCCCTCCTTCTGCAAAAAATTGCAAAAGTAAGTAAAAAATTATTTATGCTACAGTCTAAGAAACTGGCAGCCTTGTCCCTCTATATATGCTGTTATATTTTCCAACAGAAAGATATCAATAATTCACATCTCCAGTGTTTATCCTCCCTGCCCATACATGTATATAACAGCTAAGGAGGATTTAGACAATCTGATTAGGAGGATTAGCTACATGTGAGCACTGAAAACATGATTGGTCACTGCCTGATAAGTAATGTTTCCACAAGCTTCAGCCTCCGGCATTTACAGATAAGGGAGCTTATCTCCTGTACTTTATTGAGTTTATGCTGCTTCTCCCTTACTTGCGTCTTAAAATGACTGCGAGTTTATTATTATCCTTATCCAAGAAATGGCTGTGATGTTTTGCAGAAGTCTTATCGTGGCATCTGTCAACATGTAAAGCAAGGAAGACAAGTGTGTACTACATAGCTGCATCTTTCTTCCCTCAGGACTATTCTATTTCAATTTTAAAGGAATTTGTGGGGGGGTTTCTGATATATTTTAGAAAGCTTGTGGAAACATGTTGCATAACATTGCGACCTTTATCCAAGTACATGTACAAAACTTAGACTGTATTATTGAATATCTGAAAGCTATCATTTGATTTCTCATTTGATTTTCAAACTTTTTCTACCAACCCTTTCCTAAGAGTGTTAATGGTATAGTCCTTGGTACAATATAGAGACTGAGGTTATATTAAAAAGCTGGCCATAACATTGTGAACTTTATCCAAGTACAGAACTTGACTGTATTTTTAAAAGCTATCATTTGATTTCTACAAGTATTTTTTTTAAATTAAAAACATTAATGCAAATACAAATATAACATGAACGTAAAGTAACACATACATGTAGCTTCAGAACACAGTGAATCAGTAACACCTAGCTTTAGTACACGGTGCACCACTAACACCTAGGTTCAGCTCATGGTAAACCAGTAACACCTAGCTTCAGTACATAATGAACCTGTAGCACCTAGCTTCCCTCTGCATGTAACACCAACCAGTGCACAAGTATTTTCAAACTTTTTCCTACCAGCCCCTTCCTGAGGATGTTTATGGTATAGCCCTTGGCACAATATAGAGATGGGAGGTGTAAAAAAGCTGACCATGTAACGATTTCATTGATGCTGACACTTCTAGCTTGATTGCTAGCTGTGGCATGTCCACGGTGCTGAAAGGCCATCCCATGGTTCCAGCTCATAAACAGCGCATAAAAGGGCATGGCTAAAACATTGTACACGTACCACATTACCTATAGGTTCATGGATTCCCCTTAATCTTGCTACCTCTTGCCTGCTTACATTAATAGGAATATCACAGTAAAGGTAAATATAGTCTTGCATACATGTATTGGGTAAAGTAGTACCTAGAATCCATTCAAGAATTTATCTGCTTGTTAGTTTCTTAACTTTGCTTATTTTGATGGAGAAATAGCCCGATGTCAAAAAATGTGTTTACCAGTTGCAAAACAAACAAACAAATACGGGTTACTTTTTTCTATGGCCTATAATTATTAATTATGGACCTGAAGCCAGCCTAATATAATGGATGTCAAATGATTAAATACTGTTAAGAGGATGTGTGCAATTGCTAGTGTATACATTCCCTGCACATCTTTTGCATATTTATGGCAACTTACAGAGAGTGACTACCATGATTTGAAGTGAGGCTGAATACAGTGTTACTAATTTGAACCCACATTCACACAGCTGAGGACAAGATCTACCAATTTGTAGTCAACCCACATTTTCCTGCAGCTGCCATAATTCCATTTAAATCTGATTTGTTTCTAGATTGCTTTGTTTACAATTACATTGAGACAGGGCTGTCTCTAGGACCCGTCCCTACGTCCCGGGACGGAAATTTGCTTGCTGGGACGAACAAAAAATTTTCCCCCGATCTGTCAAAAAAATCCAAACTTTATGACATTAATTTAAAGAATATTTTAGTTAGCTGATGAAAATGCCAAATCTGTCTCTTGAAAATAAGCTCTGACCGGATTTAATTGGATTGGAAACCAAAAACAAGCAGGTAATTTATCTTGATTTATTAGGAAAGACGACTGCCCTGGAGGTTGATTAAGGTCAAGAGCACTAGTGACTTCTAGTGCCCTGGGTACATACACAGGAATTACAACTATGATTGGCAATGCCTTATAGATAGTAATTAATATTGTCTGTAAACTGCTATGCAACATCTGTACCACTTTTTGTCTGTCTGGTGGTTGAATTGTTTTGACTTGAGTCACAGTGGAATTGTTTTTGTTGCCTCTGGCAAGACGATGAGGTTTTGTGGTTGGTCAAAATTTTAAAAGCTGAATATACATTTTTATGATCATTAATAAGAGGGGTCATAGATAAGCCACGAGTCCTGTATGCACTATATTATATCATGGACTTAAGACTCGTCATGACTGTATATTTGCTTTCTTGCTCTTTGATCATGATACTTTGCACGTTTCTGTACAAAAAAACACATTGTTCGTGCAATGTCCTTCAAATTAATGTTCAATACTGTACAATGATCTACATTCATAGTGGTGCACCTAGATTTTTGCTGGTGCAGCAAAATTTCTTGGTTTAGGGGCATCGGTGCTCCTAAGTCAAAAAGTCAGTCTGGAGCCCTGCCAGGAGTAGCATTCAAAACCTACATATTGTGTAACCCGTGGGCAAAAATGCGCCCCGTCAGCAACAGTTGAATTCTGATCTATCGGCATCAGCACAACAGAAGACAGGCCGCTACGCTTTTATTGGCGAGCTGACAAATGAAACCGCCCTTCCATCCGTCATCTATCCCGTAGCAATTATGGCCCAAACCGTGTAACAACAGCTTTGTCACTGGCAGTAAATCGTAAGTAAAGACCTTGGGGCTGTTTTTGTAGGCTCTCCAATATTGATGAAGCAGCATCTGTTTTGTATGCATGCAAAGCATGCTTAATCACTTGATTCAGTACTGTTATTACAGGTACAGACATTGCAATGTAAAGGAAAGTGGTGTCCAACTGGGCCCTTATATAACAGATTGGCACAGGTTCATATCAATGATCAGTATTCTATTTGGTTAGAGTACTAGTGGTGGTGAAATATATCCTCTTACAGCAATACTTGCTGTAAAATTGGGTTTACATCCACGTAATTTTGTAATACACAATATTATTTTAATGTGCATATACATTGTAATCATTTACTAGTATACAACATATTATACGTTTTGTATTTCCTTGAACCAGTCTTACTGCTGCCTTCTGTCTATATTGGATTTCTGTTTGAAGTTTGAAATTCATCATGATTACTGGGTCATCTAAGAGTGAGTCTACTTAATGAATTCATCTGACTGCGTTTAAATGTTATACTATAAATCTTGAGACTTTTGCAGGAGTTTTATTTAATTTGTGACACAGCAAATAACTTAATAAGTGCTTCCAAATGAATGTATATAATTATCGCTGTCCCACAGCAATGTTTCAACTACAAATTTGAAACACCTTTTTCTCTCCTGTGGCAAAATAAAACCACCAAGAATAAGTACATATAGAATATACAACACGGTGTATTCCGTTATCACCTGAGGCTAGGGCTGCGCACCTAAACATAACATCAGGTACAGGTACTGGTACAGAGGTTTAGGTACAGGTCCGGACCTGTACCTGTACCTGAACAATTTGGCAAATTAACATGTTCTACTGAAATTCTTCAATAATGACAGAAACATGGATAAGGTGTTGAGAAACTTCTCCTTTTTGATTCCTAGATGTCTGTCGGTAACGAAAATATGCAAAAATATTGTTGCGAAATGAGAGAGACGGAAATTTATTTTAATGCTGGATGTTCATTTTCCTGGCAGGCCTCCTTGTGTGTAGTGATCATCAGTAGTAACAAGTATGGATTTTTGTTCCGGTCCAAAAAAACGGTCCACAGACGTTTCGTTTTTTTCGGACCAGACCGATACTAATTTTCCGGTCCATACCGGTCCACCTGGACGCACCCCTACCTGAGGCTATACCCGAGCTACAAGTTCTTACACAGAAAACGGAAATGGGCGTTGATTGACCTGTGAGATCTGAAAATTGGCAGTCTCTCCGGTGACAATAAGATAGTGCACGTGGTATGGTGGTTTTTGGTGATAAACCTACTGGTACATCTGCGGAAGCACTTAGAAAAGCCTGTGTCCAATTTTCATTGGAGCGACTTGTCTTCCTTCAATCTTAGTGGCACACTGAAGTGGCTGTTTTTCTTCTGATTCCCTGTTAATAGTGGAGTCAGGCAGCAAGAAAAAGGTTGAATTTTACTGCAAACAATGAACCATCATTAGTCTTGTGAACTCCTGTACTTTACAAACACTGAATAGACGGCTGTTCTTACCACAGAGAATTCGAACAGAAGTGAGCGTTGATTGACCTGTGAGATCTGAAAATTGGCGTCTCTCCGGTGACATAATAAAAGAGTGGTATGGTGGTTTTTGGTGATAAACCTACTGGTACAAGTGAAGCACTTAGAAAAGTCTGTGTCCAATTTTCATTGGGACGACTTGTCTTCCTTCAATCTTAATGTCACACTGAATACATGGCTGTTTTTCTACCAATTCCAGTGTTAATAGTGCGGTCAGGCAGCAAGAAAAAGGTTGAATTTTACTGCAAACAATGGGCCATCATTAGTCTTCTGAACTCCTGGTACTTCACCAACACTGAATAGACGGCTGCTCTTACCACATAGAACAGAAGTGGGTGTTGATTGACCTGTGAGATCTGAAAATTGGCAGTCTCTCCGGTGACACAATAAAAGAGTGGTATGGTGGTTTTTGATGATAAACCTACTGGTACATCCGAAGCACTTAGAAAAGTCTGTGTCCAATTTTCATTGGAGCGACTTCTTAATTGCACACTGAAGTGGCTGTTTTTCTACCAATTCCAGTGTTAATAGTGCGGTCAGGCAGCAAGAAAAAGGTTGAATTTTACTGCAAAGAATGGGCCATCATTAATTAGTCTTGTGAACTCCTGGTACTTCACTGACACTGAATAGATGGCTGTTCTTACCACAGAGAACAGGAGTGGGCTATGGTGGTTTTTGGTGATAAACCTACTGGTACATCCGAAGCACTTAGAAAAGTCTGGGTCCAATTTCCATTGGAAGGATTCATCGTCGTTCAAACTTCAGTTCACTGATTTAGAAGTAGCTGTTTTTCTACCAACACTGACACTGACACTGAATAGCGGCTGCTCTTACCACAGAGAACAGAAGTGGGTGTTGATTCACCTGTGAGATCTGAAAAGTGGCTTGCTTGTCTCCAGCAACAATAAAAGAGTGGTATGGTGGTTTACATGTACCACTGGTGATAAACCAACAGGTACCGGTGTATGTGACTGGCACTTAGCTAACTTAGAAAAGTCTGTGTCCAATTTCCATTGGAATGATTCATCCTCTACAGTGACTGAAGTAAGCTGTTTTTCGACCATTTCCCTCGCCATTGATAATGGGGTCAGGCAGCAAGGAAAAGGTAAAATTTTACTGGAAAGGATGGACCACCATAATGACTAGTCTTGTCAACTCTTGGCCTCTACTGACACTGAATAGATGCATGGCTGTTGTTATCACTGAGAACAGGAATGGGTGTTGATTGACCTTTTAGATCTGAAAATTGGCGGTCTCTCCGGTGACATAATAAAAGAGTGCTATGGTGGTAAACCTACTGTTCCATCCGAAGCACTTAGAAAAGTCTGTGTCCAATTTCCATTGGAACGATTCATCCTCTAGAGTGACTGAAGTAGCTGTTTTTCTACCAATTCCCTCGCTGTTGCTAGTGGGGTCAGACAGCAAGGAAAAGGTTAAATTTTACTGGAAAGGATGGACCACCATAATGACTAGTCTTGTCAACTCTTGGCCTCTACTGACACTGAATACATTTGTAGATGCATGGCTGTTGTTATCACAGAGAACAGGAATGGATGTTGATTGACCTTTTAGATCTGACAATTGGCTGCCGCCGGTGACTATAAAAAGAGCGCCAGGATTGTTGTTTTGATGATTGATACCTTCGTTGTCATCTTAGGCTTTTCTCCCCTCACATTAAGTGACATACAACAGGGAGGAGCTGACATTTACAATGTACGACTATCCAGGGGAAATGCTCCATTAGTAACAGGTACGAGAGATTTTATGTCGGGATCGTGACAGAATCGGCCGAGAAGGATTTGAGTTGCCCGAGGACATGGCTATGAATATCGAAATAGCATTGAATGTGATTCTAGGTACGATTACTTCGTTATATGTACATGTATGTGTCAAAACAAGATTAATTATCGTATGATAAAGCATTGCACATGTAGAAGACAAAAACTTTATAATATTATAGAAAGTAAGGTATTGTTATGGGAACTATTTTTCCCTTTTTAAAAGGCTTCATAGAAAAGGCTTTACCGTATATACACCTTCTCGATCTTCATTCTCTACTAGCCTTCAAGTTGCTATAATATTAGCCTAATAAAAAACAGACCCGGGGCGTGCAACAGTTACATGGCTGTATTATACATGATACAAATTGTAGCAGGCAGCCGGTGTACATGTATTTGCCTATTTGGAAAATTGCCACCAGTAACACACAGAGTATGTATCTTTCTCTGTTAGCTTTATATATTTGTCCTTGAATCAGGGCTTAGTTGGTAGACATAGCCTGATTTGCTACATTGTAAATTTTAAATTACGTCAGCAACACACTGCTGCTGTAGCACGTCGGCAGAACGTACTGCGCCTGCGCGAAACCCGTAATGTATTGTGCATAGCACTTCGGCAGAACGTCTCATATAAGGTCGAATTCGCGTATATAAGGGTGACATCCCGTCTGTAGTTTTCAAATGTTGTGTAGAAAAAGATATGGTCTGCAACAGGCAGAATTCTGATGTAACGTTGACCAAAAATCAAGCAAAAATCCAGGTTTTGCGCAGGCGCAGTACGTTCTGCCGGCGTGCTTGCTGCTGTGTATGTTATAAAGCAAGCTTGAACCAGATGATTTGAAAAAAAATCATGCTGCATTTGCTAGAAGGAGAACTACATGTATCATGATAAGTTATCATGTACATGTATTAAGTCCAGCAAAAATTTGCACAAACTATTTGCACATGTACACCCCGCCATCATTCTTCTTGGAAGGTCCCTTAAGCTACAGTATCACGAAAGCGATCTCAACATCTCTTTACCATCCAGTATATTCCTTAAGCCTCTTCCCCACATTTTGGAGAATCAAATCAATATTGCATTGACACTCCTCCCCTCCTGGCTTCCCAACTTCAATTTCCAACAGTCAGATATAATCTGGACCTTATCTTCTCCTACCATAGTTGCCATGGCAACTGGGAAGCCCTGAAGCTCCGCGATACAGGTCCCTCTAATGAGAAATGTTTGGCTGTAGTATATCATTGTGCAGTTTCCTGGAAATGCCTTTTATTCGGCTTCAATTCAATATATAGAGAGAGATATGGTTCTTGTCAGAAGACAGCATCAGCATTGGATTTGACGTTGTGTAACTTGTGGATACATGTCATGATATACGACTGTACTCCATATACATGTAATAACCCAGAATGCAGGCTTGATACTCATTATTTTCACAGACTTTCGATTTATCTCGGCTTTTGTATTCTCTTGTGCTGCAGGGTGCTAAGTCCTTTTATTCAGCCGCCTGCAAAATTGCATGCTTGCCAGATCTAGAATTTTGCCGGCAATTTAGCGCAAAGTCCTCCAAGGGCACATGAATGCACCAGAAGTTGGTAGGGCCAAATTATAGTCATTCTAACAAATTGAAAGGGACTTATTTTAGAGAAATGTTAACCTTCAGACTTGATGCATGTAGCAGTGATGTCTATAAATACTTTGATAAGATGAAAGTAGAAGGGTTTGGAAGACATGAATGCAAAATCAGCTTCTGCAAAGGAGTATAGTCGACACTTGTCTATCTATTATAGACGATTCAAAACAGATACCACATAAAAGGAGTCAGTTTTCAAGCATTTGTATTCATCTCCGTGTAGATAATATGCATCATTACATGTATGCTCTCATTACAACCGAACCTTTTTCAACTTTTGTTCCCTTTGCAGTCGACTTTGACCACTTCCAGATACTCCGGTCTATTGGGAAGGGAAGCTTTGGAAAGGTAAGGATAATGATTGATATGATGATATGGCTATACCCAGAAAAAGGACATATAAGATTGTAACATCTGTATATTGGTTCAAAGAGTTCACAGTCTGCTTCACCAGGAAACTAGGGGCACAACTTCAAATGGGGCATAATCATAAAGTACAAACTGTAAGCCTTTATATTAATGCCCACCAAAACCGAAATCATTGTGATCATTACTTTGCCTGGCATTACCTCAATATTGAAAATCAGTAGATAAAAAGAGAAAATTTGCTGTGGTAGTTGATAATAAGAAACTGTGGTGTACATGTACATGTAGCTTGGATATAGAGGAAAACTTTAGCAGATTCATGAAGTAAATGTAACAATGAAACATTTTTCTCACAATTATAATAGTAGGAAATCCTAATTATCTCTACTGTGCTAATCACAACTGTGCAAATGTTAAAATTAGTTTCTACATCTGTTTACAGCTTTGTATTGTGAGAAAGCAGGACAACAAGCAGATTTATGAAGTAAATGTAACAATGAAACATTTTTCTTACAATAATACCAGGGAGTCCTAATTAGTGTATTGTGCAGATGACAACTGTACAAATTTTGAAAAGCTTCTACATCTTAATTACAGGTCTGTATTGTGAGAAAGAAGGACAACAAGCAAATTTATGAAGCAAATGTAACAATGAAGCATTTTTCTCACAATTATGATAGCAGTAAGTCTTAATTATCTCTATTGTGCTGATCACAACTGTGCAAATGCTGTAAAGTTTCAACATCTGTTTTCTACATCGTGTTTTCAGGTCTGTATTGTGAGAAAGAAGGACAACAAGCAGATGTACGCCATGAAATACATGAGCAAGGCCGCCTGTCTGGAGAAGGACGCGAGCCACCACGTCCTGCGGGAACTGGAGATCCTGCAGAAGCTGGAGCACCCCTTCCTGGTCAACCTGTGGTTCAGCTTCCAGGACGAAGAGGACATGTTCATGGTGGTGGACCTGTTGCTAGGCGGGGACCTTAGATACCACATGGGCCAGGACGTGAACTTCACGGAGGACATTGTGAAATTTTACATCTGTGAACTGGTCTTGGCGCTGGACTACTTACGGAGTAAGAATATTCTCCACAGGTAAAGCCATGATTCCTAGTTTCCGGTAAAACCTCAGACATTTATCAACGTTGCATGGATATTATGTCCTATGTATTTTAGGAGGAATAGTGGTACAGTATCAATATATATATGCTGAGGCACTACCAATTTAATTTATTGCTTCTCGGATTTTTGCAGGAAATAAAGAAAACAGTCCTAGGCATCCTGTGATAGCCCCAAATACTACCATAGAAGCCCTAAAAGTCAACATATTAGGCCAGCTGGTTTATAATTCAAACAAAAAAATTTTGCATTTTAAATCAAATCACGGCATTGATAAATGGAAAAGCAGTAAAAAACTAGCAAGACAAGGACTTTCTTTTACTGCCAGTTCGAAAATATGAACATTTTGGGGCTGATTCAGAACCTGAATGGTACAAGTCACGTACAATTCATGTGAAGAACGAAGCGTGCAAATCCGGGAACAAATAAATTACATTGGTATGGCCTAATAGGGTCCCAAAACAGCTTTAGCCATTGTTTACAGCCAAAGACCATAACACTTCTAAAAGGTGTTTTCTCACCATAAATGGCAACCTTGGTGGTATTGACTTTGGGATATTGCCATCGATTCAGTCCGTAAGTGTTATTCGGTACCACAAAGCCTGTTACAGTCACTCCGCTTCATTTACTATAGGCACGGCAAGGAAAGATCGGGCCTCAGATAATTGGAGCATCTGATTGAAAAATATTGACTGGGTCAGCACTCTGTAGGATATCAAATAACATTAGAGTCATCCTCCCTACATAATAGGACAGGACATACTGTAAAGATCGAAACTTTCGCAGTGGTTTTATTTTAAATTTGCAGAATTTATGACGCTACGAAATTTTGTATTTCCAATGTATTATTACAGTAACTGTAATATACAGAATTGTTTCAACCGCAATACACCATGAAAAACTCCTTAACCCTCCTACCATGAAATAAAACCACTGCAAAAGTAAATAGATTTACAGTACATGTTGGGTTTCAATTTAAAAGCAATCTGATGTTTAAGTTAAAACTATAAATTATTGTAATCTGTGAATTTGTCAATATTTTTTTTTGCATACAGGCTACATACTAGTATGTTCAGTTAGATATGAGGACTACACCAATTGATTATCACATTATTATGATTGATTGAGGATAGGTTTGCTGATATGGCATGTGAAATTTAAGGCAGGGGAAAACCTTCATTCAACAACAGTAGGTAAAAGTCAGCACGTCGGCAGAACGTACTGCGCCTGCGCGAAACCGTAATGTATTGTGCATAGCACTTCGGCAAAACGTCTCATATAAGGTCGAATTCACATATATAAGGATGACTTCACGTCTGTAGTTTTCAAATGTTGTGTAGAAAAAGATATGGTCTGCAACAGGCAAAATTCTAATGCAACGTTGACCAAAAATCCAGCGAAAATCCAGGTTTTGCGCAGGCGCAGTACGTTCTGCCGACGTGCTGTAAAAGTCCTAATACTGTCCATGGTGCTGAATAATGTGGTGCTTTCTGTTTTGCCTTCCGCTACCAGGGACCTCAAGCCTGACAACATACTGCTGGATGAGCAAGGTAAGATGTCTCTCATATCATCATACCTTGTAAGGCAAGATCTTAAATTTGCATTTTACACTTGGCATATGCAGGCTATAATTACGAAAGCTCTGTGTACAAAGCAAACAAAACAACATGCAACCTCTTGTTATACAAACATGACTTCAGTTTATTTTGCAAAGCTACATGTCATGTACATGACTCTTCTTTTAGCAAACTGGGATTGATTGAAATGTTTATAAGAATCCAAAAGCTTCTTTCTTATTACTATACTGGTATTTGTAAAAATTCAGGCCCAGTTAAGGCTTGATTTGCAGATTTGAGATTAAAAGAATGCAGCGATATTCTAAGCCAGTAGGTCGTAGACAAATAATGGCAAATTTGAATACAAATGACTCTGAAAGATGTTCATGGTTTGTCTAAAGTAACTGATTTTTCGTAACCCTACTGCAGGTCATGCTCATCTGACAGACTTCAATGTTGCCACAGTCTTACGGGAAAACGAACTCGCAACATCACTATCAGGAACCAAGCCTTATATGGGTAAGGCTAGTCTTAACTGCAAGACATCTAATAATTTTGTGAGAGTCCTCATGGTTAATAGTACACGTGTACAGTCAAAATTTGAGATTATGGTGAGAATTTTGATCTGGCCTTTTTTTCAGTATATAATGACAGTTTTGGATATCTTTTGGATGGTAGTCAGCTAGCAGGTCACGGCAAGTTAATTTATTGATTCTCTGATTCCCCTACTTCATAAAAAATTGTACATGTACCCATTCAAATGCTCACATTTTGGCACCAGTATTTAGAGCTATCACAGTATGCCTTGGCCTCTTTTTGTTTTCGTTCTTTCCCACCCATTTCATTGATTTTCTGCAACATCTGAGAAATCAATAAATCAAACTGGTGTGGCCTTATATACTAGTAGTAACTTGAGGCACAACTGTTCATGATTCATAAATTGTTTCTCCCCCTTACATAATTGCAGTCTACGAAATACTTTTTTCAGTCAGGTTGGGCAACCTAGGATGAAAGCTACATGTAGGTTGCCCATCAAAATTCCAGGTTGCCCCGAAGTTAAACTCTTCTACATTGTGATTAACTTTGTTAGAATGCAATGTGAATTTATACATTTCTGACACAGAGTTGTTTCCTCTTACCTGAAGTGATGAGCTCTTCCATGGAAACTTCTCAATAAACAGTTCCCAATGGAAAAAAGGGGCATCCTTACCACAAAATTTAGGTAGTGCACTGAGCTACCTGGGTGTAGAAATAGGTTGCACCAAGCAAAATATGGTTGCACGGTGCAACTTGGCAACCTAGTATTTCACACGCTGAATTGTCTAACGTACACTAAAGCCCCACAATCACACTTCCTCCCTTTAGTTACAGAGACAATGACGCAAATTCACCCTCGCTTCCTCTGCCTGTGAGAAATTGTCTTCCACGGTCTTAGGATTTCACGGACGCAACAAGGCTGGCATTAAATGTTTGATTAGATTGGTCACGCTTGTGCAGAAGGTATAGATGAGTCGGCTGCAGCTTGCAGATCGCCTGATTGGGTGGACTTAGATTCCCTGTTTCCAATTAAAGAGCCTTCAGAAGAACGTCAGCAGAAGTTTCATCCCCTTTCACTCGGATAGATCGACAATAAATGTTTCAACCCCGATTTATTCATTTTTATTCATCAATCTTAAAAACAGTTGGGTGGTACCTTCAGTTTAGGACAACTGATTTCCAAGGTAGCCCAACAGAACAAGTTACAAAGGACATAGACAATCAAATAATTAAACATAGAGATAATAGATAATATGAACAAAGAGTACAAGTAGTCAATGATAAGAAACAAGACATGTCAACCAAAACAAATAGTCAAAATCATAAGGCATAATCATAGTCTGTGTCATTCCAGTCTAGAGATAAGTCAGTCCAGGAGGTCAGGGCTTCAGAAGTGACTACAATTACGTCAGATTTTCCCCTCCCCTCCATTACACCTCACAGAAAGCAATGGACTGTCAAATGGAAAATTGTTGGCAGTTCGTCTTATGAAACATGAATGCACGCTCTAACAAATGCTCCATCAATTTTTAACTGGCAATGTTCTGCCACATTAGAAAGGGATCAATGTTAATGGACTTGCCTTGTCAACTTGAACTCATTCAGCCCCACAGGGTAAGTGGACTTTGAGCTTTAGCTCGTAAAAGTAGCTACTAGTATAGCTTTAACTGCCTGGGGCAACTGTAACATTTAACACAAGGAGATGGCTCCCATCCTTCCGTCTTGGATAGTCGATGGATGTGGTCATGCCCAACAAATTGACTTAACTTCTCATTTCCTTCGTAACTAAATGTACTGTTCACACCATCCATACAGCACTGGAATGCTAATTGTATGTCAAAGCTGACCCTTGCAGGGACAATATTCCTTCTGGCACACATACTATTAGATACATGTACCTTGTTTTCTACAAGCAGTCGTATTTTATGTGAATATAGAACAAGTAATTTACAAAAACTGTTGATATTTCACGGAGTTAGATGATCTTCAAATTCCATCCAAAAATGTTCCATCCACGTGTCACTTGGAATGTCTTCTTGGGGTGTGGAATTGTCTCTTTCTTATTCCCAAAAAGGTTTTCCACAGAAACAATGCCTGTATCCAATTAGGCTGCATGGTGACTGTCAAACTGTTATTCCAAAACATGGGCAGATGACTTGACATCCAGTCTCAGTTTGCAATGATTAATGACTTAATGCATCGTTACTATTCCCCTGTGCTGGCAGTAAAATCACTTAGTTTGCTCCCCAGCCCTGCATGTAGGTGATTTATATTCATAATTACAGGATGCTGACAAAGCTATATTGGCTTTATCCTAGGAGATTGCCTGGCTATCCCGTAGCTGCTTACGTGTGATTTAAGACACGATGCAAGTTGACACTAAGGATTCGTCTTAACATTACCGCACTTAGCCCACACCAATTTGATTCCTTGTTTCTCAGATTTTATGCATTTTCCCAATTTGAAAAAAAAGACATGTATATGTACCATTCAGGTTCTGAATCAAACCCAAAATGCCCAATATATATTTTGGCACCAACAGTTGAAGAAAGCCCTTGTCTTCCTAGCTAGTTGTTGCAGTTTTTCCATTAATGAATGCAGTGATTTGATTAAAAGTTCAAAATTCATTGTTTGAGTAATATACCAGCCTAGTATGTTGACTTTGTGGCTCCTATAGTAGCATTTGAGGCTATCACAGGATGCCCTGGGTTTTTTTTTTTTCACTCACCCACTTCATTAATTTTCCTTTTAAAATCTGAGAACCAAAAAATCAAATTGGTATTAATAAGAAAGAATATATATAGTATGGAATTAACATGCTTTCCATAGAGGTTAATTTGCAAATGCAGTGGTTACAAAGTTGTATTGTAATATGCACTGTTGAGCTAATTTGGGACCATTACTGTAACAATATTATTGTACTATGATCTTCCATCTCATTGTCCATTGCTGCTGAACTGCTAGGCTACCCTTACCCATAAGGATAATAATATAGATCAATCTTCTCAAACTGGACGGATAATATTTAATAGGTAGACGTTTCAGGTGTACCTCTGACACCTTTCATCAGTACAAGTGAATGTTTACAGAGGAATATATGGAACAAGAATAAGATTTTTAAATAACAAAACAAAAACAGTCAAAGTTCTAAAGAAGGTTCTAAATAAACAAAAGGTAACTATCAAAAGTTCTAAAATCCAACGTACCCTTACCCATGTTTGAAAAGAAGCACTATTGTAGACAACATACAATTCGTCAAAGTGAATTCCACAGAGCTTTGTGTAGGCTATAATGATATCAAATAATACAATACTTACAACAGTGTTCCTATTCGGTAAATGCAGTGGTAAGATGTTACATGCATGATACCACTTGTGAACTTATTGAAAGCCTTTTATGACTTTTATTTTCCACGTGAGCCACTAAAAGCTTTGCACTTTATCCACCTTTTTTCACTGAGTATTCCCTCGAGGGTAGTTCACCTTTCTGTCTGGGCACTTTCTCTGGCCTGTTATAGCATTAATGTTTTCTCCAAGAAGTATTGCATTGATGAAATCATACTCTAGGGGATACTTGTATTGAAAAAGTAATGTGAAAGGGACTTCTTGGGTTAGGTGTCAGACAATGTAATGAATTAAATGTACTCACGGTAGATTTTTGCTACGCTCACAAACGTAAATGTTAATGAATTTTGGCTGCTGTATTCACATATTATTAAGTTCTTTGGAAGGTATAAAACACATACAGGTTGCGTGCAATGTTATTCGTCCTGCTTTGTTACAAAGTTTCATAGGCAGGAAGACTACTTCACATCAGCTGTAATTAAAACTTTAACTTTTGTAAGAAACTGGACCTTTCTTGACATTGCTGTGTTTTTTGTAAGGAATTTCATATCTTTTGTACCATTAGATTTTAGGTACTGTATTATGTATATCCAGATCTCTGACCTTACTATAGCAACAGGGGGAAATGTAGGATGCTTGCAGTTGCCTGCATAGCAGCCGACCGATGATGATGATTTATTGAGATAGGAAAATTTGTCGCCAGGGACTCATTCTGGGGCACAATGCACATTAACGAGCCCCAAAATCAAGTCAAACATGCTCAAGTTTCATAATCTGAAAGTCAGATTAACCATCCCAAGTCAAGGTGGATTTGGAATTGCCTTGACAGTTGGATAGTTGAAGTTTTGACAGATCTTTTCAGAGCGTTGATTAAAAGCTTGTGCATTTTGATCATCTCAACTAGCACATATTAAGTAATAATGCATAGCATGATGTATTTTGTTAAATGCACCCAAGGCAATTTCAGTACAGTAAAACTGGATTAATATTTTTCAAAGTCAATTTTTGGGTCATTTTTTAAATGTAGTAAGTTGAATCAACCCTATTGCCATAGCATATTGATATCTGTGAGGCAAAAATGCAATGTTGCTGGCAAAAACGACTGCTTGTTTCGTATGATAGGCTGGTTCTATCTATTTATCGGTGGTACCAAAATATAAAACGCTAAATGAATTGATGACAGAAATGTGCTCTGAAATGGCAGTAAATGTCAATATCAGACAGATTCCCTCATCTAGAATATTTCCTGTTATGTCACCCTGAAATTGCATTGGATGCCTTTAAGATTTCACAGTAATCTTGTTTAGCAGTCATACACATAGGTCCTTGAAGCCAGCGGTACTCCAAGGGCTGATGAATTCACACTGAAGGACCATCTTCCTCCAGGGTAGAGCCTCCTTAATTACGTGATGAAACGTGTGCGCAGTATTCCCTTGATTCGACGCTGCGTGAATCTACTGGGTTCTTAGAGATTGATTTCCTTTAATCAATACGAGGAGTTCTGAGCATGTTCCTGAGAGGCACACTCCCGAGACTGTAGGACAAATTAATTATATGGATATGTCAGAGATAGACTGAAGTTCCCAATTGCTTTATGACAGGGCTAGAAGTACAACCAGGTGTGTAATTTGTGCACCCAAAGTTTGAGCTGTGGACCTATCTTTTGACCATTGGTGTGCCTTGATACACTCTTAAATGTGCTTGAAGTGTGGCGCTCCTCATACATGGGACCTATGGCTTTACGTCACATCCAAGCAAATGTCCATCACTGAAGTTAGGTTCTCACTTTCACCTGAATCGAGTGAGGAAACAGGTGTTGAGTGCCTTTTAAAGTTGCCTTTTCCAAAGGCACAACATTGGGCCCTGCTAGGGATTTGAACCCAGAACCTTTAGATTCCATGTAGGTCAACAACAAGACCACCTTGCCATCCATGAAAACGTGATTAGTTTTCCCACAGAGAAATCATTAGCACTCTTGAGTCTCTTCCTTATCCATTCTCCCATTAGCTGCCTGAAAAATTGATTTCCAGTTTCAGTCTTCCATTTGGACTTGTAATCAACCCTGCTTTACAGTACCGGAGCTGTTCTATTACATGGGAGCAAAGTGTGATCCTGCATGGAAAGGTGGAAAGAAGACACCACGGTGGCCTTGAAAATTGCATTCAATTAGACCGCATATTTTAGACCGCATTCAAAGGAGAATCTGTGTTGCCATCGGCCATTCTCTGGCCACAAAGCTGGATTCCCTCTCACACAGACGCAACGTCGCATCCCTTTTCCTCTTTTACAGATACTTTCTAGTTCGATGTTCAGGAGAACTTGCACTCCTTGTTCCGCCGCTTAGAACCTTTCAGCGTGCCACTAGGATCTCTTCCAGTTCTCATCAATACACCGTTAACTTACCTGTTTCCAAGTCATTCTACAACAACAGCTTCTTTCCCCGGACTGCAAAATTATGGAACTCTCTTCCAAACACATGCTTCCCGTCCGACTACAATCCACAAAGCTTCAAAACAAAGGTCCACCACCATTTCCTGACTCAACCTCATTATACTCACATACGTACCTCTAGCTCTATGCCTAGAAGTGGCCAAAAATAATTGGCCTTGCACTGAGCGACACCATTAAAAAAAAAAAAAAGAAGTAGACATTTTGCAAATGAAGATTTGAACGCAAAAATTGTCTGCACTCGCGTAGCTTTGTAGTCCACTGTAAGATAAGCGGTCCCCGTTTTTTTAGTTTTATTCATATTTAGTATTGAAAGGCGCTTCGAAGGATAAACATATTTGGCTGGGCAGCCGGGTAGGAGTTCATTCCATTTACCAAGCTGCGAAGTTTTTTCCCTAAGTCTTTGAAACGACATTTCGCCTATAATTATTGGGTTACCACGTCTCAAGTAAGTGACGTATCTATCCCATTGAAGTTTGAGATACATTTCTGAAGCACGAGATCAAGGAAAATTGAATTTTTTAGCTGCTGGGAGAGAACTATTGAAGTTACGAGTAAATTTAGGAAGTGATATAGGCTCTGAATTGAAAATAACCTAATCAAAATGTTCACTAAAGCCAAGCCTACGAGAGGCAGATTTAATTTGTCTGTCCGACTTCAAAGTGATGTGAAGTACTCCCCATGGGAAGGTATACAGTATGTTGCCATCAGGGCTCAGTTCCAGACACACTTTATTTTGGAGCAAAGGGCATCTAATATTTCATTCACTCAGAGAATACCCACTGGCAGATACAAATTGTTTTATGTTCTGCAATGACTGTCTATGTATTGAATTTCATGATTCATGTCTATGATGTCTGTGTGAGCAATTGGAGTTAGTCAAAAAGCAATGATGTTTGCAAACAGGTTAACAGTGCATTTGTCATAACATCATGATTTTCCCATATTGTGAACACAGTATCAGAGTGTAAAAATTGTTTTTTTATTAGTGATATTGTAGTTAAAGAGAGAAATAAAGAAATATGACACCAGCATTTTTTTTATCATTTTTTTAATTCTGTTTTCTTTAGCCAGGGTGGCCAGCTCGGTGATTAACACTGCTTTACAGTGGGGCCCTGGACACATTAAAACATACAAGCAATACAAAATACAAAACAATATGACAGAACTTACAGAGAATATTTACAGGACAACAGACATTTAAGGACATCCAAAAACCATTATCCATACTCATTGTCCATGTACCAGTCCGTTCGCCATTAAGTCAGATAAGGTCAGAGGTCAGCCCATGTTTTTAACATGCGTTTGAAGGAAGAAACGGTAGTAGCTGCTTTAATGGTCTGTGGAATCTCATTCCAGCTACTAGCACCTCTATGACTAAACATGATTGGAGAAGAGTGTCGTCACACCAATCCATCTTTTGAAATGACTGCTGAAAAACTTTCAGTAACAAGGACAGCCCAACATGTACTAGTACTCCAATGGGCATTCAATAAGTTCATGGCCTCAACCAGAAACATGGACACAACTCCAAATGCAGTCAATAAATCATTATTGCTTCATGAGGAGCACCTTATTTTGTATATTAATTGATTTCTATTATTTTGATTATTATTATGATTTCGTGTTCAGTTTATGTTAGTGTTCTATTAATTCTTTTGTATAATTTTTTTAGTATATTCCGTTGTAACAGTTATATTCTGTATTATTTTAGTGGACTCCAGGAAGACTAATTTGTATTCACTAAGGCCACACCAATTTATTTCCTTGGTTAACGGATTCGCCGCTTCCTTTTTTTGCCGAATGAAAATAAAAACGTCATAGTTTAGACCCCACAGGCTGGTTACCTTGAACAGGAAATTACCCCAATGAAATTTGCTGCAGTTGATGCCAATCTCGCTAGAGGCGCTCCTGCACTTAGTCACATGATGTAAAGTAGCCAATCGTGGATCGTGGATTGTTTTAATTTCTGACCAATCAGACGCGATCTTCTGGAAGCCATATTGGATCAGTCATTTGCATGGCGATTTTTTGTTTGAGAAGGCTGTAACTTTGGATTAAGGCAGGATCTAGGTAAATACATGTAAATTGAATAAATTTTGTCCCCTTTAAAGTTGTTTGTGACTATGAATTTGCTTGTGAGAGTTTACATTGTGTGACTTTGGGTCATGTTTTAGAGTACATATAATTTTATGATGGTGGAAGTAAAACTTATTTTTCTTGCAAATTTGCTCGTGTACGAAAAAGAATATCAACACCAAAGCACCTTAAAGCAAGCTTTATATCTGTGAAGTACTGCTTGTATATTGAGAACACCAAATTACACCAACATGTTTAGTTTTAAGACGAATTGTTTTGGAGAACTTCTCTGTCTGCTCTACTCTGTTACCCAAAGGACATTATATCACGTATAATGCCCTTGGTTACCCACATACAGAATCGGGATGTCATACAGTAAAGATGTGTAACTTGCAAAATGTTACGAATAATTGTGTTAAAATGGATGTAACAGAAGTTGATCATGTAGTAATGGTCCTTCCAGTTCAATAAGTGTTCAATGTGCCCTATACTAGCATTTTGTAACAGCAGTCTGGATTACTTACTACCACCGCAAATTTTTATTTTTTATTTTATTTCGCCCGCCCGCTCCATTATTTTTCTAGAAAAATCCGTTAACCAAGAAAATAAATTGGTGTGGCCTAATGGAGATCTAAATAAACCAAACCAAACCTTTAAAAAATCTAACACAATGTTTACATTATGCTGTCTCTTTTTTTCTGTCTCTCTTGTCTAGCTCCGGAAGTCTACATGTGTGCTTTGGAGATGTGCAGGGGATACAGCTACAGCGTCGACTGGTGGTCACTGGGTGTTGTTGCATATGAAATGCTCAGGAGAAAGGTAAGAACATTAATACAAAGTCTAGCTTCATTTTACATAACACAAACCTCAAGCAACTGACTGAATAAACTCTACACTTACTACCAAAAATGATTTTTCTTATTTTCTTGTACAGTTTTCTTATGGAAAGAAAGATTTTCTTATGTAAAGGATATTCAAGAAAAATCAAGAAACCTTCCACAAGATATGTGTAATGTAAATTCTTACACAAAGATTTTTATTCTTTTTTTTCATCAGACTGAGTGAAGAAAATATTTCTAGTATGATGCTCATCAATGACAATGACAATGATGTTTATTTGCACATTCATGCCCATGTGGGCTAAATGCAGTACATGTAGTTTACATGATAACGTTACATATGTATAAATACTACAACTCCATAGGAGAGCTACACTATATCTACTGTATACAAGTGGACGAACATACATGTGTATAAGGCTATCATTGATTATATAGTTTACGTGTTTCTTCCCTCTTTTTAAAACAGGTGTATACAAATTCCCATCAATAAGAATTTAAAGAAAATGTAAGAAAAACTTTCTTTTTCTGTCTTAAGACAGGATTTGTTTCTTGTTATAAAGAGTCAATTGACTCTTTGGAGAGTTTGTCCAATTTTGTATAATGTACTAATGTTTTGCCTGGCTGCCTAACCTTCATCCATGCATCTGCATTCTACAGTGTTGAGAAAGTTGTGTCTTTTCATGATTCTATTTATAAAGTCACTGCTACTAGCATTTCTTAATCTAACTATACAGGTTCCGAGAAAGTCCTGGATCACATCCAAGGTTTTCCTTGTCCTTACGTGCCCTTAACAATCCATCTAGCTTGTAGCATCCTTAAACGAAATGAAAAGATTCACACTTGAGTGGAAACCTTGTGAACTGGTTCTCTGCAGGACTAACTGAATCAGGTGCAGGATCAAGAAAAAACTACAGGATGTACAGGGTATTATTAGCCAGAGTACATGACTCTGACATCCATTAAAAAAGCTCTCAGTGTTCTAGCTAGCATAGTTTGATCATAGGTGCCCCCATAATATGCTGTGATTTGGACCCCCTAGGCTGTAATTGAGGCCCCTACACTGTCTTTTAAACAGCGTATGACAGTATGGGAGTTTCTTTCTGGGGAGAACCCCTTAACCCTTCATAAATCTTTGTTTGGCTTTGGAATGAGGCTGTAACAGGGAAAACTTTACATCACAAAATTTGTCCCTCAAAATGCAGGAAGTAGTATCTAAGAGGGTCATGAATTCTAAACATTTGCCTGACCCCCTACCGTGTTCATCTCTTCAGCACTCCATGCATGGATTACATGACGCACTTAGTATGCTGTGAAAAAATTCTGCTGAGAACCCAGCTGGCATTAGAATGTTGAAAGGATCAGAAATAATTATGGTTTTCTGAATTCAAAGTGTTTTACCATAGTGCTGCAGTCAACTCTGTGATACATATTATGTACTTCATATAACAATGCATTCTTTGCAAATGGCCTTTCATATTCTTAGTTGGCCCCATCCATTCTCCAAATCCCGTTTGTAAAATCTCAGACTCTGAGGTGTTCATGTGAAACATTTCCAAAACTGCTTCCCAAAAACAAGTCTGTTGGAACGACAGCCTCTATCAATATTTAGAGGGCATATATCAGCCTGGAGGCAAGAAAGTGATGACTGACATTGTTCATTTATATAGATGGAGATGTTCCTCATCCTGAGTGAACAGAGCCAGCAAAAGGTCAATTTAGGCTTGTCTATGGCTTTTGTGTGAAGACATGCCCAGAAGGGATACAGTTCATGCATGTATGAACTCTGCTGAGTGATTTTGACCTTGGACAAGAGTGAAAAGGTCTCGTATATTATAGAACGTATATCCAGGAGAAGTTTGACCAGACTAAACTCCAAGTCAACTTTTGTGTACATCATATAAGACAATCTCTAACTTGTAGAAAAGATTTGTCTGCAAAACTTAGGTCTGCCAGGGATTCGAACCCAGAACCTTCAGATTCTGAGTCAACAACCCTAATTGCAAGACTACTTGCCACTTCAAAACCATATGTTGAATCACTTATTACAGGAAACAGTACCGTTTCAAGCCCTGCAAAACAAACATGCCGCCTTTTGCGGACGTGTTATCCAATGAGATAACTTGAGCCAACATTACTCCCATTAACCCATACAACCGCCAACCGACTGCACTTTTTCACTCCCATGACTTCCCACCGTCAAATCATGCGGCTGTGTCAAATAGATTAATGGGGCACTCTGACTCCTACTTCATTGCTACCTTGCCAGCAATCCTGGCTCTTAATGTACCGGCCATATTTATGGAATGACTAATACATGTACATAAAAGCACAGGTGTTACCGACTGATGGTCTAGTACATCGTTAAGAATGAGAATACTGGACCTTGCATGAGCTCGTCGGCAGAACGTACTGCACCTGTTTGAAACCTGTAATGTATTGTGCATAGCAGGCAGAATGTCTCTTTTAAGGTTGTATTTTTGTATTTAAGGTTGACATCCCCTCTATAGTTTTCAAATGTTGTGTCGGAAAAGATATCGTCTGCAGTGGGCAAAATTCTGGTGCAGCATTGACCAAACATCCAACAGAAACTGTGGTTTTGGGCAGGCGAAGAAGAACATTCTGCCGATGTGCTGCTTGCATGCCACACGGAATGTTCACTGTACTTGCTAGTGTTACAATAAACTTGAGAATATTATAATGAATGTCCACAAAGCTTACAATTGCCAACATGTCCAATTATGACAACTTTTTCTACAAAACCAACGTCTCATGTCATCATCTCTTCTGTTTACAACTGATTTATTTATTTATTTATTTAATTCAATTGCAGCGGGACAATACAATGGCTACCCAGGCAGCGAAGCTGATTTCGGGTGCCGGGACACACACAGATTGTACATACACAAAATAATACACTTATTCACGTAAACCTAAAATCCGACAATAACAATCAATAAAATTATATAGACTTAAGTACAAGGCTTATATGGTTTTGGAGGTCAGAGGTCATAGACAATAATATAATAAGTGGGGAGGATATATATAGCGTATGATCATATGAGGTATCTTATGTGGTATCACTGGAAGGACCGTCAAAGCGTTTTGTGTCGGAAATAAATGTTTTAAGTGCCTCAAATAGTTGTTTGTTTGTGTGAATGTTACAGCCTGGTAGCCCCTGTAATAGAACGGATTCGGTCAAACAACTGATCTGATATATTGTGCATCCATTGGAACATTTCCAATTTACATGATTGTACATGCATGGTAATGTTTCTTCCTAGTCACTCCCTAGTCCACATGCAATTACTATGAATGGTTTTAGTACATTGTAAAGACTTTTAATGCCACCTGTGGTGTTGGTCATGCTTCTTTCAATAAAGCCATGACTACTCTACAAACTTAAAGCTTGAAACCTTGCCAGGCATTGTTATTTCATGCATCTCAGACAGTAAAATCAGCCATTAACATGGTGTCTAGCTGGCACAGACCTGTGTCCATTACTGCTCATGTGGTGTTCCCCTTTGCAAAAGCATTTTCCGTGTCTCATTTTTCATTCCTGCTCCCTGACGCGTTCAATAAAAATGATGCCAGCAGACTTAAACCTACATTATGATGCAGTAGTTTTTGTATAGTACCAACTTTGTACAGAAGTGATGTGTAATGCCATGAGGTGTTTTGCAGTTTGTGTGATACAGGTAAGCAAACAAGCAAACAAACTAGAAAGGTAACATTTGCAAAGCAAATGCATATGTTTACCTTTGCATAGTCAAGCCTAAATACGGCTGTGTTTATTCTTGCTCAAACACATTGATATACTAGCATATATAGTGACCAGCCCCTCCAACTCTGTCCTGCTACATAATGTAACCCAACACCACAGGGTGCCTGCTACAGCACCAGTTACCATGATCATGATGGTGACAGACCTCTGGCCATGTGTTTGGGGAAGAAGAAGAAACCACTTTGTGTGTACAAATTGTACTTGTCAAGCAAACAAATAAAAGGAATATTTTTGTTGTGTTTTCCATAGTGACCAATGGACTTAAATGAATGTTATGATGCAGTACTTTTTGATGCAGTACTTTTTGTACACCACCATTAAGTACAGAATACATTGAGTGATATGCCATGAGAGGTTTTGCAAGTTTGTATGATACAAGCAAACAAATAAGATATTTTTGTTGTGTTTTCCACAGAGGCCAATCGACATAAACCTATGTTACGATACAGTAATTTTTGTACACCACCGTTAAGTACAGAAGTGATTTGTATAACATGAGATGCTTTAAAAGCTTGTATGACACAAACAAGTAAACAAAATATTTGTGTTGTATTTTCCAGAGGCCTTACCACATCCACACAGTGACATCTCTACAGGAGGTGGTGCACCAGTTTGAGACAACCGGGGTGCACTTCTCCTCCCAATGGTCCAAGGACATGTGCAATCTACTTAGGAAGGTGAGAACAGTTGCCATTGATTTCAAAGGGCCAGAACAGTTGCCATTTATTTTGAAAGGGCCAGGACAGTTGCCATTGGTCAAGGTTAAAAGCAAGAACAGTTGCCATTTGTCAAGTTGAAGGTCTAGGACAGTTGTCATTGGTCAAGGTAAAGGGATAAGACAGATACCATTGGTCAAGGTTTTCAAGGGCCAGAACAGTTGTCATTTGTCAAGGTAAAGGGCCAGAACAGTTGCAATTGGTCAAGGTAAAAGGCCAGAACAGTTGCCGTTGGTCAAAGTAAAAGGCCAGAACAGTTGCCATTGGTCAAGTTAAAGGGCCAGAACAATAAATGTCATTGGTCCATATCACCATGGTTCATCCAAGGCATGTCATACATCCCCGCAATTTCAAAATGAAATCTTCCTAGTTATTAAGTTTTTGCACTAACTACATTGCATATATATTACAACAGGCCCCAGGGGTGTGTGTGATTAGTCCATGAAATAACATCTTGATGCAATATTAGCTCAGCAAGTGAAGTGTGACATGACATTGTTAATGAAGCTATATCAAACATTACAATCTCACACATGACTGAAGGTTTACCCTCAAGTTCGAGTCTGATGACAGTTGCAAAACCTGTTATTCTCAGATTACTGGTACATTCTCTTACTTTCTAATATCCAACCATTTATTGCCTATGTCACTGATAGATGTCTTTTAATGTTTGACTTCTTATTAGAAGCTTTACTAACATGTTACTGTGGTTTTTCATTTTGATGGTAAAAAAAACCTTTCAGGTTTGTCCATAACACAGTTAATGTGTGCTGTGCCTCAGAATCATGATACTGTATTGAATATATAAAAAAAAATTCAAGCTATGACATCTGTCTGAAATGAAGCAGCACCTGTTAACTACACATCCCTGTCCTTGGTGCTGAAGAACACCCACCCACAAACATACAACCCTGTCCTTGATGCTGAAGTACACCCGCCCACAAATACACATTCCTGTCCTTGGTGCTGAAGTACACCCACCCACAAACATACAACCCTGTCCTTGATGCTGAAGTACACCCGCCCACAAATACACATTCCTGTCCTTGGTGCTGAAGTACACCCGCCCACAAATACACATTCCTGTCCTTGGTGCTGAAGTACACCCACCCACAAACATACAACCCTGTCCTTGGTGCTGAAGTACACCCGCCCACAAATACACATTCCTGTCCTTGGTGCTGAAGTACACCCACCCACAAACATACAACCCTGTCCTTGGTGCTGAAGTACACCCACCCACAAACATACAACCCTGTCCTTGGTGCTGAAGCACACCCACCCACAAACATACAACCCTGTCCTTGGTGCTGAAGTACACCCACCCACAAATACACATTCCTGTCCTTGGTGCTGAAGTACACCCACCCACAAACATACAACCCTGTCCTTGGTGCTGAAGTACACCCACCCACAAACATACAACCCTGTCCTTGGTGCTGAAGTACACCCGCCCACAAATACACATTCCTGTCCTTGGTGCTGAAGTACACCCACCCACAAACATACAACCCTGTCCTTGGTGCTGAAGTACACCCACCCACGAACATACATCCCTGTTCTCGGTGCTGAAGTACACCCACCCACAAACACTCATCCCTGTCCTTGGTGCCAAAGTACACTCACCCACGAACATACAACCCTGTCCTTGGTGCTGAAGCACACCCACCCACAAACATACAACCCCATCCTTGATGCTGAATCACACCCACCTACAAATACACATTCCTGTCCTTGGTGCTGAAGTACACCCACCCCCAAATACACATTCCTGTCCTTGGTGCTGAAGTACACCCACCCCCAAATACACATTCCTGTCCTTGGTGCCAAAGTACACTCACCCAGAAACATACAACCCTGTCCTTGACCAGAGGCTATATAGTCTGTGCACCTGTTAATTACAAATCCCTGTCCTTGGTGCTGAAGTACAAAACCACAGCATATTAATTGTGCTTGTGAAATAAACCATTGATATTATATAACTCCCATGTTCCCCCAGTTGTTGACAGTTGACATTGACCAGAGGCTATGCAGTCTGGCTGAGATGAAGCAGCACCCAGCCATGGCAGGGGTTGACTGGGACAGCCTGCAGGCTCGGACTGTTCCCTCACCATTTGTGCCACCAGTGAGTCGTCATTTACGTGTTGTGATAATCATTCTTCTCTCATGCAGTGTAACTTAGGGCCCTGTCACATATGTCATGCGATCACTGTTAGCTCACAAACTTAGAGCATTCTTGGTACGGTTGTGCATACAAAATTATTACAGAAAAGGCTGTATTAGATTATTTCCAGTGGTTGGATCTGCCACTGCCCACAACAACCTACATCTACAATAAACGTGACGCGATGTTAATCATAGCAATACTGGTGAAGGCAGCAGAGTAGCTGCTGTAATGTTGGCAGAGAAAAAGTTAAGATGTGTGCCTAAGAAAACTAACTTACATGTACCACTTTTTACTTTACTTTGGTCGAGCTCCCGCTCGAACCAATCCAGAAAGCACACGCCATCCCTCACTGTCTATCATCAGGGACCGGAGCTCCCCCACCTCAGTAAGGCCTGCATCTGACTTGAGGTTGTCAATGTAGGATAACTTGGGTCTTCCCCGGTTTCTTTTGCCTCTTGTAGGCTCCCAAAGGACCAATTTGGAAGCTATAGTATCAGGATGTCTGACGCAGTGTGCGGCCAGTTTCATCCTGCGAGATTTGATTTTTTTCCGTAACTGCAGGCAAGTCCTGATATAGCTGCTCGTTGGTGAGTTTTTGCTCCCATGAGATGTTCAGGCACATCTTTGTGTAGCAGCCATTAATGCGCTTCTCAATGGATTTAGTCAGCGTTCAAGCTTCACTACCATACAGTAGTATTGATTCTACTGTGTCAATGAAAAGTTACATGTACCAACCTGATGAAACCATGTACGGATGTCTTTCCAGAAGGACCATCTTAACTGTGACCCAACATTTGAGCTGGAAGAGATGATTATTGAGTCCAAACCTCTGCACAAGAAGAAGAAGAGACTTGCCAAACAGCATTCAGCAGACAGGAGACAAAGCAACAACGTAGGTTCAAAAGTCTCTGTTAGTAGCTGCCTTTACCTCTGAAGGTCTCATATATAGTAAGATGTTGGATGATAAGTGCATGTTCTATAATTGCAATTGTGTATTGAGGGAGTGAAATATTCTGCATTTGCTTGCAAATGTTGACTTTCTATTGTTGTATGTTTTTGGAAAATGAAAAATTTATATCTTTAATGGAAAGTATGTTTGTAGTAATTTTGTCTTCTAGATCTAGGTCTTTTTTAAAAATCCTTAACACTTTTTCTTGTAATTCTATGTCCAGATACTGTCTTTCCAAAAGAAGACTGAGATACTTACTGATAAATGAAAGTATGGTGTTTTCTAATACATGTGTTCCACAATGCAGGCAGAGTTGCAAAACCCACTTCAACCCCAGCTGGATCAGCTACAGAGACAGTTCAAAGTATACAACAGAGAAAGGTAGGAGCAACGCAGGCCTCCACTTTTTTTAATCATACGTGCTCTATTAAAAGCATTTCAAGCATCCCAGATATTTGTTTCAGATATCTTCTTTTTCACTGCTGTGGCATAGTTACTTCCACATTTGGTGCATTTTGCTGCGGTGTGATGCGTTCATGTGAGAAATACCCCCAAATCGTACATATAGAGGGCCGTATATGGGTGGCACTGTATGTGCAACCCATACATGTATATATGGGCCCAGCAGGACATGTTAATGTATTATTAATCAATTTGATAACAGCACAAAAGTAGAGATTTTTGCATGGTCATATACAGAAACTGAATAGTAGCACAAGTCTGTTCAAAGTGAATGTCACTAACTATGGTACTACCAAATACACCATTTGTTAGCTGCAGATAGCAGTCATCATGAAAAATAGCCTCATAACAAATTACTGGCAAAATTATCCTTATCTACCCCGTTAGAATCACTATCACCGAATGCGGTAATATCTTCAGTCATGTAGACGTCCTTCCAATGCCTCCCAGGCAGCCAGATTATGTTATATCAGATGATACTACAAGGGTGTAGCACAGAGGCTCTCCCTGTAAGTGCATGTACTTCGCCGGCCTCATTGATGCTATCTGTAACTACAACTGAAGAGGGTGCATGAAGCAGCCCACCCCCTGCCCACGCAAAGCAATTTGCAGACCTACAGGCGATGCTAATGCATTTTCCTGGCATCCCCATGCTTTACATTTTCCTCCTTCTGTGGCAGGATTCAAAGGTCTGCGTAATTCCGGGATTGGAAACCTATTTGGTGGGCGGATAAGTTCTACATTTACGGCAGTCACATGAAAAGGCCTGCCTGAAGTGGGGATCCCGATGTCACCTCCCTGCTGTGATATGATATATTTGTGTCAAGCTGTCTGAGTCCTTTATCCCATGGATGAAAGTCAGCGTGGCATTATAAGTACAAGCAGATCATTGCCTGGAGTCTGTCTAAAATGCTGTTCTCCTTCACCTTGCTCAAAACATGTCTATTGGCATTGTTCCCGCTGCCACACACTTAAACCAGTACAAAGCTGCTGCCAAAATGCTACCCCAGCAAGGAGAAGGTTAAGAAATGAACCTGTGTATTTGTTAGGGAAGTAGAAGCTTGAGAAAGCTCCCAGTTTGGGGATAGTAGATATAGTGTTGCATGATTACTTTGTTAAGAATTGTCACAATGATAGAAAAGATGGAGAAATGGAGAAAAGGAGAAAGGACAACCATCCACCCAGGCAAATGCCTGTCTTTGGTACTGAAGTACACCCACCCACTATCACACATCACTGTCCTTGGTGTTGAAGCACACCCACCCACAACACACATCCCTTTCCTTGATGCCGAACTACACCCACAATCACACATCCCTGTCCTTGGTGCTGAAGTACACCCACCCACCCACAATCACACATCCCTGTCCTTGGTGTTGAAGCACACCCACCCACAACACACATCCCTTTCCTTGATGCCAAACTACACCCACAATCACACATCCCTGTCCTTGGTACTGAACTATACCCACCCATAAACACACATCCCTGTCCTTGGTGTTGAAGCACACCCACCCACAACACACATCCCTTTCCTTGATGCCAAACTACACCCACAATCACACATCCCTGTCCTTGGTACTGAACTATACCCACCCATAAACACACATCCCTGTCCTTGGTACTGAACTATACCCACCCATAAACACACATCCCTGTCCTTGGTACTGAACTATACCCACCCATAAACACACATCCCTGTCCTTGGTGTTGAAGCACATCCACAAACACACATCCCTGTCCTTGGTGCTGAAGTACACCCACCCACACAACATACTACCCTGTCCCTGCAAGTGATAATGTAAATCCATTTGCTAGTCTTAGATCCTGACCAAAGATTTATGTATACCAGTTACACAGACCTGCTTTCAACTCCACAGATCTAAGTGGCTCCAATACAAAATGCCCTAATAGCCCTTCAGCTTGCACTCATGTACTTGTCGGGATCACAGCCTCTATCTAGCTTTTAGCCTATTCTGTCCTGTATAGATTTTCAGAATTTGAAGATTTTCTTCAGCTTGGGCTGCAGTAAAGAATCCATTCGCATGAAATAGTCATAACTTTTCAAAAACCTGTTTCATAACATCTACCCTTGTAGCAAAGCTCTAAGATTACAGCATCTATCGCTGCCCTTTTGAGCGATCCTTCCCAGTCCATCAGTTTGGCTCTCCTCAACAGGGGATCAGGAGGTGACCTTTCCTACCGCTAAGCATCGCAGTCTTAAAAGTCTATCTATCTTCCCTTATGAAGACGTGACCTTGATCCAATGTCTGCCTGAGCTCATTACTGTAAGTGCCCAGTTGGGGCAAACCATCATGATCCCTGAGGCAAAGGGTAGAGTGAACATTGTGATATATTTTGGTGTTTTTCTTTTGTAATATTCAGGGATGACGAGTCTTTTTTTCACATGCTCTGATGTGTTCATTTCTTTTTCCAACCCAAGATTTTTACTGTAAGTGCCTGGTAGGGGCAAACCTTCATGACTCCTGAGGCAAGGGGTAGAGTGAACATTGTGATATATTTTTCTTTTGTAATATTCAGGGATGACACGAAGTCTTTTTTTTATGCTCTGATGTGTTTATGTCTATTTCCAACCCAAGATTTTCACTGCTCATTACTGTAAGTGCCTGGTAGGGGCAAACCTTCATGACTCCTAAGGCAGAGGGTAGAGTTAGCATTGTAATATTTTTGTGTGTTTTTTTTCTTTTTGATATTCAGTCATGACATCAATTTTTTTTTCCATGCTCTGATGTGTTCGTTTCTTTTTCCAACCCAAGATTTTCACTGCTCATTACTGTAAGTGCCCGGTAGGGGCAAACCTTCATGACTCCTGAGGCAGGGGGTAGAGTGAACATTGTGATCTTTTTTGGTGTTTTTTTCTTTTTAATATTCAGTCATGACATCAAGTCCTTTTTTCCATGCTCTGATGTGTTCATGTCTATTTCCAACCCAAGATTTTCACTGCTGTCTCTTAGCAACCAGGGTCTTCCAAGTTGGAAAACTCAGAAGATGTAAAATGGATGTTGTACCATTACCGTGAACCCTTTTAGAGCGTTACCAAATGTGCTGCTCCTTTTCCCATCCACAGGAGAAAACAGGAGGAGCAGGCCGCCGCCGACAAATTGGACGCCGGCGTCCCCGAGAGGAAGAGATCGTTTATCGACTTAATGGTGAGGAGAAGCGAGCGGAAGGAGTCCACGGTGAAAAATCCGAACGCGGGGGCGCACTTGAGAGTGGAGGAGGGATGACAATGGAAGGTCAGACCACTTTGAACACTACAGCCCTGTCTAATGGACTGAGACAACAGGCAAGCCGATATCTGATGCAGACTGCCCGTACAACTCCGTACAGCGTGCAAGCTGCGGGTCAGAGGAAAACCTAGGCAACCTCAAGACATTGCCATGTTTCACATTCTGAATTTTATGAGAAATGGTACCTGAACCAGAGTCCTTCAGGAGCTCTGTTAAAAAGATATGGTCAACATTTTGCAATGAATGTAGGGTTCGTCTAAATCAACTTATGGTCAGCCTACCTAGTTTCAATTATAGAGCACAGATTTGAAGCAGATTTGTTTCTATGAACGAAAAGTATTACGTAAATGCCACCAAATGTGGTGCTTCCAGAGCTGAAGCTACATTAGCTTGGTGAGTGTGTTGAATGTACTTATGATCCTTGAGTGCTTCGGTGCAGGAAATAAGTGCACTGGTAATAAATGTAGGGACAGATAGAATAGGATAAGGGTAGGGTAAGATAGCAAAGTCAATACTGTAGCAGGCTAGCTTTGTGTGTTGTGTTTTGTTGTTTTTTGTTGAAAGGGGCATTTCTTATTTATTACTCAGTTGCAGAGAGGACATCTATTGCCTTGGGTAACAAATTGAAGATGGACTATGCAGAATTTAGGTCTATTAAAAGATCCAGTATAGGGGGGATGGCTTGGTGTTGAGGGACATGTAATAATTCAATCTTTCTTCACTACCTGGACTCGAAATATGCAAAGTATGGGGCACTTCAGACAACACCTACTGTTTTTTATGTTTACCTTCGCAGAAGGAAAACATATTGTTTTTGCTCTATTTCTCATTCTTCCATTTCAAACAAATACCATACGCTCAGGTCAATGACCTGAACCAGACGGCTGTCACCACGGTAACTGGTGCTGTAGCAGACACACTACAGCACCGGTGGTGTTGGATTGGATTAAGTAGCAAGTGGCAGGACAGGAGCTGGTCACCATATATGTTTGAGTAAGAATAAACAGAGCAGTAGTTTGTTAGGCTAGACCGTGTGAAGGTAAACATGAATCAGACGTGTTTGCTTTGCAAATGTTTCTAGTTTACTTTCCATCTCATATCTTGACCCAAATCTTGCATAGTCCAGCTTTTAAAGCAAAAAGACTAAGTATTTATTTACATTATAATTCACATGTGATTTACAGTATTCAACTACATATTAATTTAGTAATATTGTATCCTGGGAATGTGCAACAATATAAATGACATGTATTTTTATCAATAAACGGAAAGTAGCAATTTTTAGACGGCCAGAAAAATATGAGGGAGTGATTAAAAATGTTGAATTGTCTTATGCTGGAGCAAGGTACTTAGTATTTAATGGGGCCCGGGGGGGGGGGGAGAAAAACACATTGTACAAAAGTTTTAACCTTGTTCCTGCAGAGGTAGCCCTTTGACACTTAATCTGTTTTGGTTACAGAGTTAGGCCTCAGGAAAAAGGTTAAAAGAAATGTCCCACTGTAGCTGATCCCCTCCGTATGCCTTCCAAATGATGTTAGAGACATTAGTTTGTATATAAGTCATTGTTTACAATGACACTATGTTTTATATGATGTTATATCTGGATAACTATGAAACAGTTGAAGGCCTAACCTATACAAAAGTTCTGGCTAGATATGTCTATAAGGCCTTGGTTATCAGAGTAACATCAGGCAAAAAACAAGACAGAGACTTAAAAGGAGACCCAAAAAAATGGTAACAGGCTACTGACTTTGAAAATGAATGAAAGAAAAAGGAAATTTTGTTGTTTGTAAAATCCAAGCAGATGTTCGAAGGGCAGATGTTCGAACCCCATTTTCTGACAGGGTTATTCAATGTAGTAAGAAGACCAAGCTGATCAGGAAACCATCACAAACTGTCTTCTTGTCCACTGATAAGAATATACATTTTTTGAGAAAACAATCAGTAATTCACAACATGTAAATCTAGCAAATGCATATATTGTCATGGTCAGACTGCCTTCAAGTATTGGTACAATTACTGGTTATGTCATCTGTTGTCGACATGCATATTTATTCCAGGTTTCACAGGAATGTCTGCAACTACAATGTATGTATCGGTTGTATGAAATGTTTTATTCCAAATCTATATATATTTGACATGTATAAACAGTGTTGCTCCAGGAATATTCAGTTATATATACGAATGTTGTCGAGTGTATGTTAGGAGGCTTGTCTGACTGACAAGCAAAGGAAGCAAAGAGTTGCTGTAGATTTGTGAAATGGACTGATCTTCTTAATATATAGAGCTAGGTTGCAGTGCTAGTTTATAAGCTGCCGTATATTTGGAAGCGCGGTCCTAGTGCTAGGTAGCGTAAGTAGCCAGTGCCTGATTAGGAATATTGCAGTGAAGTTAAAACCCTTCAATAGGACAAAGTGTCAACTTAATTTATGCAAAAAAAATCAAATAAAGTCAGCCAAAGACACTGCAGGATTGTGGGAGTGTATCTTCTTGTGGAATTAGCATAGCTTGACAACATCTCTTCCAACTTCTGAAGGTAAGGAAAAAAGGTACAGTATAATTAAATTTTGATGAATGACACGAACTGGAAGACTTTTTAGAACCCAGCCATGGTCAGGACGTATGTTTGTATATAACACAGGAACAAGAACAGGTACAGGAACTTATAGAACAAGAACAGGAATTGGCCCACGAACCTTTGAACCTCATAATTATAACTAGCAGGGTCCTCTCCCAACCACGTGGGTTGAACGCCGTGTGCATTGAGGCTGTTTTGACTTACCACTATACCTGTAGGTTGTCTATATTCAGACTCGCCATACTATCTCGCATCTGCTAATGGCGTACGGTACCCGACTGTTCGGGGCATGCGACTACTTCAGAGTGGGGGAGCAGGAGATGTTCGTGCGAACCAAATTCTACCACTGTGACTACATACCGTGTGCGCCCGAAGAGAGGTAAGGCCACAGCAAGTAAATTTTATGGATGACATCCTACCCAGACTCCAAATCTAATGCGATAGGGCGGAAAAAAAACAAGGCAGGCAAAAAAAACAAGATTTCTACATTTTTAAATTTTGAGATCGTTAACCTTGTTAAACAAGAATTGTGGCGACAAAACATGATATCACAAACCAACAGGTCTTTTATACCTGTATCTAACAGTATTACCGTCCTTGTACATGTGTATAAATCTCAATTAACAAGAACAATTGTAGAAAAGAGCCTGTACCATCATAGGTAGCTACTACATGGTAGTAGCTACTGGGTATTTGTTTGCAATGCAACAACTTAAACTGTCAACGGTTGCCATCAAGCGTAAGTAATTGTGCCCCATTAAGTTTGTTGGATCCCTGATCATGGCGGTCTCTGAGATTAGATACTGCCTACCGGAAATTGGGGCTCAATAACTGACAGAGTTCATTTATAATCTGAACTGTCCAGAAAGCCATACTCTACTTATATTGTGCCAACTATTACAACATCAATTTGTCTCTGAAACAACTTTGAAAAAAAATGAATTACTAAATAAAAGCTTTCAATCTTTGTAAAATGGTTTTGATTCATTGGCAACATCACTTATAACACTGTATCAAAGTAAAAATGAAATACTAAACAATAAATCAGAGCCTTGCCTTGCCCATGGCCGTTTATGACATATTTTTGGCATGTTGACCACAGTTGGTTGGTATCAAAATTTCTTGTTTTTTTTTCCGAAATCGAGCGAAAATCAATGCGCGCGGATGTCATCCATAAAAATTACTTGCTGTGGCCTAACGTTGAATCTTGGTCTTCTGCCTTTTGATTCATGACATGCTTACTGTTGTTGTTGTTGTTAACGTCTATTATCTCGCTAGACTCAGTTTCCTTTACTTGTACTTTGCGCCGTAGTCTCGACGATCTAGTATTATCTACGTTTTTTGCTTTATGTTTCGTTCCATTTTGCTCTTTTACGTTCCCTTTCGTTCCTTTTTGCTTCTTTCACACTTTCTCAAAGTTTCTGTACACTTGATGATTTTATTATTTGCAAGTTTACATGTGTATATTGACGAACATCGCTCTCTTTTTGTACTGTAATGTACAGTTTCCTGTTTGTAGCAGACGGCCTAGCTATTGAACTTCCCAAGGTGGTGGGCAGGTCGGTGGGGTGGGCGTGGCTTCGGTACCTGGCCTGGATGATATTCCTCATCTTCATGTGTGTGGCTATATTTGCCCTAGCAAAAGTAAGATCTTTCTCTAATTTGTTCTGTCTTGTCTTGTGTTTCCTTTAATGCCCACGATCATCATACTGATCATTCTGGCATGCCAATTCTTGGCAAGACTCCGGACTGTATAATTTGTTCCATCGCACACCGGGGCATGCCCCTACTCTTTTTCGAAAGGTGTGGTGGGTTCTTTTACGTGCTTGAGGTGTGGCTCTCCCCAAACACGGGACCTCCATTTTACGTCCTATCCGAGGGACGTCCCTAGCCGAAGCTAGGTACTCATTTACACCTGAGTGAAGTGAGGAAAGTCGTGTAAAGTACCTTTCCCAAGGGCACAAGATCGGTGACATGGGTGGGGATCGAAAGCGCTACCGCTGCCCCACCGACCCCACGACAGGGTTCTAGGTTCCAGTATACTAGTACCATGTAGAACAAGAATTCCCATCATTTACCCCAGTGAAAGAAATGATAGCATTTTCTCATTGATTATGCAGAGATTAAGTGGCCTTTTTGAATCACAGTTGCAATTTATTGTGCATGAATCTGTGACACTCGATCTCTACTCATCGTTTTTTTTTTTCAATAATTTTATTACTCTCGCCAAGGTTATGTTTTGGGGAGCGTGTATCTGTCTGGGACAAACGTGGTAGTGGGCCGTTGGAAATTCCTTGGGTTCACTACGTATACTGCAATTTTCTCTATGGTGTATTTATTTACTGAAAGGTTAAAATCACTTGGCGAAGGAATGAGATCCTGGAACTCTAGTTGATAGTTATTATTATTGTTTATTTCAGACACAGTGGTCCATATAAAAACAGAAACACGACATAACACAAAGACATCTAAAAATAAAGACATTGAGCTATGTACAGAATATATAAAGAAAGAGACTGCCGCAAGAAGGCCCCCTTACGGTGGGTGGGTCAATCTACAGTAGTGTATCCAGAACAGGCTGGACGAAAATGCCTCCGAGCGGAGCAATAGTTTTATTATGTAGTCATTCTAGCTATTTCAGACAGCTTTCATTATCATCATGTCAGTACATGTATGTACTGAGCCAGCCAGGCAGTCATTGCTTTCAATTGATCAAATAATGATATACATACTCCATAGTACTTAGTAAAGCATCATACTTTTATGAGGGCTTTAGCATGATTATCAGAGCATCTGATGTACATTTTTATCATCAGCATCTACATCAAAATTGAACACGGTGTTGCCAAAGTGATGTAAGTGGGGAACAGTGAAGGGGAGGGGCTTTCATGTATGACTATGATGGGGATTTCTCCTCATCTTCTTTGCCGCATGATAAGGATAGGTAAGGCCCGTTAAGGTCTGCCATAGAGTTTGATATCAACATTTTAGAAGCAACAGCCTAAAGAAAGTTATAACAAGATTTCTACCCCCCCCCCCTCCCCCTTAGTGTCAAGACAGGACTATTTTGAACAGGTGTTTAGTCACATGAAATGGACAATACTTTGCATATGGTCGCAATTCCTGTCCAGATTTGGAGAGCGCTGTATAATTCTGTAGTTTTATTGCTTAGTAGATTATGTTATATGGCAGTTATGACATACACTTATTTCAGATAAAATTCTCTTCCAGGGACTGACTGAGGAGTGGTGGCCATGGATGCTCGTCGCGCTGTCTATCGTGTGTCTGGGCCTCGCCATTTTCGTCACGGTCTACAAACCCAAAGCCAGCGAGGAAAACAAGCAGGAGTACCTGAACATGGTCGGTCAGGTGGTGGCCCGGCGGTACCTTCAGGAGCTGGGGCAAATGGATTCTGCGGTTAACAGTGGTCCTGCCCTCAAACTTGTCACCATTGAGCAACGTGTAACATACTAGCCTTGCTTCTGTTGTATAAAGGTACTAATCAATGTAACTGCCAGCGACACAAGCGTAACAGATACATATACCTATATGTAGTAATGTATTTATTCTAATCAAAACATCTGTACACAACCCATTATGCTAGATGATGCTCATCTTACCTATAAAACCATTGTCTGTTGAAGCTTGTGTAGGCACTAGTTTTGTTAATGATCAGATTCTGATACCCGCACCTTCAATATACAACTGTACATGCACGATGTAGGGTGTATTTGTACATGCTTTACTGATTCAGATACTTTGAATTTGCTTTCAAGGAAGATTTTTAAAAGACTATTTTTATGAGGTTTGATGAAAGAACTAACTTTTTCTAGAGGGTGCCAAGAAATCATTAAGCTGCCAAGACTTGTAGTGAAATGGTGAGAAGGTATTGGATGCATGTATTATGTTATATAATATAAAGTTTGACATTAGCATTCTAACATGAATCCATAGCACTTGTAGGCTGAATATATACACAAAGTATGCTGGAAGGTATGGGAAAATAGTCGGTGTAAGTTGCAGTAGCGTCACTGTAAACAACGAGGGAAAAGTGGTTTATTAATGTTATTATCAAACTGACCCATGGAATCCCTTACCATCATTCCTACAAGTGTGCATTATTGGCCAATCATTGATGCCTGGCTGTCTTCTTAATTAGCCTCATTAAGAATGTAGGCTTTTGATTGGTCACCACAGCCTGGCTTTATGATATGATTAAATGCAATATGCCACCAGCTGCTGGTAGTAGGGTGGTTTCGCAGGGTATGCTGCTGGCGTATTGCATGCACATGGGCAGAACGTACTGCACCTGCGCAAACCCTGTAATGTATTGTGCATAGCACATTGGCAAGATGTCTCATTTAAAGTTGTATTCACATATTTCACAATGACATCCCATCTATAGTTTTCAAATGTTGTGTCAGAAAAGATATCGTCTGCAACGGCCAAAATTCTGATGCAATGTTGACCAAACATCCAGCGAAAACTGTGCTTGCACAAAATATGCGTTTTGCACAGGCACAGTATGTTCTTCCGTTGTTCTTGCTATCACTATAGCTAGCTTCAACACTGGCCATGGCGATGGTGGCCTTTGTTAGTGTTTTCTGGAATTCCTAAGTAAACATTCCTGAGGACACATTACCATGGCTTTCTTGCTGATACAAATTCCTGCAGACACCGTGATTCCTGCTCACTGGCATTCCTTCGGTCCATTGAGACAATCTGTAATTCCCAAGCAAAAATTCCTGAGCAGCGCGGACTAACATTCCTGTGGACTAAAATTCCTGTGAACGCATTCCTGTACAGTTCCTAGAATTCGTGGAGACTGCACACAGTACTGTACCGTTAGGTTCGTCCCAGAGGCGTTGCCAAAAAGCCCAAACGAAGTACAACCACGCCCTCTATCAGATCGTGCAGATAGAGCAGACTGACGAAATGTTCACGAAAAAAGATGGGACCCTTGGAAGTAGTATCTCGTCTTGGAGGAACCGACCACAAAATCTCAGATGCAGGAAATGGGGTCCCAGAAGATGTTGGCAGGTTGCCAATGGAAAAATCCAGCAAATAGAATTCTAGAAATACACAATTTTTAGTCTGCCACTAAAACTATAAATTGACAAAAACTCTAAAGAGATTTGAAATCTTCAATTTCTCGTTGCTGCTGTTGTTGTTGTTGTTTTGTTGTTGATTTTTTCAAGGTTTCAGACGTTTGGAGGCAACAGGGGGTCAGCCTCAGATGCCAGTACCGGTGTCTTACTGTACTGCACGTGGCCCAGTATGTCCAAGTATTTCTGCTTGTTCTTCTCACTGGCTTTGGGCTTATACACGTAAGAACCGATCAGCACGAAGAAGAAGAAAATGCACAGACCCAAACACACCCAGGGCAGCACATCCTTTGTTGTCATCTGAAAAATAAAATTGAAAAAATTAGCTATGATCCTTTTTTAGTTATATCTAACGATTAACAAGTTGTCATCATGATGTTGCTATGATATACATGTAACTGATGAAATTATATTTGTTTCTTTGTTCGCTTGTTAGTGATATACCCACAGATGTTGTAAAGACAAATTTAAAGTTTAAGTTATGGTAAGACATCAACCAAACTCTAGCGATACAGATAACAGAGGACGTCCAGTGGTTTGTAGTTGATCATGAAACTTGATTTGTTAATGTACAGTTCATTTTAAAACAACACGTACCAAAATGAAGGTCAAAATGCATCCACACAGTGCACTGGCGAACAACAGAGTGAGAATATAGCGTATCCACGCCCATAGGATGGTCGCTCCTGCTATCTCAGGCAGCTTAATAGTGGTCCCATCTTTCAAGAACAGGTAGCTGAAATATAGAGAGAGATTGCAGGCATTTTAAGTGGACAATATTGTGATGAGACATGGAGCGTTTGCAAGGTAAGGTATTGATATCTTAGCTATAGCCTCTACCAGGCTTCAGAAGTGGTTGGAAAGAGCAGAAATTAGACAGATAACATGCCAGGGGTGTTAATGTTGCTACGCTAAAGAGAACAGCTCGGCTGCGGGAGCGACAAAATGTACTTTTCAGCGAACCAACTCTCCTGGCATGTTATATGTCTGTTCGGCCAATTTCTACTCTTTCCAGTCTAGTCGCTTCTGAAGCCTGGTAGAAGCTATTGGTATCATAAGTCCCCTCATGTTACGGCGCGGTCACATTCGTCGTACGTAGTCGTACGATTTTGATGTCGTAAAATTTTCAGATCAGGCAGGCTGTAACAGAACCAACCGCTGACAAGAATATAAGACAGTCTTTTCTGTAACAAGACAGATTGATTTTGTGCGACAAGACTCCCAAGAATGCCTTCAATTTGCGTGACGGGGCCTAAATAGAGGAAACAAGAAGTTTTAAGCCAAGTTAATTTCCACTTGCATAAAAATTAAACCTTTGACGGGATTTTGTAGGCCTCAGAAGACGCAAGTTTATAACAGAGTTTATGAACAGATTGGCACCATGTAAACATATACGCGTTATTGGCACAAACCACCTGCTCAGGTCAATGACCTGCTGCCAGCCTGGACTTCAACCTGAGTGTCTTGTGACTGTGATATAGGTAGGATGTGCTATTCAAACCGAGTCTATATGAGATTTTCTTGAAAGGAAAAGCTTTCTTTACAAACTAATATCAAGGAAAGATCCTGTGAGTTTGCAGACTCCCTCTGACCCGAGAAACCTACCTTTCTTCCGGCGCACAGGGCATGTACCCGACGTGGTAGAATATGGTTTCAACGAAGGCTTCCTGATCGTCTACCGTGAAATAGTCGGATTTTCCGAAACGTCTGGTCCCGTATCGAATGATGAGTACCATGGTGACGGCTATATTCCAATGTGGGGTTTATAAAAACTAGAAATAGAGGGCTGTCTCACCGCCGAACTACTTTATATAACGTGGAACGTCCGACTAGTCGGCCTTATATCTTCCTGTTGACGCCTTTTAGTGCGGAGTGATTTACTTTGAAAGGCACGTACGTGGGGCACATAAGTCAATAACACAGCACGTCGCCGGAAAGTACTGCACTTGCGCGAAATCCGGAACGTAACGCGCATAGCAAGTTACAGAACGTATCGTGTTCCCGTATTTAAGGATGCTATCCCGTTATGATAGTCATAGAATAATGAAATGCACAGAACATGGCAAAACTGCAAGTTGCAATGAATTCAACAAGCAGACAACTCAGACTGTAACATTAGAATGTTTATTTCTCCACCATCGTGTAATACAATGATGAGATACAAACAATATAAAGTGACAGCTTTGAGCTGTTTATAATACTGTTCTGCATTAAATGCAAGTAATAATATAAAATGGCTCAGCAAAAGTTATTAATAATAATAACACCTGAAAGCTTCCAGTTCACAGAAGTTTATAACACTGCAAAATATTGGATTTGACACAGCAGGTACCATAGCATATCAAAACACTTGTTATGTAGTCTCCAAACCACACTGATCATTTCTGCATTTGCAATCAGAATTCAAGTACTATTTACAAAATGTTCCATAGCTTCCAGCCTACAAGTGCTCTGGATTCATGTTAGAATCCTAATGTCAAACTATATACATACAAATATATATTATATAACATTATACATACATCCAACACCCCCTCAGCATTTCCCTACAAGTCTTGGCAGCTTAAAAATTCCTTGGCACCTTCTAGAAAAAAGTTGCCTCTGTCACTTCTTTTGTCAAACTTCACAAAAATAAATCTCTAATCTTCCATGAAAGCAAATTCAAACTATCTGATTCTGATTCAGTAAAGCGTGCAAATACACCCTACATTGTGCTGGTACCATAGTACATTGAAGATACCGGTATCAGATCATTAAACAAAACTAGTAACGTTACATACACAAGCTTGAACAGACAATAGATTGATAGATAAGATGAGTGTCATATCTAGCATGATGGGTTGTATATAGATGTCTTGATTAGAATAAGTACTACATAAACAATGTATGTACACATATCTGTTATGCTTGTGTCACTGGCAGTTACAACAATACCTTTATACAGCATAAGCAAGGCTGGCATGTTACATGTAACTACCTCAGTAGTAGTACCTGTAGCCGTGTGATTTTCTTACTGCTTTGTTACAAATACCTGTAGCTGTGAGATTTTCTTTCAGCTATGTTACATGTACCTGTAGCTGTGAGATTTTCTTTCAGCTATCAATTTGCAACTGTAGCAGCCATGATCTTACACAACATTGGAGTGCCCAGTGGTAGGAATGGCAGTGGGACTACCAGCTGCAGGGACACCAGTGGGGACGATATTGACATTGTCCTTGGGCAGACCCGGGTAGGGTGGGGGCTGCTCGATGGTGACCACTTCGTGGGTGGGGCCACCGTGCACCGCGGCCGCCGCAGCCATTTGCTCGTGAAGGTAGCGCCGGGCTACCAGCTGGCCAACCATGTTCAGGTACTCCTGCTTGCTTTCCTCGCTGGCTTTGGGTTTGTAGACCGTGACGAAAATGGCGAGGCCCAGGCACACGACAGACAGCGCGACCAGCACCCATGGCCACCACTCCTGAGTCAGTCCCTAGAAGAGAAATTGGTCTGAAATAAGTGCATGCCACAACTACGATACAACATAGTCTACTAAGCAATAAAACTACAGAATTATATGTCACTTTATGAATCGGGCCAGAAATTGTGACTATCTGCAATGTTTGCGCATTTCATGTGACTTAAGACCTGTTTAATATAGTCCTGTCTTGATAGTAGGTGAACACTGGTCCAGGAGTGACTTGTTGTTGTGTGTGTATGGAAGGGGAAGGGGGAGGGGGGTAAAAATTGTTATAATTTTCTTTAGGCAGACAGGCATGTCAAATAGTACATAAATTATGCAAATTACAATGCTATCATTTGTTTAACTGCCCCGGTAAATGATAGGGATTCTTGTTCTAGGTGATATACTGGAACCTGAAACAAATTTGAGAAAGCTCTATATCTTACCGTTGTTAGGAAGATGACAGCCACACACATGAAGGTGAGGAAGATGACCCAGGCCAGGTACCGAAGCCACGCCCACCCCACCGACCTCCCCACCACCTCAGGAAGTTCGATAGCTCGGCCGTCGGCCACGAACAGGAAACTGTACATTCAAATAAAAGAGAAACAATGATAGTCAATATAAGAACAAACAAAAGTCTGCGACAAGTAAATGCACTATTATCAATCAATCAAATGACTTGCAAATAATCAGTTCAGGAGTAATACAATATTTGGGGGGGGGGAGGTTGGGGAGCAAAACCTAATTGTGATGAGGGTGGTTACTCGTTATGTTTACCTTCGCAGAAGGTAATAGCAGGTTATAGCACTGCAGAGTAAAGCAGACTAAAATCTTTGACAAACACAGCCGGACAGAAGGTAGCTAGGTATCATTTGCATACACGTAAGTGACGTAACTGAATCTGGGGCATGGGGGGGGGCGGTTTGGCTACTCTAAATAGCTTTTACCGATAACGTTACATGTAGTGAATCAAAAGGCAGAAGCTAACTAAGATTAACTTTACCTCTCTTCCGGCCCACACGGCATGAAGTTGAAGTGGTAGAATTTGGTTCGCACGAACATCTCCTGCCCCTCCACACTGAAATAGTCGCAGGCCCCGAACAGCCGGCTACCGAAGATACACACGAACGGCATGTTGGCAGATAGTAGAGTCTGGACAGAGTCTCCGGGTCAGAATATAAACAGACTACAAGCACTGGCAACCCTAAAATCAGTCTCTACTATACGCACTACTTCCTTGTCAAAATGGCCGCCAGCCTTCCCAGTCTCAAGTGTCTATAAATTATGCGCAAAAAGGATTTGTATAGACTCGGTGTTGTTCTGCGTTAGAAGACGGCCGGAAACGCACATCAATGCACAGTGCGTTCAAGCCACGTTATTGGCGGAGGGCCCAGCTAGTAATGTATGGGGAGGATATCGCGTTACACCATGCACTGCCTGTTCCTGTTCTACATACAAACATGCATATACCCTGACGATAGCCCTGTCTAAGAAGTCTTCAAGTCCGCCGTCATTTCATGTCATGTCATGACGCTTTCATTAAAAAAATTACAATATACCATACATGAAATTTGATGAAAGCGTCATACATAATAAGTTATGTCTTTCTTTTCCTTTCTATTGTCCAATATGTTGACAGCCACACCACCCAATGACAATCTTACCTTTTCAAAGCAGGCTATTCTAGCATTTCTTCATGAATTATGCTAATGAGGTCCTGATTTTAATAACTTGTTTAATTAAACCACATGCGGCAAGTATGAAATTCCCGGCAGTTACCACTATGAAATTATAGCAATTTCCCAGTAATTATGCAAATTAGGGCTTCGCTTACATGAGCAATATCTGCCGATGTTTCTTTCATTCTCAATTACATATGTCAAAAGTTTGAATAGTCTTTTCATGTAACGCAGCAGATATATAAAATTTCCTCGTTAATTATGCAAATTAGATCATGATTCGCATAATTGTCATCCAATCATGTCAAACATCACTTAAGCTACATACGTACTAAAAATCAAGACGATGTGTGCCAACCGGTTCTTGAGTTATCCTCCCTCGAGAAATTTTTAACGAACGCCCTGCAGTTCCAGAACAAGCTGCTGGGGGACCCAAACTTACGTCACTTCTTCCCGAGCACAAGAGCTATCTAAAATCCGTAACCCTTGCATGTCCAGATCGGGAGATATCAAAACCGTAAGTTCCGCTGCAGTACCAGAACAAGCCGCAATCAATGTTGTTGAAGTATCCATATCTCCCGTGTTGTGTCCCGAACCGTGCCTGTCCCATTCTGTGCCTGTGCGGGCACAGAACGGGACACAGCCTGACTGTCCAGAACCGTGCCTGGAAGTGCTGTCAATCATAGTGATTGGCGGGACCATAGCATAATTATTCACGCCCAAGACTCTATGTAAGGTTATATGGAGACATGGAGACGGTTAGAGATTATATTGCGAATACAGTTCTTGATACAACGCAACACGTAGACGGTAGTATACCCAATTAGAAAGTAGATTGACCCGAGCACAGTACTGGAATCGGAAACAACACTGTGCTTATATCCACCAAGCCCACGCACGGATCTGGATAGTCTGACGCCTATCTACGACAGACTAGAGCAAATCAACTTCTAGACAAACAAAGTGTTTGTCCAGAACCATGCTTTAGGTAAAAAACAGAGTGCCTTGTATCATTCTGCAACAAAATGAAAAAGTTCTATTACATTCCTTACCCGAGCACGTGCCCAAACACGTGCCCAGGCACAGTTTGGGATACAACCATCGCGTGTCCCAAACTGTGCTCTGTTTCCAGGCACGGTTTGGGGCACTCGGCGCGTGTCCCAAATCGTGCCTGGGGACAGAGCACAGTTTGGGACACGCGATGGTTGTGTCCCAAACTGTGCCTGGGCACGTGTTCGGGCACGTGCCCGGGTAAGGAATGTAATAGAACCTTTTCATTTTGTTGCAGAATAATACTGTTTTTGACACTAAATGTAAGTCTAAATCATATAATATCAGCGTGAAATGTAAACTGTACTTTACAGAGCAAGGATCACACCGATTCTTTCTTATTCTTATCCTGGCGAAAAACAAAGATGGCGTGCTAAACAGCTAAACAACACCACGAGACGGCCCCTCCCTCAAAACACTAAGCTCCGCCCCCAAAGCACGGAATGGGACAAGGCCCTTATGTGTCCAGAACTGTGCGCGGTCAGGCACGGTTCGGGACAGTCCCCGCGTGTCCCAGAATGTAGATTTGCCCCAGGCACGGTTTGGGACACTCGCCGAGTGTCCCAAAGCATGCTTTGGGACAAGCACGGTTTGGGACACAACATCCCGGGTTCAAAGTAGGGGAGAGCAGTTCCGTACTGAATTCAGAACAACGACCACGGTGTCAAGCATTAGATTCGCAGCAAGCTTTGACATTTTTCTTCTTTCCAAACTAAAGTGGTGGAATGTGTAGTCGCATTGAATATGCAGTTTTGGTCCAACTATCTGGGTGAAAGTATTTCATGATGTCCCAATTTGTATGCGCTATTTTGAAAGTCATAACTACCAAAGGAACACACGAGAGGATTATGCAGTATTCCTTCTCGATTATGTGAACGATTTCAATAATAACGTGTTTCTAACCATGCATCTCACAGAATTAACTGCGAATCCAACGCTAGATTCAGTTGTGATTTCCTACGCAAGAAAAAAAATGGACAATATTGATTTTGTGTCGGAAATCACAGTTTGCCTCAGAAACTATACTCGTTCGGATAGATCATGTAAGTTCATTAAAAAAATAGAGTTTCATATTTCAGAAGCCTTGATGTAAAACATGTTAATATCTTTGAAAAGTTGTTTCCTCGTGCGATTTCATCTTTCTGTAGAATTTAATCCATTTATGAAGCCAGGCTATGTCTGCTGGCACGCAGTAATTTTTATGTCAACCTGTCGACAAAACCGCTGATGTCGCAATTATCCTGTTTATTCGAGCAGAAGACTTCCTTGTGAGAGAGATAAAAGACCAGGTTATAAGTTCCGCCTGGCATAACTTCTTCCTGTCAGCCCAAGTGAGCTATATATATATATAAGACTGTATAAACATTAGAAATTCATTGTAAAAGTTCACTCCTATACTAGCCACCCACTCATGTATTAGATAGGTTAGCATTATGAAATGGTATACGTAGTTATGTAGTAGTAGGTGCCATACTTTGTACCCTGTACAATTGTTGTGCAATAAAGTTATTATTATAATTTCAAAGTAGCAGAGAGCAGTATCGCTTAAAGATGATGGCAGTTTCGGATCCGTACTGAACTCAGAATAACGACCACGGTGTCAAGCTTTAAATTCACAACACGGCTTTGACTTTTCCTTCTTTCAAAACTAAAGTGGTGGAATGTGTAGTTGCATTGAATATGCAGTTTTGGTCCTACTATCTGGGTGAAAGTATTTCATGATGTCCCAATTTGTATGCGTTGTTTTGAAAGTCATAACTACCAAAGGAACACACCAGAGGATTTTGCAGTATTCCTTAATTCTTGATTATGTGAACGATTTTAATAACGTGCATCTAACAGTGCATCTAACAGAATCCATTCCAACGCTAGATTCAGTGGTGATTTTTTAAAGAGGAAAAAAATGGACAATTTGCTTTTGTGTCGGAAATCACAGTTTGCTTCAGAAACTATACTCGTTCGGATAGATCATGTAAGATCATAAAAAGACATAGTTTCGTATTTCAGAATATCTTTGAAAAGTTGTTTTCTCGTGCGATTTCATCTTTCTGTAGAATTTATGAAGCCACGGCCGGAGGCTATGGCTGCTGGCATGCTATAATTTTTATGTCAACCTGTAGACAAAACCGCTGATGTCGCAATTATCCTGTTTATTCGAGCAGAAGACTTCCTTGTGAGAGAGATAAAAGACCAGGTTGTAACTTCCGCCTGGCATAAATTCTTCCAGTCAGCCCAAGTGAGCTGCTTTCTGCCTTAGTTTGGAGAAATTTTCTCTCAGTCATCATTGAAGTTTGCGGCAAATCCTGCCCGTATTGTGAGGCATCGCCGAGTGTAGCCGATCACAGGCCGAAGTTTACCGACCACCTTTCTCGCGCCCACGGACAATTTTGACGGTGGTGAGTACCAATCATCGTCGTATTGCAGAATTTGTTAGTTCAACGCATTCAATTCCCGCTGAGATTGACAGAGTGAACTTTGGCTGTTAAACTTGTGTAGCTTCTGCTAGAATTGTCCAGAAAGATCGACCAAAAGCGGGAAAGTGCAATGATTAAATTTCGCACAGCAAATTTTTTGCGCGCTACTTTGCTACCAGGAGAGTTGGCACTTTTCGGGCACTAGCGCTGCCAACGCTTATGCAAGCCGAGACCGCAAACAGTTCAAATATGTGTGTGGGTTCTGGGTTAGAATGTTTATTCCACGGGTTTAAAAAGGAATTACAGTGACTTTACCAAGTGTAGAACTGAGCGGTACAAACAGAGTAGCGTTCTGTATATGATCCATCTCTTGAACAGTCACTGTTTGTCTTAGACACAGTATGACTGTGATTATGTCAATGATGTTGTAAATAATGATGTGAATATTTGTGTTAATACCTATGTAAATAAATGCCTAATTAAATTTGATGTACAACTGGACGTAATTCAGCCCTTGGCTGCAAAGTCCACGTTCTTTTTTTACGAATAAAAACACCATTTGATTGATTGATTGATTGATTGATTGACTGTTGTCCCTGCTTCAAGGTATAGTAAGATATTGTTTTGAAATAGTTTGACAATCCACTCATATAACCTCTAACGTTATATGAGTTACCGCTTACATTTGTTAGATAAAACTTCCAACCCATGCTTCCATGCAGCTAAAGCTTTCGAAAACTGCAAGTTTCGGTAAATTGGGACAAACTGCACGTCTCTCTTAACTGTTAACTGATGAACTTTGCGTCACTTTGTTGCTTTTCTTAATGCACTGCATGACCCAGAAGATAAACCTAGAGACATCTACTTGCCTGCAGCATATATAGAACGCGTGTGTGTTCTTCAAAACACCTGGCCTGTTCAAAGGAATGCTGATCCAAACTGTAAATGTAGTATTGGCCACAGCTTATACATTGTACCGGCCACAGTGTCATGATGTCTGCCTGTCCGGGGAATGTGTTGCTACCACCTGTAAACGTATATGGTAAAATTGTGTCTGTCTTCGAAAGTTAAGAAAAAGCTTACCACCCATTCACAAACACTTTCGGAACCGTATACGCCATTGCCCCGCAAGGAAACCTGTCTTAAGGCTAGGTCTGGATATGTACATACTGTATTTATACGTATTGGGTAATCCTGTCGAGAACTTGAAAGCTCCCCCTTTCCCACATTTTATATTGTTTTGTTTTTTCATTGTGCATATAACAGCAAACATCGTCTGCGTGCAGTTCCAATAACTTAATATTTAGAGCGGCTGGGTTAAACTGCAAAGCTGAGGATGAAACTCGCTTCAAAATTGCAGGGTCTGTTCTGTTTTGTATCTGTATATAGCCGGTATAACCGCCCTTCGGCGTAACACACCAGGTTCGGTCATCATCAGGCATCTATGGACCCTCCCTCTTTCTAAAACAATTAGTTTACTACAAGTTTACGTGTAATAATATCTAGTTGTCATTGCTATCTTGACAAGAGTGAGTCTAGGCCGCTGTCTCCGATCTCTTCCTTATGTGTACCTTCGAAAAACTAGGTCACAAGGAAACCAAGACGTGATAAATACTTGCCCTCTACCTGCCCTCCATGGAGTCGACAAAGGCTCACATCTAATGGTCGGTAAACTCTGTCCAGTAATCGTGTTGCCAAAGCACTATGATGAATTGGCTAAAGGGCACAGTGTTGCCTTGAGGTGCTTGAGGGAAAACCGGTGGTGGGACTATTATATCTATTTATTCATGCAGAAAACTTCCTCGTGAGAGAGAGCAGATGTTGCAAACATGCATATGATTCATAAGGTACTAAAAGGGCGCAGATTACAAAAGATGGAATTAAAAAATATTTCCCACAAATATCAGGGTTCTGTCCCAAAAAATCTACTATAGTGTATTTTCATTTGCTTATTTCTCGTCCGTCAAGTTGACCTATATTTTTTTGTACACTTCTAGGTAATGAAGCAGATCCACCGTGAAGTCGTCCTGATGTTATGGGGAGCGGTGGTCATCCAACTGATATGTACGTTTCTCTCTTTCATTCGTTTGCCGTTTCAACGTTCAAGACATAGGTGTTTGACTTGATAGACAGTTAAACTAAGCACGCTGGCAGAACGTACTGCGCCTGCGCGAAATCCGTAATGTATTATGCATAGCACTTCGGCAGAACGTCTCATATAAGGTTGAATTCGCGTATATAAGGTTGACATCCCGTCTGTAGTACGCAAAGAGAGGCATCATCACTAGATATCGATAGGCAATGTTTAGAGTTAGGTTAGATGTAACAAGTCGTTCAGTGTAATGTAGCCAGCTGCCGCCGTGCAACGTGCCTGCGAAGCTGGTGTGTTACGCCGAAGGGCCGTTATACTGTCCATACAGATACAGATACAGATACGCATGTGAAAATATTTGGGACATACAATAAAAAAGTGACATGGTGTACACCACCGTCGTTACCACGTCCACACAGGTGACCGGGCTGCCGCGAACGACAACGAAGATTCCGACAACATCACAGCGGACAAAGCAACCTCTACAAGGATTCAGAAGACAACAGCTGGGGCGGACCTGGAAAATGTGGTCATCACCACTGAGTTTGTCAACACGACAGCGATTGAAAAGGGCCCGATAAACTCCTTGAAGCTCGGCAAACCCGTGGACAGCGATGAAAAGGGGATCGGTAAGATTTTGCGTTTTATAAAATACAAAACAGGTCTTCTTCCCGTGGCATAGTAAGTTTCCGTGACAAACTTTTGAAACTAAAGGGAATAGTTGCTAGCCTTAGCCCCTGGTTTCTCAATTTTCGTCTCTGAGCAGGTACCAGTTCGTGAAGTGGGTTATCTGGTTTAAGCAAATAAATAAACCAATGATTCATTCATTCAAAATGCCATGCACCTTGGACCATCTTCAACTACAATGTTGAAAGTTGAAACTATATCTTATGACGGTTGTTCTGTCCATCTTCCTACAGGGAATAAAGCCGCCCCAGTAGGACACAAGTTGATCCTGGTAGCCGATCCAGACGACAAGTCGATAAGTCGGTTCACCACAGCTGATGACATCACCATTCAGTACACTCGCTACACCGTCAATGAAAATAACGACAGACCAATAGCAGTTGAATACGATCAGAAAGTAAGATACCAATACATGGTGTTCAAAACCATACTGTGCTGTACGTTAGGTTAGAGTAAGAATCGCTAAGAGTTATGCCAAAATGCAGAGTTAATGCACGGTTGCCTTTGGAAAATTAAAGAGTGGCAAGACGGCATCCTAAGTAAAACAATGGTCTACTGGTGTTTTCTTTCTTTCCTCTGTTTGTTTGTCACTGGCTCACAAACGTTTTGCTGGTTTTAATGGCTAGATATTGTCTTCATTTATTTCTTGTCATATTGTCCCTTTCCTTCATTCTATTTTTCTGGAATAGCTCTTTATGTTTTAAGTTCTGTCAACAATCCATAAACTTATTAGCCCGGGTACAATCCTGGTTAGTTTACGTCCGCTCCCACAATCGTACTATCCTGGTTAGTTTACGTCCGCTCCCACAATCGTACTATCCTGGTTAGTTTACGTCAGCTTCCACAGTCGTACTATCCTGGTTAGGCCATGTTGATTTGATTATATGGATGACATCCTCTGGGTACCCCAAAACTGATGCGAGCGTGCGAATAAAAAAAAAGTTTGGCAAAAAAAAAAAAAGTTGCCTTCATTATGAAATCTACGTAGTCATGAAGGTTGAACAAATGGCTAAACACACAGATTATGGTATGGCGAATAATAGACTCTTCATTTTCATTTCTTCACAATTTCTTCTTCCTTTGGAATTGATTTTAGTATTCTACGATATTAGTATAGTTTTCCAATATTTTTTTCTATTTACGGCATATATTTGCTCATTTTGCAGCTGCTTTGTACGATTTCCAGTATGGTCGAAAACTTTTTTTTTTTTTTGGAAACGAACGAAAATTGATGCGCGCGCGGATGTCATCCATATAATCAAATCAACATGGCCTTAGTTTACGTCCGCTCCCACAGTTGCTACCGACCAACCATTGTAGCGACAGTGAGAGCGGACGTAAACTAACCAGGATGGTACCCAGGCTATAAACGCATTACCCTTCGACTGCTCATAGTGATGGTAACTTAACTTAACTAGTACATAACTACAGTTTCATAAGGCTAACCTAACTAATACACGAGTGGGTGGCTAGTATGGGAATGAGATTTTACAAAGAATTTCTAATGTTTATACAGTCTTTGATATATATCCCCACATGTATGTACACCATGTAGGATTTGTCAGATGTCATTATGTATCTGACTTTGCTTTTATCCACCACACAGGAGGATTTCATCTACTGGACCAGTGTGAACGGACCAAACAGTCTGGTAGCCCGTGCTCCCTACGAGTTCGGCTCGGGACTGAGACTTGACGGACAACAAGCATCAGGTTCTGCAGAATTCTTCATTACTTAACCAGTATCATCTCCAATTGAACGCTATCAGATTGTTTAAAAGTGAAAAAAAAATAAAAGGTAGTCCCGTAGCCTTTTTGAGGCGATAGGGGCAGTGGGTTGTTAATCCACTGTGTCTAGGTCACGGTATTGGAAGACGGAGCCAATCCCTCTCCTTCCAAGGAGCGAGCAAAGTAGTGTCAGGAATGCAAGGAATTGAACCCGTAACTTCTTGATCTCGTATCCGCTCGCCTAACCATTCGACCATTCGACGCTACTAAACAGATTGTTACTATGGTCACAAATATCCCGTGAATGGGGATTCGATCTTTCGAGACAAAATGTAGATCTTGCTTTGTGGAATGTTTTCGTCATACAGTTTAAGTTTTCTGTCAAACGTAGTCGTTCTTGCGTGTTCCAGTTCCTGACGGCATCGCAGTGGACGGCATTTCCAGGAACCTGTACTGGACAGACACCGGTATAAACCGGATCATCGTCTCCCGCCTGGACGGCAGCTTCAGGAAGACCCTCATCACCCAGGGGCTGGACGAACCCAGGGCGATCGTAGTGGACCCTAACGCAGGGTAAGTACACACTCAGAGCAACACAAATAAAAGAAAAGACACTCACCATGGCATGCGTATTAGCGACCGACTCTTCGTTCCATGAAAGTACTTCCTGTTTCGTAATACAGATCTAAAAATCCTACAACCTCTTCCCGTGTAGTTGGATGTACTGGTACAGTCTCTGATTCTAACATTAAAACCTCTTCCAATGTAGTTACATGTACTGGACCGACTGGGGAAACCCATCTAAGATTGAGCGTGCGCGAATGGATGGCACCCAGAGGTCGGTCATTGTCAACGTCGGACTGGGACACTGGCCCAACGGTCTTGCCTTAGACGCAGCAGGTCAGTGTGATGTTTGTCATGCATAAGCCGGGTGAACATATACTGCCTGGGCACTGCGAGGATTACTAAAATGGTTGTACGAAATCTATAGTGTCAATTTTATAGTCAATCTTCAGTCAATATTGACCATGGTAAAATCCTAGTTGATATCAGCCTTACAGCTTCGGCTATGGCTGGACAGTCCTATACAAGAATGGCAGTCTATGCCACATAGGGCACATCTGTAAGCTGACTCAGGTCTGTTGCATGCAACGTTCCTTTCTCCGGATTCGCTTCTCTTCTGTGCAGTGCATCAGTCTGGCTTCTCCTGATTTCAGCTGCCTGGACAGTGTGAACCTCCGACTTGGTCGGTCATTGGCAAGGTCCTCCCAGTGCTCAGACTGTGTCAATGTCAAGAGCCTGGCGTATCATTGTTTCAGACAAACCCTAAACTGACTCTCATTTGCAACAGAAGTATGTATTTACCTAGTTTGACACAATTTCTGCATCATATAGTAAACCGGCTGTACTGGTGTAATGGTGCTACTGGCGAGATCTGGACCTCGGGGGTGACTGGCAGCAACCCAAGCCCAACATTGCTGCTGACACATTCCATCGGTGACTTAGCTGCCCACCTGTTCGGAATTGCTGTAGATGAGACCTATCTCTACTGGACAGCGTGGAATGCAAAGGGCATACACAGGTACACAATTTGCCACATATGTCGTGTGGAGAATCACAGAAAGCAAATATTTGTGTTCTCTAGAGAGAGATAAAGCCGGAGAGAGACAGAGAGAGAGAGAGAGAGAGAGAAAGAGAGAGATAAATATATATATATATATATATATATATAAATATGCACACAACAGTTAAGAAGATTTTTTTCCTGTTGCAGGATAAGCAAGTCCTTGCAGGGATACGTTACGATCAATGCTCCGCACTTCCAGAGATTGCATGGCATCGACGTATCGACAAACTCCGGTACCCCAAGTCAACCAAATGGTCAGTCTTATTTAAGATCGACACCGACAGTTTGTGACCTTGTATGTGGAAGTTTTAATGTGATTTTTTTTGGGTAACACGGTCATCACAGCTATCACTAATGTTTACTTTGTTTGTCTCTGGGTACAGCCTGCTCGACGTCTAACGGGAACTGTGCCCAGCTGTGTCTTCCCGTCCCCGGCGGAGGACGGACCTGCGCCTGTCAGGATGGATGGAGCCTTGGGTGGGATGGACAGTCCTGCCATCGTGAGAAATACCTACTCAATGTATACTAGGGAGGGGGTATCTAAATCTTGCACCCAAATCCTAATCACCCCAGATGAATCATTTCTCTCTGGTAGGTCTGGAGAAGATTCCCATTATAGCTTAGAACATTTCGCTTGTACTGCTTTTTCTACATCGCAGAAACTCAGAGGCGAGAAATTGTTTAATATATAAAATAGAATACACGGAATTTGATGCATATTGATGTACCCGTGATTACGGCATAAATAAATACCTTAAAGGATGACATATTTTAGGTACACAACTGCAACATTCATGGGATTTTCTATATAGTCAGTATTTCTAACAAACTAGAGCATAATTGCAAGTATACAACAAACACTGCACGAAATAAGGGATTTACCAAATTTACGTGGGGTATGTAAATGCCTGGTAAATGTGACATATAATATTTACCCACAAATACCAAATATTTACCCGGTAAATATGTGTAAATATAAGGTAAATACGTGGTAAATGTATTTTATGTGTAAATGTTAGGTAAATACATGGTAAATGTATATACCACTCTGATGAGCTGAGAAAAAATAGTTATGTCAATCTTACTCTCAAGAGCTTATCTGGGGCTTTCCAAGGCAGACACCAGGCAAATCCAATGTAAAAACCCCGGATAAGCTCTTATCCGGGGCTTACATATAAACCCATGATAAAAGCCCCGGATAAGCTCTTATCCGGGGCTTACATATAAACCCATGACAAAAGCCCCGGATAAGCTCTTATCCGGGGCTTACATATAAACCCGGGACAAAAGCCCGGATAAGCTCTTATCCGGGGCTTACATATAAACCCGGGATAAAAGCCCCGGATAAGCTCTTATCCGGGGCTTACATAAAAACCCATGATAAAAGCCCCGGATAAGCCCTTATCCGGGGCTTACATATAAACCAATGACAAAAGCCCCGGATAAGCTCTTATCCGGGGCTTACATATAAACCCAGGACAAAAGCCCCGGATAAGCTCTTATCCGGGGCTTACATATAAACCCGGGATAAAAGCCCCGGATAAGCCCTTATCCGGGGCTTACAGACAAACCCATGACAAAAGCCCCGGATAAGCTCTTATCCGGGGCTTACATATAAACCCGGGACAAAAGCCCCGGATAAGCTCTTATTCGGGGCTTACATATAAACCCGGGATAAAAGCCCCGGATAAGCTCTTATCCGGGGCTTACATATAAACCCGGGACAAAAGCCCCGGATAAGCTTTTATCCGTGGCTTACATATAAACCCATGATAAAAGCCCCGGATAAGCCCTTATCCGGGGCTTACATATAAACCCAGGACAAAAGCCCCGGATAAGCTCTTATCCGGGGCTTACATATAAACCCGGGATAAAAGCCCCGGATAAGCTCTTATCCGGGGCTTACATATAAACCCAGGACAAAAGCCCCGGATAAGCTCTTATCCGGGGCTTACATATAAACCCATGATAAAAGCCCCGGATAAGCCCTTATCCGGGGCTTACATATAAACCCAGGACAAAAGCCCCGGATAAGCTCTTATCCGGGGCTTACATATAAACCCGGGATAAAAGCCCCGGATAAGCTTTTATCCGGGGCTTACATATAAACCCAGGACAAAAGCCCCGGATAAGCCCTTATCCGGGGCTTACATATAAGCCCATGACAAAAGCCCCGGATAAGCTCTTATCCGGGGCTTACATATAAACCTGGGACAAAAGCCCCGGATAAGCTCTTATCCGGGGCTTACATATAAACCCGGGACAAAAGCCCCGGATAAGCTCTTATCCGGGGCTTACATATAAACCCGGGACAAAAGCCCCGGATAAGCCCTTATCCGGGGCTTACATATAAACCCAGGACAAAAGCCCCGGATAAGCTCTTATCCGGGACATATAAACCCGGGACAAAAGCCCCGGATAAGCTCTTATCCGGGGCTTACATATAAACCCGGGATAAAAGCCCCGGATAAGCTCTTATCCGGGGCTTACATATAAACCCATGATAAAAGCCCCGGATAAGCCCTTATCCGGGGCTTACATATAAACCCAGGATAAAAGCCCCGGATAAGCCCTTATCCGGGGCTTACATATAAACCCGGGATAAAAGCCCCGGACAAGCCCTTATCCGGGGCTTACAGACAGACTTGGTATAAAAGCCCCGGATAAGCTCTTATCCGGGGCTTACATATAAACCCAGGATAAAAGCCCCGGATAAGCCCTTATCCGGGGCTTACAGACAAACTAGGTATGAAAGCCCCGGATAAGCTCTTATCCAGGGCTTACAGACAAACCTGGCTTATAACTTTGTGCATTTTAAAACCTTACTCTTTAAATCAGACTGAGAATGGCACAATATTTATAACCCATATATGTAGCATCTCTATGAGGTTTCTTAAGTAGCTGTAGTAAACTCACACATCACATACACATTTCATAATGTATAAAGTGTAACAGCTTTTAATCACATATTAGTCTTACAACCACACATAAAGTGACATGAAAGTATGGGTAACATAAGAAAAGCCTAGTTTTACACTAAATAAAGCAAAGAAAGTAACATCTTCATCACTACAAACATCACTCTTGTAATATGAAGTGGCTGAATTCACTCACTCACTCACTCTCACTCTCTCCCATAGCTGAATTCACTAGAAAATGCCAAACTTGAATCTAGTATGTCCTGGAAATTAAACAACTGATCCTACCAAGGAGGTTATACGGAGTATCGGGGTCAGCCTGAGGTCAAATTATCTAGGTCAACATCCGGGTGACCAGTGACCTAGCTCTCATTGGCCAGCTAGCGTACGCATGCGTACTGTGTTGGCGGTTGGAATAACCGTTGCTCAGGCCAGAAAGCGGAGAACCACAGAATCAGGCGTTTACAACGCTAATTCTGCGCGATACATGGCGTCACCAGAGTCTACCATGATCAAACATCGATGTTGGAAGGCTTGAGAGTCGAGGGGAGATGTGATGTCAATTCCAACGCACGGAAATCCGAATAGGGACGTTAGATTGCTTCGTCGCCCCCCTCCCCCTTTTCCCGGGGAGTCCGGCTGGCAGCAAAACAACAACGAAACATGAACAGTCCTTCGGTAAGTACAAAAGTAGTATGTATTAGAAAATGATGCTTTTGAAAAGAAAACTAGATTCAGTTAACGTTACTGTGCCTGTCTTGTTTTTGATGTCTTCGCCAGAAACAAATATATGAAATGTCTCCAACTATCTTCCTCTCCCCATAATTTATAGATACATAATTTGTACAAGGTTTTTGTCTTTGTTGTAGAGGAAATAATTCGCTAGTAACTTGTTCATACTTCCCAACGATCGATAAACATTTCTTTACAGTACAGTACATGACCATTTGTGTTTTGATGAAAAGAGGGACCAGTGAAAAAATTTAAAAAATTACATTTGTTTAGTAAAACCAAATATCATCGGTAAAACCTCCCAAAATTTGTATTTAGTTACAGCTGAGTTGTCAATACATGTATAATATATCTGGTAAAAATTTAGATCAAGTTATATGTTACATATGTATATTGTGGATGCTTCAGGTTAGTTTTCTGACAATTGTAATTATGCGATACAGTTTGTCACCTTTGTCATTCTTTCCCTTTTATATACCTCCAGGATGTACTGCTCCAGTAGATACTTCCTTCCAAAATGCAGCAGAGGTTGTAAGGAGGACAGTCGGGAACAAGGCAAGCAACTGCCAGAAGTTCTCAGTTTCCAAGTACACCTGACTCCTGCTACAGGCTCCTTAGGTAAGACCACAACCCTACATACTCATCAGCATTACCACACTTTAGTATAGAGTTGTGTTCCTAAACAAATTTCATGGACAGGTCAGAACCTGTACCTGAGCTGAAGGGTGCCGATGTTGATGATTAGAGCTGTGTTGGTACAATCCAGCACGGTACTAGTAAAATCGATTAGGTACAAGTCCAAAATACTGAAACGCTGGTATACCGGTACTGGACCGGAATGGACCTAAATGAACCTACACATGCCATTGTGCATATTGAAGCGACAAGTCCAACCACTATTTGAACAGAGAGGTCAAGTACATGGCTGGACCTGTACCTAAACCTGTGTACCTGTACCTAAAATTTGTTTAAGTACACATGATCTGATGATGATGACTGCATACTGTTTGGTTCGCAAAGTCTGATTAACTTGGGCTTAACAGCATATAGATTGTATATGTTTGTAATAATATAAATGCTGTCTTGAAGCAAGTTAGTACTTTTGTAATGTCATAATCATGTGACATGTTTCTTAGTGATGTGAATCAATGTTTAATGATACTTTTGTTTTATCAGACAGGAACTGACTCTGAAGAAGGACTCCAAACCAACACCAAGACGTCCAACATGCAGATACAGAAGAGACAGCCTTACCCAGGGTGCATGGCAGCAGTGGAGTCAGATGTTGATAGGAATGGGGAGAAGATTCTACAGCATAATGCACAAAAGTTAACAGTGTAGTGTGCCAGGGTGGTCAGTTTTGACAGAGATCATAAGTTTACTGTCTTTTCGATGTTTTATTTTCACAAACGATTACTTTGTTTTTGTATCTGATTGCTGTTAGACTTAGAATATTGGCCACAAACTAGTAAGACTTTCATAGCCTAACCAGAATATGTAAAAAAATATAATCCAGTTACGATCTCCAGTGATTATGATGATAGTGACACATTTTACATTGTGTCAGAAAACCATCACTGATGTTGTTGGAAAAGTGTGAAACAATGCAAGCACCACTGAATGTTGACCCACATATCGAAGTTCAGTTTCCCTTGTTATGTTAATGTTTCTTTGAATAGTTTTCAAGTTTTTTTTTTATCATACAGGTGCGTGATAATAAAACACAGACTACATGTTGCCAGTGACAAGTTTTTCTGGTACATGGTAAACCATATAGGTGTATAGTTTCTCAAAGGCTGTTTGTTGGTATAGAATGATATACATGCATGTATTTAGGTTGTGTCTGCTGATATTCTGCATGCTAATGTTATTATTGTGTTAAATGCCATTCATGACAAATGCTGCTTGTAATAATTTACTGTGTGTATTCCCTATTGTATGTATATATGTGTGTGTTGTTAATACAGCACATTGATCATTTGAAAATTATATTTGTAAGAAAACTTGTATAAATTGTATGTGGTAAAACTTTTAATGTCTATTTGCATACCTTTTAGAAAAGGTAACTGCCAATTAATGTTTTTATGCTTATCAAATAAATATTTCTGAGTTCTGCCCAGAACCCATTTCTTGTGCTTGTGACTCAGGGCAGTGATACAACGTGATCGGCTAACTATAAGTTAAATGTGGGTAAAGGGGGTAAATATGGCAAATCGTTCTGGTAAGGGCATGTACGCGTAAATACGGGTAAATTCAACTAAATGTCAAAAATACACCGCTCGGTAAATATGGGTAAATGCCTGAAATGCATGTGAGAAATACCCTATATGGTAAATCTTGCTAAATATATGTGAGAAATACCGCGTACGGTAAATCTCGCTAAATACGTATTTACACGAAACCGGTAAATGTGGGTAAATAAGGCAAACATTACCAGCTATAACATGCTGGTAAATGCCGGGTAAATCTGCACATTTACCGACGGGTAAATGTTGGTAAATCACCGGTAAATGTAACCTTTACCCGGCTTTACATCACATTTACCCTTGTGGTAAATCCCACTTTTCGTGCAGTGAAAGTCACAGTGTATTAGGTGGCAAATGTACATGTAGACCATTTCTGTATCCAGTAAGTAGAAATCTTGTACCATAACAAAATTATCATATGACAAATGTTACCGTTTCTTGGGTACTGCAACATTTCATTCTGTTCTTGTTCTTTTCAGTCTGTGGCGACAACAGTCACTACAACACTTGTAACGGCCACTGCCAGCCGACATGTGAGAACCTCTCACCGATATGCCCAATGGTCTGCAGAGCGGGCTGCCGATGTGATACCGGATTCGCTTTGCACGATGGGAAATGTATTCCCGTGCGCGACTGTGAGGGAATACCTGCAGGTGAGTGGGTCACATATGTTAACGACAGGCTTGCCGGTTGACTTCATTTCTTAAGATCTTCTGCCTGTTTGGCACGATAATGCTATATACAATTTTACATCAATAGCACATTGTTAAGATTTTTGGCAGTTGTCGTACATTTTATGTTGAAATAACTTCCGAAAGGTATTGCTACAATGCCATCTTGTACAATGCATCGAAAGCATTTGCTAGTTCTCTGCTCAACTATTTCTTAGTCTAATGATTTGACCCTTGGGACACCACAAGATCTGACAACCAGTTTTCTCCACCCTTCTCGGTTTTCTGTTCTTCTCCTTAGTGTCTTGCAGTTCCATTCTCTGATGTTATCCTTCCATCTTTTCCGTTGGCTTCCCCTCTTTCTTTCTCCCTGGACTCTTCCTTGCATGATCGTTTTCACTTGTCCCGATGACTGTGACACAAAGCCATGCGGCTTAAGTTTCCATTTCTTTACTGTGGTTAGAATGTCTTCGTATAGACCTATGTATTGCTTTACTCTATCTGTTCTGCACTTCATCATTTGAGGTGGGTCTCTGTATGTGATTTATAGAGTCTTCCAGAAGCATTTCATCTCCATGATCTGTACACGCAGGTGACCCGGAAGCGCCTCAGCTTCAGCTTGATATCACTGTCTTTCCAGAGGCCTTAATGTTGTCTGTAGCGCTGTTGTCTGTGCTATATCTTGAAGTGGATCTATGGTTTCCTGTTTCGAATTCGTTCTTTTATTAAAACCCAATGTTCTGCCAAAATGATTCTACTGTTTCTGGCGGTTACATACTCATGATAAAATAATTATTCTCTCCAGCCTGTGACTCAAACCCTTGTCAAAATGGCGGCCAGTGTCGAGATGAGGATAGCTCTTACACTTGCTATTGTCTACCCGGCTTTAGCGGAGACAACTGTGAAACCAATAATAACGAGTGTGCATCCAACCCATGTCAAAATGACGGCCAATGTGTTGATGGGGTCAACTCTTACACCTGTAACTGTCCAGCTGGCTTCAGCGGAAACAACTGCCAAACCAACGACAACGAGTGCGCATCCGATCCATGTCAAAATGGCGGCCAATGTGTCGATGGGGTCAACTCTTACACCTGCAACTGCCTAGCTGGCTTCAGTGGAGTCAACTGCCAGACCAATAACGATGATTGCACACCCAACCCATGTCAAAATGGCGGCCAATGTGTCGATGGGATCAACTCTTACACCTGTAACTGTCCGGCTGGCTTCAGTGGAGTCAACTGTGAAATCAATGACAACGAGTGCGCATCCAATCCATGTCAAAATGGCGGCCAATGCATCGATGGGATCAACTCATACACCTGTAACTGTCCGACTAGCTTCAGTAGAGTCAACTGTGAAATCAATGACAAAGAGTGCGCATCCAATCCATGTCAAAATGGCGGCCAATGCATCGATGGGATCAACTCGTACACCTGTAACTGTCCAGCTGGCTTCAGCGGAAACAACTGCGAAATCAACGACAATGAGTGCGCATCCAATCCATGTCAAAATGGCGGGCAATGTGTCGATGGGATCAACTCTTACACCTGTAACTGTCTACCCGGCTTCAGTGGAGTCAACTGTGGCACCAATGACGATGATTGCACACCCAACCCATGTCAAAATGGCGGCCAATGTGTCGATGGGGTCAACTCGTACACCTGTAATTGTCCACCCGGCTTCAGTGGAGTCAACTGTGGCACCAATGACGATGATTGCACACTCAACCCATGTCAAAATGGCGGCCAATGTGTCGATGGGATCAACTCTTACACCTGTAACTGTCCAGCTGGCTTCAGTGGAGTCAACTGTGGCACCAATGACGACGATTGCACACCCAACCCATGTCAAAATGGCGGCCAATGCATCGATGGGATCAACTCTTACACCTGTAATTGTCCCGCTGGATTCAGTGGAGACAACTGTGAAATCAATGACAACGAGTGCGCATCCAATCCATGTCAAAATGGCGGCCAATGCATCGATGGGATCAACTCGTACACCTGTAATTGTCCCGCTGGATTCAGTGGAGACAACTGTGAAATCAATGACGACGAGTGCGCATCCAATCCATGTCAAAATGGCGGCCAATGTCAAGACGGGGTCAACTCTTACACCTGTAACTGTCCACCCGGCTTCAGCGGAGACAACTGTGAAATTAATGACAACGAGTGCGCATCCAATCCATGTCAAAATGACGGCAGATGTGTCGATGGGGTCAGCTCTTACACCTGTAACTGTCCGGCTGGATTCAGCGGAGACAACTGTGAAACCAATAACGATGATTGCACACCCAATCCATGTCAAAATGGCGGCCAATGTGTCGATGGGGTCAACTCGTACACCTGTAACTGTCAAGCTGGCTTCAGTGGAGTCAACTGTGGCACCAATGACGATGATTGCACACCCAACCCATGTCAAAATGGCGGCCAATGTGTCGATGGGGTAAACTCCTATACCTGTAGCTGTCCAGCTGGCTTTAGCGGAAACAACTGCGAAATCAACGACAATGAGTGCGCATCCAATCCATGTCAAAATGGCGGCAGATGTGTCGATGGGGTCAACTCTTACACCTGTAACTGTCAAGCTGGCTTCAGTGGAGTCAACTGTGGCACCAATGACGATGATTGCACCCCCAATCCATGTCAAAATGGCGGCCAATGTGTCGATGGGGTCAACTCGTACACCTGTAACTGTCCAGCTGGCTTCAGCGGAAACAACTGCCAAACCAACGACAACGAGTGCGCATCCAACCCATGTCAAAATGGCGGTCAATGTGTCGATGGTGTCCAGTCCTACACCTGTAACTGTCCAGCTGGCTTCAGTGGAGTCAACTGTGAAATCAATGACGACGAGTGCGCATCAAATCCATGTCTACATGGCGGCGATTGTGTCGATGGGATCAACTCTTACACCTGTCACTGTAATTCAAGATTTTTCTACGGGGACAACTGTCAATGGTATATGAATGATTGCAGAAAAACATTCGATTGGGACCACTACTGTGAAAATGGTGGTGAATGTGTCGATAGGGGCTACTTTTTCAGCTGTGACTGTCCGGCTGGCACCAGCGGAGAATGGTGTGAAATCAATGACGATGATTGCACACCCAACCCATGTCAAAATGGCGGCCAATGTGTCGATGGGGTCAACTCGTACACCTGTAACTGTCCACCCGGCTTCAGTGGAGTCAACTGTGGCACCAATGACGATGATTGCACACCCAACCCATGTCAAAATGGCGGCCAATGTGTCGATGGGGTCAACTCGTACACCTGTAACTGTCCACCCGGCTTCAGTGGAGTCAACTGTGGCACCAATGACGATGATTGCACAGCCAACCCATGTCAAAATGGCGGCCAATGTGTCGATGGGGTCAACTCTTACACCTGTAACTGTCCACCCGGCTTCAGTGGAGTCAACTGTGGCACCAATGACGATGATTGCACAGCCAACCCATGTCAAAATGGCGGCCAATGTGTCGATGGGATCAACTCTTACACCTGTAACTGTCCAGCTGGCTTCAGTGGAGTCAACTGTGGCACCAATGACGACGATTGCACACCCAACCCATGTCAAAATGGCGGCCAATGTGTCGATGGGGTCAACTCTTACACCTGTAATTGTCCATCCGGCTTCAGCGGAGACAACTGTGGCACCAATGACAACGAGTGCGCATCCAATCCATGTCAAAATGGCGGCCAATGCATCGATGGGATCAACTCATACACCTGTAACTGTCCGGCTGGCTTCAGTGGAGTCAACTGTGAAATCAATGACAACGAGTGCGCATCCAATCCATGTCAAAATGGCGGCCAATGCATCGATGGGATCAACTCATACACCTGTAACTGTCCGGCTGGCTTCAGTGGAGTCAACTGTGAAATCAATGACAACGAGTGCGCATCCAATCCATGTCAAAATGGCGGCCAATGCATCGATGGGATCAACTCATACACCTGTAACTGTCCGGCTGGCTTCAGTGGAGTCAACTGTGAAATCAATGACAACGAGTGCGCATCCTATCCATGTCAAAATGGCGGGCAATGTGTCGATGGGATCAACTCTTACACCTGTAACTGTCTACCCGGCTTCAGTGGTGTCAACTGTGGCACCAATGACGATGATTGCACACCCAACCCATGTCAAAATGGCGGCCAATGTGTCGATGGGGTCAACTCGTACACCTGTAATTGTCCACCCGGCTTCAGTGGAGTCAACTGTGGCACCAATGACGATGATTGCACACTCAACCCATGTCAAAATGGCGGCCAATGTGTCGATGGGATCAACTCTTACACCTGTAACTGTCCAGCTGGCTTCAGTGGAGTCAACTGTGGCACCAATGACGACGATTGCACACCCAACCCATGTCAAAATGGCGGCCAATGCATCGATGGGATCAACTCTTACACCTGTAATTGTCCCGCTGGATTCAGTGGAGACAACTGTGAAATCAATGACAACGAGTGCGCATCCAATCCATGTCAAAATGGCGGCCAATGCATCGATGGGATCAACTCGTACACCTGTAATTGTCCCGCTGGATTCAGTGGAGACAACTGTGAAATCAATGACGACGAGTGCGCATCCAATCCATGTCAAAATGGCGGCCAATGTCAAGACGGGGTCAACTCTTACACCTGTAACTGTCCACCCGGCTTCAGCGGAGACAACTGTGAAATTAATGACAACGAGTGCGCATCCAATCCATGTCAAAATGACGGCAGATGTGTCGATGGGGTCAACTCTTACACCTGTAACTGTCCGGCTGGATTCAGCGGAGACAACTGTGAAACCAATAACGATGATTGCACACCCAATCCATGTCAAAATGGCGGCAGATGTGTCGATGGGGTCAACTCGTACACCTGTAACTGTCAAGCTGGCTTCAGTGGAGTCAACTGTGGCACCAATGACGATGATTGCACACCCAACCCATGTCAAAATGGCGGCCAATGTGTCGATGGGGTAAACTCCTATACCTGTAGCTGTCCAGCTGGCTTTAGCGGAAACAACTGCGAAATCAACGACAATGAGTGCGCATCCAATCCATGTCAAAATGGCGGCAGATGTGTCGATGGGGTCAACTCTTACACCTGTAACTGTCAAGCTGGCTTCAGTGGAGTCAACTGTGGCACCAATGACGATGATTGCACCCCCAATCCATGTCAAAATGGCGGCCAATGTGTCGATGGGGTCAACTCGTACACCTGTAACTGTCCAGCTGGCTTCAGCGGAAACAACTGCCAAACCAACGACAACGAGTGCGCATCCAACCCATGTCAAAATGGCGGTCAATGTGTCGATGGTGTCCAGTCCTACACCTGTAACTGTCCAGCTGGCTTCAGTGGAGTCAACTGTGAAATCAATGACGACGAGTGCGCATCAAATCCATGTCTACATGGCGGCGATTGTGTCGATGGGATCAACTCTTACACCTGTCACTGTAATTCAAGATTTTTCTACGGGGACAACTGTCAATGGTATATGAATGATTGCAGAAAAACATTCGATTGGGACCACTACTGTGAAAATGGTGGTGAATGTGTCGATAGGGGCTACTTTTTCAGCTGTGACTGTCCGGCTGGCACCAGCGGAGAATGGTGTGAAATCAATGACGATGATTGCACACCCAACCCATGTCAAAATGGCGGCCAATGTGTCGATGGGGTCAACTCGTACACCTGTAACTGTCCACCCGGCTTCAGTGGAGTCAACTGTGGCACCAATGACGATGATTGCACACCCAACCCATGTCAAAATGGCGGCCAATGTGTCGATGGGGTCAACTCGTACACCTGTAACTGTCCACCCGGCTTCAGTGGAGTCAACTGTGGCACCAATGACGATGATTGCACAGCCAACCCATGTCAAAATGGCGGCCAATGTGTCGATGGGGTCAACTCTTACACCTGTAACTGTCCACCCGGCTTCAGTGGAGTCAACTGTGGCACCAATGACGATGATTGCACAGCCAACCCATGTCAAAATGGCGGCCAATGTGTCGATGGGATCAACTCTTACACCTGTAACTGTCCAGCTGGCTTCAGTGGAGTCAACTGTGGCACCAATGACGACGATTGCACACCCAACCCATGTCAAAATGGCGGCCAATGTGTCGATGGGGTCAACTCTTACACCTGTAATTGTCCATCCGGCTTCAGCGGAGACAACTGTGGCACCAATGACAACGAGTGCGCATCCAATCCATGTCAAAATGGCGGCCAATGTGTCGATGGGGTCAACTCTTACACCTGTAACTGTCCAGCTGGCTTCAGCGGAAACAACTGTGAAATCAACGACAATGAGTGCGCATCCAACCCATGTCAAAATGGCGGCCAATGTGTCGATGGGGTCAACTCTTACACCTGCAATTGTCCTGCTGGATTCAGCGGAGACAACTGTGAAACCAATGACGATGAATGCACACCCAACCCATGTCAAAATGGCGGCAGATGTGTGGATGCAGTCAACTCTTACACCTGTAACTGTACAGCTGGCTTCAGCGGAAACAACTGCGAAATCAACGACAACGAGTGCGCATCCAATCCCTGTCAAAATGGCGGCCAATGTGTGGATGGAGTCAACTCTTACACCTGTAACTGTACAGCTGGCTTCAGTGGAGTCAACTGTGGCACCAATGACCATGATTGCACACCCAATCCATGTCAAAATGGCGGCCAATGTGTCGATGGGGTCAACTCTTACACCTGTGACTGTCCGGCTGGATTTAGCGGAGACAACTGTGGAAGCAATGACAACGAGTGCGCATCCAACCCCTGTCAAAATGGCGGCCAATGTGTCGATGGGGTCAACTCTTACACCTGTGAGTGTCCAGCTGGCTTCAGTGGAGAGCACTGTGAAGTTAGTGCCACAACAACTGCACAGACGATTGTTACAACTGTTCCTCAGGCTACTGGTACAAGCAGTGGTGTGTAACTTTTCTTCTTTTTATTATTGAATTCCTTGGCAACAAATTTAATTCCTCTGGAAACTAGGTTAATGATAAATACACAGGGAAAGTTTGCTACAGAAAATTGTCTTTAGATAGTACATCGTGTTGGAAGAACATGGTCTTCGAATAGGTTTGGTTTTGTTCATTTGCACATTTTGCACATATAACTGTTATATCTGATATCGGATTCACTTATGCTGATTAAAGTCTCTATGCCGTTTATTTTCTATATACAACAGTTCCTACAGTGCAAGTATCTAAAAGTTAGCTCTACAGCTGTAGATTGGATGAGCATTGAACTGACTGCTTCCTTTGCAGTGTGTGAACCCGGATGGTACCACCATGAGGGGAAGTGCTACCGCCTCCTTGAAAACCAGTCCACCTACAGCGAAGCTGCCCGCTCCTGCGCTGAGCTGGACGTCTACGGGCAGCTGGCCGTGGTGAAGCGGCCGAGCACGCACCAATTCCTGCTGGACTATATCCAACGTATCGGCGGGGGTTCTCCGTGGATAGGAATAGACGACGGCACTGCAGAGGGTGTATGGAAGTAAGTTTTCTTTTCTAAGCCTCCTTTATATAACAGAAATAAAACTTGCTTTTGGTCGGTAAAGCGGTAAGGTTGGTATCCATGTATCCATCTTTGTTCATTGTCTCGTTCTTAAGGTACAGCGACGGTGATCTTGTCAGCGATCCTTTCAACGAGTGGGCGGACGGAACTTGGAACAGCAGAAGGAAAGACTGTGTGCGCATGAGTGAAATCTTCGGGTACCATTGGCAGCCCGTGCCGTGCAACACAAGATCGTCATACATCTGCGAGTATTGTGAGTGTGTCTTTTATCGACTGCTGTTAATGCATTACTTTGCTGCACGCACTTTACACTTTTCGTATCTCAATGTTTGTAACTCCTTGTTTTTCTTGGATGGCCAGATTCATTACTTAATCGTAATAAGCTAAAACTTATTTCAAATATTTTTCTTTTTTCAGCTCCTTTGCCTCCTACAGATGTTCCAACCCCGACCCCATCAGGTAAGACTTTATAAGACCTTGCAGTAGGTAAAATTATGTCTTTATATACGCCTTCCCTTTATATAACCGTTGTAGAATACATGCTATAGTCAATTAAAAGCTGTATATAGACTGTTGATAGTTTTGCTGGCATGAAAGTTTGGTACGCTTTCATGACAGAACATTTCAATACTTCTACTACGTACTACCACTAATCAAGCTAAGTCTTCTTTTCGTTTAAGGGTATAATATTCGCAGTGAGATTACGGCTAACTAATGAAGATTAAACTTTTGTAATCTTCTTACTGACGTGAAGAAAATGTCATCTCAATATCCAGTTATGCTAAATAACTGTCAATAGTTAAGTTACAATTTTGCCGTCTTGTTATTTTAGCTGTGGAACGTTGTGAAGCGGACACCTGTAACCAGGGCGGGATCTGCATAGACGGCCCGTCGTCCTACACCTGCTACTGTCTGCCGGGGTATGTGGGAGACCACTGTGAGACAGGTGCGTCAGATGTTGTCTTCTAAAATCACCTGTAGTGTGGCTATATTCCTTCGGATTATTGATCTTAGTGAGACCGTGAAAGTAAAGCACCGGTGTAAAAGAGGCGGCCATTCCAGCCCATGCTGGTATAGTTTTATTTTAGGACTAAAAAAACGTTTAAAGAATCATTATTAATACATCATTAGTATTAATTACAACGACATCGTGAGAAGCAGTCATCTTGCCATGACATTTCTTATATTGTAACTTTTCCCAAGAATATTCCTAGCAGGCTCTATTGATAACTGCAGTCTTGTTCATTCTATTCATATCATCTCTTATTGTAAGTACAACTTGTTTTGCGTCATTTGTCATTAGAAACCGACGAATGTGACCCCGATCCGTGTCAAAATGGCGGCGTCTGCACAGACGGACAGCTGTCCTACACCTGTAAATGTCCGAGTGGGTTCGGAGGTGTCAACTGTGAACTGAGTAGGTATTCTTAACTTATATGTCAACTGTTTGCACGGCTGTTTGGTGTCTCCTGTATGAATGAATGAATGAATGTAGCAATGATCCTCACTATGCCACCGCATTGGCATGTGTAGTTTATTGGCCAAAGCATCGGCACACTGAACACACTGTGCTGTTGTTGGGGCCGCAATTTAGCCGCAATGATGGTGATAGTTTTATCAAGCAGGTACAACTGCTTTTCAAATGGGTCTAGTATGGAATGGATAGAGTGTATTGAATACTAAACGAGTGTACAAAGTGAGAGAGATCCTACGTAGTATACCGTCGCCTCTGATAGTCCTAGGCCCCATACGACCAAGACTAGCTACAGAAGGACAAAACTGGAGTCAGTCAAGGGAGAGGTTCCTCTGCAGGAGTGACATCACCTTGACATGATGATGATAATGCCGGTGTCTAAGTGTCTATTTGCTCCTTGTAAACAATGTCATATCATCTTCCCTCCAGCTTGTCCTTCCGGATTTAGGCTGTTCCGAGTAATCTCTCTCAAGTACTAGTGAAAATGACAAACGTCAGATCCGTACAACATAACCTGCGCATTCAGCAATGTGTAGCTTATTGATCAAAACGTGCTGTAAAGTAACATTGAACACACGTAGAAAACGGATACTGTAACATGTGTTGCATAGGCACATTGATGCTTAGGTGTCCACTTGCTCCGTATGGACAATGTCATGCCATCTTCGCTCCAGCTTGCCCTGACGGATTCAGCCTGTTCGGAGATCAGTGCTACTGGTTCTCCCCGACTGCTGTGAGGAAAAACGTGGCATCTGCAGAAACAGACTGTGATGCACGAGGCGCCCGTCTGGCTTCTGTGAAGGACGAAGAGACGCACAACTTCATCAAAATGACCATCGCTACGACAAACCGCAGGTGAGTTTTTATTTCTTATCTTGTTTCTACTTTATTTTTCGTCATTTTTACCCATGGTTGCCCACTCAGTGGTAACACTGCTTTTCATTGGGTCCCTGAGAGTAATCTTTCTCAAGTGAGAACGTCAGATCGGGACAACATTACTTGTGTTTCCAGCAGCAGTTTACAGGAGCGACGGCTTGTCTGCGATATCTGACAATTCTATGACATCTTTCATAAGGCCACAGCAAGTAAATTTTACGGATGACATCCTCCGCAGACTTCAAAATTAATACGATAGGGCGAAAAAAAAACAAGACAGGCCAAAAAAAGATTCCTACATTTTCAAATTTTGGGATCATAAACCTTGTTCAACAATAATTGAGGCAACGAAACATTATATCACAAACAATACATTTTTTATTGCAGTATTCAACAGTATAACCTGTCCTTGTAGATGTGTATACATCTCGATTAACAAGAACAATTGTAGAAAAGAGCTTGTCATCATGGGCATACAGCTGCAACACTGGGTATTCATAGATAGATAGAACTTTATTGCACGACAGTTGTACACGGTACAATGTATGGCAAATACATAGTTCAGAAATAAAGAAAGGAAATTAATATCTTAATTACTAAATAACAAGGGCTAATACAGTATTCAATAGGGCTAATCATTAGTTTCGGCATTTTTCCTAATAACAAAACAGTCTTTTATGTATTTACCTATTTTTGCATTGTAAGAGTTGTTGCATTTGAATATATATATAAATCTGTCCATAACATCGAGTATGGAACACCTTGGACTGCCAACACTTGCCATCAAACACGAGCAATTGTGCCTCAGGTTTGGTGGATTCCTGGTGGTTTCTGAACCGATAGACGTTTACGATAATTAGCCCATTTTCAGCATGTTGACCACCATCAGAGGGCAGCAAAATTTCTTCTTTTTTTTTCGAAATCAGGCGAAAATTAATGCGCGCGCTGATGTCATCCATAAAAATTACTTGCTGTGGCCTAATGGACTGCCATGGGATAAGTTAACACGTTCAATAGTGAGCACATACGTATTAACTAACGTTGTGCATGTTGTCATTGGCATTCAATTAACGTATCATATTCATTCCAGGCCCCACTGGATCGGGTTGAGTGACAGGGCGGTGGAGGGCACATTTCTTCACAGTGACGGGACAGCGCTGGGCAGTTTCCGGCCCTTTCGTGAGAATAGCAACGTTAATAACGAGTGGAAGGACTGCGTTCTGATGTGGCCCGGATCTGCCTACCAGTGGCTGTACTGGAGCTGTAATTCCCGTAGGAACTACATCTGTCAGAAACGTGAGTACCATCACTGTAGTTTATTCCATTGTGTATATATATATATATACATGTATTTAGGTATTTAGCTTTGTATGTTTGTTAAATTGTTTTTAATATGTAATGATATGGGGCTTTGAGTCTGAAATGAAGAATAAATAAAATAAGTAAAGTACGGTAATATTTTTAGAATAACCACCTTTTTGACAACGAGGTCTGGTTTGTTAGGTTGTTTTGATTATCCCCGTAATGGAAGTAGTTCTTCAAACATAATCCCTGTGGATTAGGAATGATGTAGGCTTTGTCTGACCTTTCAGCCGCAAGTCCGTGAGCTGAGAATGGCCTGACCGAAAGCCGAGAAAACACACAAGAGGCATGAAACAACTGCTTAATCGATTGATATTGAGATAAATAGAACAAATGAGGATAGTTATATATCGTAGATAATAGTTATATAGTTTATCTGGTGGCCTACATTAAAGAAACTGGACATCTAATATCCTTCGTGGCGAGAAAAGTTTGAATAGAAGATATTCTTATTAGGTGATAGGAAAGGCAAGTTTGGTGAAATTCTCTCCGCAGATTTTAATAAGATGTTATTGTATCTAGAAGTTTTGACAAAACATGTAGATGCTATGGTGATGAGATGTAAAAATTTCTGATGTCAGACGATCGCGACAGCTTCAGTGGGCTTTCTGTCTATTGCTGCCATCATTTTAGTGTGATAGTTTAACGGTCGACATGGCAATGATCATGATTTTCATCTTTTTTGGTAAATATCCAGACTATGCATGATGTACAAAATAACTAATAAACTGGTGGATGTACCAACTACCAAGTACCTAATACCAGCTCAGAAAAGAACAAGAAATAGTCATGCCTTCAAATACCAGGGTTATCAACCAAGGATTGAGGTGTTCAAAAACTCATTTTTTTCTTAGAACTATCGTAGAGTGGAACTCGCTGCCACCAAGTACAGTAGGGGCATCGTCACTAGATAGGTTTAAACAATGTCTAGAGTTAGACGTTCAAAGGTTAGGTGTAACAGGTCGTTCGGTGTAGTCAGCTGCCGCCGCGCCGCGTGCCTGCGAAGCTGGTGTGTTACGCCGAAGGGTATACCAGCTATACAGGTACAGATACAGTTATATCAACAATGGGCATTCAGAGCATAGCACAGCTTTAATGTTTTTAAGTTTCAAAATTCTTAGAGGCGTCCACGACGGAACTTTCGCTCGTCGTGTTGCTGGATATTCTATTAGCTAGGCAATAAAAGGCAAGGGCGTCATTATTGTATTTAGAAGTTAAGTTAAGGGTCTATTCAACCTGAGTCACTTCGGTTTCTGTCCATGTAATCAACGGTATAGTTCTCGATATGAATGTCTGTCTTTGAAGGCTACTGTTTTCTATGTAGTGGATACTTATGTTTGCTGATTTTTATGGCAGTTGGAAATAAAACATACTCAGGGGAATATTGGTGAGTTTTTATGAGTCTGTTGCTGTTATTAAAGAGATTCGTACTATTCCCCCTTCAGCAGCACGTAGTGCGCATGCGTCTGCGCGAAACCCGGAATTATCACGGTTTCTATTGGTAGTTTGGTCAACGTTGAAGAAGACATATTCTACTGCACCGATGTATTGAGTTGACCGCTAATAACCGGGCAAGTGTAAGATTTGAATCTCTGCTGACGCACAGAGCCACCCAGCACCGAACAATAGTTTCTGTCTGTGTTCAATGGGTTTAATGAACTGTGTAATCATGACCTAACAGTCGAATGTAAATACAGAGCTTAAACGTGGCTTACTGTATTCTATTAATTGCTTGTCAGCCATTGTCCTAGAGTAACCGGGCAAGTACAAGATTTAAATCGGACGCGCGCACTGTGACTGAGAGCCACCCAACGCAACACTAATCGATGGCGTGGAAAATTCCGTTTCTAGTTCTGTCTGTGTTTAATAAATTAATGAATTAATATATTAATGAAGTGTGTGCCATTGTCCAACAGTAATCGGACAAGTACAAGAGTTTTAAATCTTAGAATTACGCCTGTCGCAACCCCCCAAAACTGCATATCCTCAATATGAGACTAATACTAAGATAAAATTTGATCTGTAGTTTAATTAGAAAACGCTACAGATATAAAATCTTAGAACAGAAATTGCTTGTAAGGCTACTTTAATCATTCAGATGTAAAATTGTGTAAAATAACAGTATGCCTGAACTATATGAAGTTCTATGGTATTCAAAAACTGATTACATTTCAACTGCCTGATGACCGCTAATGACCGGACAAGTGTCAACCTACAGACCCGACCAGTTCTGAACGTAGCTGCGGAATGTTCCATTACCGTTGGGAAGGGGGGGGGGGCAACCGAGTTCATGTGTTTATTGAACTGTGTAATTATGACCTATCAGTCGAATGTAAATACAGAGCCACCCAACACTGAACAATGGCGTGGAAAATTCCGTTTCTGTCTGTGTTTAGTGAATTAAGTGTGTGCCGTTGCCCGAGAGTAACCGGGCAAATACAGTGTAACTTTTTTTACGCCTGCTGCAACCAAAAAAAAACGCTACGTAGAACAGAAACCGCTTGTAAGAATACTTTAGTGTTTTTGTTCCCTATATCATTCGGATGTAGATTTGCGTAAAATAGCAGAAATAATTGTGTCTTATCTGTATAAAGTTTCTACGGTATTTCAATTTCAATTTATTAAATTCGACACAAATCGTACAAAAGCAGGGATTGGCTAACGCACCTCTGAATTGTGCTCCGATTTTTACAAAGGGTTGATTAAAAATCAAGACGTATATATATTTCAAACAAACACGCTATGTACAATCAACATCCAAAATAAAACAGGACAGCCGTCAACCATTGTCAACCATTATTATTATAGAGTCGTACAGCACGGTATAAAAAAGACAAGTATTCTTGTAGAAACTGGTTACATCTGGCATACATAGGCCAAGATTATATGTTGATCATGGAACTGATGTGAGACTTACTTACTTAGACTTAGTTCCTCCCGTGCATAGCACATTGGGCAGCAAGTTTCCTCCACTCTGTTCGGTCTTTGGCCAGAGTCTCAGCATCTGCCAGTGACATCCCTCTACTTTCCAGGTCTTTTTACCTTCGCCAAGAAGGTTATGTTTTCGTGGCCGTGTGTGTGTGTGTGTATCTGTGTGTGTGTGTGTGTGTGTGTGTGTGTCTGTGTGTGTGTTAACAGCATAACTCGAGAAGGCTTAGATGGATTATCTTGATATTTGGTAGGTGGGTAGCATTTGTATGAAAATGTTTAAAGTAGGATAACTCAATAACCGGTTGACGGATCGTCTTGATATTTGGTATGTAGGTAGCTTAAGTGATGCTTGATATGATTAGGTGACAATTATGCAAATGAGGATCTTATTTGCATAATTAATGAGGGAATGCTATAATTCAGCTACCTTCCATGATAGGACTATTCTACCTTGTGACATGTGTAATTAAGAATGAGAGGAACATCGCCATATATTAATTATGTAAATGAAGACCTAATTTGCATAATTAATGAGAACATAGTATAATTCCATAGTGGTTGATGTTGGCAATTTCATACTTGTGCATTTCGAAGTTGACTGGAGGTGAATATCATTCAACATAACTTATTCAAATCAGCACCTCATTTGCATAATTTATGAGGAAATGCTAGAATTACCTTCTTTGTTAAGATAACACTGTCATTGGGAGGAGAATATGATCAACTGATGTAATTCATGCAAATGAGGATCTTATTTGCATAATTATGGGGAAAATATTCGTCAGTGATAAAGGGTAACCTCATTTGGCGAAGGTATGAGGTCGTGGAACTCTAGTTGAAGAGTGCGTCGCCATGTCAGTTTGGGTCTCCCTCTTTTCCGCTTGCCTTCTGGTTTCCAGAACATAGATGTCTTGGCATGGCGGTCTGAGGTCATTCTGAGGACATGACCAGCATACTTCATCCTCCTCTCTGTGATGGTGATGCTGAGTGGTTTTGTACCAGTTCTGTGGTATACCTCCATGTTGGTGATCCTGTCTCTGTATGTTATGTGTAGAATTTTACGGAGGCACCGTTGTTGGAAGGCATCCAGCTTTTTCCGCATTTTTGTAGTTATCTTCCATGTTTCACACGCATACAGTACAGTTGGTATTACTACTGACTGTGCAACTGACTGTGAGACTAAGCAACATATATACATATGCAAGATAGAGTCAGGTATGGACAATATGATGAACAATATTCTCGTAGAAACTTTAAATTACTTTCTTTTTTTTAAACTGTTTGATGACCGCTAATGACCGGACAAGTGTCAGCCAACAGACCCAACCAGTTCTGAACGTAACTGCGGAATGTCCCATTCCCATTCTGGGGGCCAGCCGAGTTCATGAGTTTAATGAGCTGTGTAATCATGACCTATCAGTCAAATGTAAATACAGAGCCACCCAGAACTGAACAATGGCGTGGAAAATTCCGTTTCTGTCTCTGTCCAATGAATTAAGTGTGTGCCATTGTCCGAGAGTAACCGGGCAAATACAGTGTAACTTTCTTTACGCCTGCTGCAACCCAAAAAACGCAACAGATGTCAAATCGTAGAACAGAGACTGCTTGTAAGGATACTTTAGTGTTTTTGTTCCCTATATCATTCAGATGTACATTTGCGTAAAATAGCAGAAATAATGGTGTCTCATCTGTATGATTTTTTATGGTATTTCACTTTCAATTTATTCAATTCGACACAAATTGTACAAAAGCAGAGATTGGCTTACGCACTCCTGAATTGTGCTTCAATTTTTACAAAAGGTTGATTAAAAATCAACACAATTTAAACAAACACACTATGTACATTCAACATCTAAACTAAACAGGACAGCCGTCAACCATTGTCAACGATTATCATTACAGAGTCGTACAGCACGGTGTAAAAAAAGACAAGTATTTTGGAGAAACTGCTTACATTTGGCATACATAGGCCAAGATTATATGTTGATCATGGAACTGGTGTGAGACTGAGCAACATAAACGTACACATGCAAGATAGAGTCAGGTATGGACAGTATGATGAAAGATATTCTCGTAGAAACTTTGCTTTCTTTTTTAACTGTTTGATGACCGCTAATAACCGGACAAGTGTCAACCTACATAACCACCCAGTTTTGAACGGAGCTGCGGAATGTTCCATTGCCGTTCTGGGGGACAGTCGAGTTCATGGGTTTAATAAACTGTGTAATCATGACCTATCAGTCAAGATTTGAATCTATTGACGCACAGAGCCACCCAGCACTGAACAATGGCGTGGAAAATTCCGTTTCTGTCCCTGTTCAATGGGGTTAATGAAGTGTGTAATTTTAACCTACCAGTCGAAAATTACTTTATCTGTATAACGTGTAATTAAAATATGTACTTTCAATAAATCTAACCAGAAAGACATGTTATAAGGAATTTTCATTACCATACTTATGTTTGAATCCCTCTAGAATATTACTGCCATATGGCACTTTCTTAAATCTTATATTGAACAACTGAATCGAGTATATAATGATGAATCATTATCTTAATTCTTATTTCTTCTATATTAGCTTCTCTGTATTTTTTTTTGGTAGCATACATACAAAGCTGTACATAGTGATCACGAAAGGGGGTTGAAGAAAATGGTATCAATAGACAGGTGGCCACTATGGACAGGATAGTTAGTTAATGCTTGGGTCATCAGGAAAAATAATCTAAGGGACCACCAAATCGTGACCTCGATGGCCAAGTAGTCATTACGAAGAGTTGGTCACTAGTGCAGGTTTGACGGTACAAGGTACAGAACGTATTCTGATAATTTAAAAGAAAAAAAATCTCAGCGTATAACTGCGACGTTGAATTTGCATATGTAACTACCAAAAGGTTCGTTGACCGGGTGTGGCAGGAGGGTAGGGCACTTCGAGACATATTTAGATCATATCATGATCTCATCTTTTAGATAAAAATATCTTCGCGTCATAGTCTTCGGTCGTCGAGAAAAGTATAAATAAGCGATCGCCGCGATACGCTTGTCAGAGGAACACTCGACCAGCGACAGTCAGCTTTGAACCGTCAAGTACACAGGACTACCCCGCACACAGGCAGCTCACAGGAAGCGACCAGTCTACTATAGGGCACATCAACAAGTCGGCCGAAAATATTCCCGAAGAAGCATCAAGCACCCTCGGCAACAAGTGAAGGTACGCTAGTAATCAGCTTCCCTATGCTGGGGAACTGCCAGGGTCATACAGCAATCTTGCATGTTATTTTCAGGGAATAGATCATTATTGTATTCACGGTGTAAACATTTGGCTTTACTTGTACATGTGTCTGTATTTTTGAACGTGGCGTTACCGTTAACCAGAAATGCCGTCTTGTTATTTTGCTATCAGCAACGCACGGAGCCATTTTCTGTAGACAAGTCGATTGGTGTGATTTCTTTTCTCCTTGAACGTTCCTAGAACGGCCGGGTTAAGCAGAGATCATTATTAGGTTAAGAATAGTCATTATCAGTACATGCAATCTTCAAGTTATAGTAGACACTGCGGTTATCTACAAAATCATTTTTGTAGTATGTGTGTTTGTTTTCTTTATCAATATGGGCCCTCAGCAGTCTCATTTCCCCTTGCTTTGGGAAAATGATCTGTAGTGATTCCACCACTTTGGCACCCATTTTCTTATTTTCAAAAGTATATTGTGGAATTATGAGCACATTGAATGATATTATTTTTTTACCCTCTTCACGACGCTACGTAGATTATGCTGGGGACACGCGGAAGGATCGCGCTGCTGTTGTGGGCAGCAGTGACCATCCAGCTGATTTGTAAGTGTACAATTAATATTTTTACTGAACTGTTAGCAAAAATATTCCTGACGAAACATTCCAAGCACCGTACAAATATGCAACTTTTAGGAACAGTGCACGTTGGTTGTAACATTTTCTAACTTTATCCGCCTTGACTTTTATTTTTAAAAAAGAAAAGTTATACCAAAAATACACTTCATTGATTTTTGATCTGGATCTGGGAACTATGGTGAGATTAGTAAGGCTGTTCAGGTGGTCAGATTGTGGTTGTGGATAAAATCACGAGAAAGAAGTGTGTTTCCAACTTAATGCTGATCACGGTCATTAACACTTACAATTTCATTCATCTCTGCGCTGTCCCTGATTCAATTTCATTTCAGGTGACCAAGCAGTAGCAAAAGACGATGAGGAATCCGACACGGACTTGCCACCGGACGAGACAGCTTCATCTAAAACCGAAGGTGTCACCAAAGCAGTAGTTGTGAAGGGTAATAAAAAGCCCTCGCATCTCGGAAAACCTGTGGCCACTGGTAAGATTTTTGCTACACACCATGGCGTTCTGCTGAGCGTTTTTGTTGACATAAGAATATGTATGTTCCTCTACGTTCTGAGTTAATCACCATTAAACCACTTGGGCACAACAAAGGACACATCAACCAACCATGTCGAATGTAAATTGATCTTGTTTTCGTCGACGTTCGACTAATATCCCTGTGTTTACAGGAATGTAACGTGAAATGTTTGAGACAAAGAAACCATTGTGTGAGCAAAGAATTGTTCGGTTTACCTCACTATAGGAGCGAAAGGCCCCCGGCCAGGACAGAAGCTGATCCTAGTGGCTGATCCAGCACACGGGACCATAACGCAGATAACTACGTCAGATGATAACGAGTTTTTTTTCAATCAGTACACCATTGGTTTTGGTGTACATAAGATAACAGCTGTTGACTACGATAAAACGGTAAGATTTCAATACATGCACTTCGGAGTTTTCTCATTTATACTATAGGCCATGGAAAAGCGGATGTTAGCGGTATGAGGGTAGTTTGATCATATGATAACCATATGACGTTGCATGTTTTGATTTTTTACATACATTCTTAGATATCCCGTTTAGCTAAGATACATTGTTTTCTTGTAGTCTGCTGATTTTTGTTGTTTTTATGGAGCTAGCAGATTAAAGCACTTGTTTATCTTGGCCTTAGTCAGTTTTCTGTAAGATCTGCGTATACAATACCATAACTTTCATATCTATTCATCTTCTACAGGAGGACTTTATGTATTGGACCAGTGTGAACGGAGCGTATAGTCGGGTGGCCCGATCTCCCTACACGACTGGCTATGGACTGAGACTTGATGGAGGGGAAGCATCTGGTTTGTTCTCGTTAAAACCTTCATTGTTTACCATGTTGTTATTACCTTCGCAAAGAAGGTTATGTTTTCGGAGTTATATTTTACTATACGCGTGCTATTACATACATCAACCGCTGTCGTTCCTTCATATTCCAGAACCGGAAGGCATCGCAGTGGACGTCATTTCCAGGAACCTGTACTGGACAGACGCCGGCACAAACCGGATCATCGTCTCCCACCTGGACGGCAGCTTCAGGAAGTCCCTCATCACCCAGGGGCTGGACAAACCCAGGGCGATCGTGGTGGACCCCAACGCTGGGTAAGTACAGTTTTCCTTTTCCCTCTAATTCACGCCTATGGTTACAAGTATAAATTGTCACCTGTACAATATATAACGTTTTCCGTGCGTTTGCCAGAATACTACAAGATCTTGACAGTTTCTACCATGTAACCTGTGACATTATATTTTTTAAATACTTAAGTGAAAATAATTCATCCCTATCATTCTCATATTAATATTCTACAATATAGAACCTCCACAAAGGAAAACAAAGCACTGGTCTGACATTCTCGAATCTCTTCCCATGTAGTTACATGTACTGGATCGAATGGGGATCCCCACCTACGATTAATCGAGCGCGAATGGACGGCACCCAGAGGTCTGTCATTTTCAACATCGGACAGGACCAGTGGCCCACCGGACTGGCTTTGGACGCAGCAGGTCAGTGTGACTTCTGTGGCATAGAATTAGCAGAACTGTAAGTTTAGGACAGTACGGAAACTTCCTTAAAGTACATACATAATCACATTATTGTTCCAGACCAAGCCAGCCTGCCCTCGATACCGGTAATTAATGTAATACAGTCGAGATATGCCTAATTAATCTGACATTATCTGCAAACCTACCACAGAGAACCGGCTGTACTGGTGTAATAGTGGGACTGGTCAGATCTGGCGATCTGGAGTGACTGGCAGCAATCCCAGGAGGATCTACACACACACAGACGACCGCATGTCCGGGATAGCTGTTGATGAGGGATATCTCTACTGGACAGCAACAAACTACGCAGGCTTTCATACGTACGTACTTTGTCATCATGCGGTCATACAAATACGATAGTCTTATGTATAAAGGTTCCTCGGATAACAGTTGACATGTCATCTTGTGTTTGCAGGATCAGTAAGTCACTGCGAAGTGACACATACTTCGCGCTCGGCGGTCATCCCTTAACCCTAACAAACCCGCAAGGCATCGTCGTCAGGACAACCTTAAATACTCCAAGTCAACCAAATGGTCAGTGCACTTCTGTATGTAAACCATTTTACTTTTAATGCCTGATCTTCTGTTCGAGAGCGTTAGTTATACCACGTGTCTTCAGCTCAACACTATTATCACTAATATTTCAATTCCTCTATTGTCCCTGAATACAGCCTGCTCGACGTCTAACGGGAACTGTGCCCAGCTGTGTCTCCCCGTCCCCGGCGGAGGACGGACCTGCGCCTGCCAGGATGGATGGAACCTTAGGGCGGATGGAACATCCTGTTATGGTAAGATCTCTAGGAGGTGAAATTTTCCCACGCCACAATTTGTAAAAATACACCTTACCTGCCTCATAATTGGTCTAAGACATAATCATAATCTGTAAGAATATGGCAATATTCCTGTTACAGACAACAACTCAAAACTTTTATCACTTGGTCTTCGTATCCATCTGCAGCAAAATAATACAAACAACCGTCTTCAAATTCACTAATTTCTGTCGAATTGCCCCGATGTAGACTTAAGATTTAGGACCAGCTGCCAAGAGGTCTGCCCCTGGTCTGACGTCACCGGTGCCAGCTGTGTTGATGGGTTCTGTGCTTGCTCAAGTGAAAACGACCAGCAGTACACGTGCCTGCGTAAGTAAACATCATGTCTCTGATTGTATGCAAAAGATTCTTTTTTTCATCACCGAGATTCAAGAAGACATAATAGATGTGTGATTGGCATTATATTCACGCCACATTGGGAAAATTCACTGTGACAAAACGTGCTAATTTACCAACTGCATTTAAAGATGTTCTCACACACTTTTTGTAGAATAGTATTTTCTAGATACACAATCCTTGGGTACAAGAAATAAAGAGGCATAGGTATTACGAATGCTCCATAATCAATTTGTGTGTTTCTTACGAATACCCGAAGCGGTTTCTCCAACCACCCAGTCCGAGGCCTTTCTAGCTGGACTCTGAATCCAGATAGGCCTTCAGCTGTTCGCTGATGACAACTGTACATGTCTGATGACAATACTGTACATGTCTTCTCTAACGAATGTGACTTCATGGATTATTGGTAGATAGGTCCCTTCAACTTTCTTGACCAGCATTATTTTACTGTTTTAGCAAAATGCCCGACGCTGACGGCTCCCGTAAATGGAGAGCTGAGTCCCACCGGAGCGACCAACTACCTGGACATGGTCACGTTCACCTGTAACAGGGGATACGTATTGAACGGCGCTTCCGAGACGTGGTGCCAACATAACGGAACATGGAATAATGCTGTCGTCCCAACATGCACACGTAAGATGGCATTGAAATGAATCAATACTCATAACGGAATGCAATTGATTTACCTACGATAGATAGTAAAAAAAACATTTAGGAGAAAATTGTAACTCCAAATTTGCCATACATGCCTTCAATAATGAATGTCACTTCCATGCATTACTAGTATTCAGATCCCTTCAACTTTTTTGACCAAGAGTTCTTCACTTTTTAGCAAGACAATGTCCGACGTTGACGGCTCCAGCGAATGGAGTGCTGAGCCCTGCCGGGCCACACTCCTACCAGGACGAGGTCACCTTCTCCTGTAACTCGGGATACCGGCTGTACGGAGCCTCTAGTGTGACGTGCCAAGCTGACGGTACATGGAGTGGACCTGTTCCAATATGCACAGGTTAGATGTAGTAATGGTTTATTTGCTCATACATACATACATGTACATAAGCTAACATGTCAAACACATCTCGCAGCCCATAGGCTGAATTGGGGTGTTAACATTTACAATTGCGAAGCTCAGGTTATATTAGAAAACTAGAATATCGAAATTTAAAACAAGGTAACAAGTCATCATATTATATTAAAATAGAAGTAGATCTCACATATTAGAAACGACTCTCAATACAAATGTAAAATGAAGGTACCATATAGGACATGTAAACTCTAGCAAAGTCCGGTAAAATTACAATGATGGGGTGAGGGAGGCATCGTCAGTCATTGTACAATTAGTTGTTGATCAAGCGCGTCATATACGGGACAGCGCTGTTTCTGTATCTTTCAGTTCTACAACGCTGAAGTTCTAGGTTGCTAGAATAACGAGTTTGACGGCTGGTGATAGTCTGTCTGGAAGGTGGCAGAAGGTGACGATGGTGGCCGGATGTTACTAGGGATTTGGCAAACTTTAGTGTCAATTCCTCACGCCGCACGTGAAGAGGTGCTAGGCCAAGTTGTGAGCAGGCATCAGCGTAGTTGGAGTAGTTGGGACCCAGGATAATCCGCACAGCTCGACGCTGGATCCTCTCAATTCTGCTGGACTGTGACGATGTAAGGCCAGAGTGCCACACCGGGGCTGCATATTCGGTGATCGGTCGAATGTATGTGGTGTACACAGTGACAAGATCTTCAATGTCAAGGCGAAAGTATTTGAGTCTTCTGAGAAAGAACAGGCGTTGGCTGGATTTGGCACAGATGTGGTCCACGTGGGAGTTCCAACGCAGATTTGCCTGGACAAACACACCCAAAATCTTCAGCACCTTCACTTGCTGTAGTTCAATTCCATTTATTGAGAGGGGAGGTGTTACATGCGGAACCTTGCTGAAGTGGATGTGTAAGACCTTACACTTTGCAAGGTGGAGTTTCATGTGGCTGTCGTTAGACCAGTTTTCCAGGTCAGAAAGATCCCCCTGGATGTTAGAGGGTGCTGAGACTGGGTGTCTGACTTCTAGGAGGTTCAGATCGTCGACAAACTTCCATCTCTTACAGGCAGCGTGACGGGCAGCACCGTTAATATAAGCAATAAATATCAACGGGCCAAGTAGGGTACCTTGAGGGAGGCCACATGTGACGATGACGCTGTCAGAGAGAGTTCCGTGGTACCGGACCGACTGGCGCCTGTTTTGCAGAAAGTTCGCTATCCACCTCACAAGGGAGGGTCTCAGGCCTAGATCTAACAGACGACGAATGGCGGTGGTGTGGCAAACGCGATCGAAAGCTTTGCTGTAGTCTGTAGCAATGAGTGAACATACTGTGCCAGGGTTGTCAGTCGCCTTGAAAATCTCGTTGGTTAGCTCCAGTAAACAGTGTGTAGTGGATCTCCCCTTAAGGCAGCCGTACTGTTGGGTGTCAATCTGTGGGAGGATGTCCGACAGAGTCCAGAGTCCAGTGCCTGCCGGGCCACACTCCTACGTACCAGGACGAGGTCACCTTCTCCTGTAACTCGGGATACCGGCTGTACGGAGCCTCTAGTGTGACGTGCCAAGCTGACGGTACATGGAGTGGACCTGTTCCAATATGCACAGGTTAGATGACTTTAATCAACTGAAACCGAATTGCAATATTCAAAATTCATAACAAACTGTCATTCATTCACTTACAATAGATAGTAATGAAACAACTAGGACTAAAATACCACAAATGCCTTCACTAACGAATGTCGCGTCATGTATTATTAGTAAGTAGATCCCTTTTCTTGACCAAGATTGTTGACCTTCTTTTAGTACCGTGTCCGACACTGCCTGCTCCAGCGAATGGAACGCTGAGTCCTACCGGAGCGAACTCCTACCAGGACAGTGTCACCTTCAGATGTAACCCGGGATACGTACGGAACGGTCCTTCTTATGCGACGTGCCAAGCTGACGGAACGTGGAGTAATCCTGTTCCAACATGCCCACGTAAGAAACTAATTGATTGAAACTAACCAATATTCATAACAAAACGCAATTAATGTACATATACCTACAATAGAGACTAAAGAAACTATTAAGGAAAATGTATCCTTAGTTCATTCCATCATTCATTCAAAAGTTGCCGAACTCTTCTCTAACGAATGTCACTTCATGTGTTACGTACATGTAGATCATTTCGACTTTCTTGACCAAAATTATTTAACGTTTTAGCAAGACAATGTCCGACGCTGACGGCTCCAGCCAATGGAGTGCTGAGTCCTACCGGAGCGAACTCCTACCAGGACGAGGTCACCTTCTCCTGTAACTCGGGATACCAACTGTACGGAGCCTCTAGTGTGACGTGCAAAGCTGACGGAAGATGGAGTGGACCTGTTCCAATGTGCACAGGTAAGATGACATTAACAACTGAAACCAAATTGCAATATTCAAAATTCATAACAAACTGTCATTCATTCACTTACAATAGATAGTAATGAAACTACTAGGACTGAAATACCACAAATGCCTTCCCTAACGAATGTCGCGTCATGTATTATTAGTAAGTAGATCCCTTCAACTTTTCTTGACCAAGATTGCTGGCCTTCTTTTAGTACCGTGTCCGACACTGACTGCTCCAGCGAATGGAACGCTGAGTTCTACCGGATCGAACTCCTACCGGGACAGGGTCACCTTCACCTGTAACCGGGGATATGTACGGAACGGTCCTTCTGATGCGACGTGCCAAGCTGACGGAACTTGGAGTAATGCTGTTCCAACATGCATACGTAAGATGACATTGAAATTAATCAATATTCATAACGGAATGCAATTCATGTATCTGCTACAGATAGATAGCAAAGAAACTACTATATGAAACATGCACCGCTGTATCCAAAAGTTGCCACACAAACATTCCCTGAGTGCAGTGCAGGTAAACTGATTGAACAGTTTGTCTATATACTAATATATAAGGTCTATTCTACAGCTTGTCTGTATTAGTTACTAAGTACTATACTAAAGTATTTTTGACCATGTTGTATCAGTTGCTATTTATCATCTGTGTGGTTGTTTGTCCTCCGTGGTAGCAAATTAAAGGTCTTCATTCATTCATTCATTAAACTTGTTTCATTTCAATATTTACAGGATTTACGACTCGAAGTGTGGCCGCTAGTTGTCGCCTGTGCACGGACGTCCTGCTTTGGGCCCTCCTGACCGCCATGCTGGTGAGCAGGTGGGAGTGAACCATGGAGGGAGGCTTGGGCTGAAGATATGACCTGTTGGATCATCAAGTTCCAGTCACCGGCCTACTATAAAGAAGCTAAGAAGAAGACTTCGAAATCTAACAATCAACAATCAGCATATCATATCACGACCTCCTGCTATGCTTTTCGTGTCTTTACAAATAGTTTATTGTGTAACAATAGGGCTTCAATTCAATACCGCTTAAGGTGTCTACTGATACTTGTATCAAAGGCATTGGTGTTAAATGTGTTCTTCAAACCATAGAATACTAGTATAGTAGATTGACTATGTACATGTATACCTTACTTTCAGTTTCATTTACCATAGATATATTTCACGTATTGACCAATAGATTAATAGACCAATAACTATTGTAAACATTCGCTACCTGACATTAGAATCTGCTGTATTGTAAGTAAATACTTCTAGGTTCTAGCATCTAAATTTTATGGATAACATCATCCACAGACTACACATTTAATGCAATAGGGTGAAAAAAGAACAATGCGGGCAAAAAAAAAAACATATCAAATTTTGTTAATTAAACCAACGAACTCGGCTTCCCCACATAATGGTAATGGAACATTCCGCTGCTTCGTCCAAAACTAAGTGAGTCTGTAGGTTGGCACTTGTCCGGTCATCAACCAATTCAAAAGTAAGTAAAATTTCTACGAGAATACGAAACAACTTTAGACAGATGAGGAACCATCATTCCTGTTATTTTACATCTGAATGATATAGGGAAGAGAAACACAAAAGTAGCCTTACAAGCAGTTTCTGTTCTAACATATGGTATCTGTAGTGATTTTGATTAAACTACAGACTCAAATGTTATCTTAGTATTAGTCTCATGTTCAGACAGAAACGAAATTTTCCACGCCATTGTTCAGTGTTGGGTGTTTCTCTACGTCAGTAAAGTGAAATCTTGTACAAGCCCAGTTTTAATAATAAAGAACAAACTCAAGCTCTTGATAACAACTCTTTTTTGAAGAATACAGCCTTCTTCATTAGTATTTTGCTTAATATGGTGCGAAGCGTTCATTTACCACGTAGATATACAGTTAGACCGTACTGGTGAAGACTATATAATACACGTAAAAGCATGTGTGATTAAACATAGTTTAGTAGTTTGGAAAAACCGCATCGTAAAATACTCTACAGGTCGTGTATGACTAATAGAGGACGTATAATTTAATTATGGGAACACATAATTTTCCTGATACGAATATTGTTTTTATCTGTATTGCGATTTTAATGATTTTAGATATTTATTTATAGGCGAATCAATATAGCCTGCCAATTTGTACACGAGTCTGTCAATTCAGCCTGTTGGCTGCCATTGGACTTGTCTTTGATTTTAATAATAAACCAGTCTACTACTACACATACAACAATTTTCGGCTGGTAGGTTGATATTACACACTTCATTAAACCCACTGAACACAGAAAGAAACGGAGTTTTCCACGCCATTGTTTAGTGCTGGGTGGCTCTGTGCATCAATAGATTTAAATCTTGTACTTGCCCGGTTACTCGAGGACACTGGCTGACAAGCAATTAATAAAATACAGTAAGCCACGTTAAACAATTATACAGAAGCTCAGAACAGTCTACATGTTGGGACCTGTCACCAACATGGTTTGGGAAGATGTACAATTTCGAAATTAAATTATTGAACTAAAATATGGCAAACCTCTCCGTAGAAATCTTACAACATAGGAAACCATCGCACACAGTTGGCTACACGCTGAAAAACTTACACAAAACTCGACATCGTTTCTGGACTTTCCCCCAATGCATCGCTGGTCTTAAGGATAATGAACAAACTCAAGCTCTTGATACAAACACTTTTTTAAAGAACACAGCCTATTTCATTAGTATCTTGTTTTGTATGGTACAAAGTGTTCATTTACCACCAGATACGTTGTAAACGATATAACCTAGCGAATGATCTATTTGATAACGAAAGATATACAGTTAGACCGTACAAGTGAAGACTATATAATACACATAAAAGTATGTATGATTAAACATAGTTTAGTAGTTTTGGAAAAATCACATCGTAAAATCCTCTACAGGTCGTGTATGACTAATAGAGTTGGTATAATTTAATTTTGGGAAACACATACAACAATTTTCGGCTGGTAGGTTGATATTACACACTTCATTAAGCCCACTGAACAAAGAAAGAAACGGATTTTTCCACACCATTGTTCAGTGTTGGGTGGCTCTGTGCGTCAATAGATTTAAATCTTGTACTTGCCCGGTTACTCGAGGACAATGGCTGACGAGCAATTAATACAATACAGTATACTAAGCCACGTTTAACAATTCTACAGAAGCCCACAACAGTCTGCTACATGTCGGGTCCTGTCACCAACATGGTTCAGGAAGATATCAATCTCGAAATTAGATAATTAAACTAAACTATGGCAAACGTTGCCCTAGAAATCTTACAATATAGGAAACCATCGCACACAGTTGGCTTCAAGCTGAAAATTCACGCAAAACTCGACATTGTTTCTGGACTTTCCCCCAATGCATCGCTGGTTTTAATGATAATGTGCAAACTCAAGCTCTTGATACAAACACTTTTTTTAAGAACACAGCCTATTTTATTAGTATTTTGTTTAATATGGCACGAAGCGTTCATTTACCACCAGACAAGTTGTAGGTAAATGATATAACCTAGCGAAGGATCTATTTGATAACGACAGATATCATATGCAGTTAGACCGTGTTGGTTAAGACTATATAGTACAAGCATGTGTAGTTTGGAAAAAACCGCATCGTAAAATACTCTACCGGTCGTGTATGACTAACAGAGGTGGTATAAGTTTATTTTGGGTAACAAATACAACAATATTCGGCTGATAGGTTGATATTACACACTTCATTAAGCCCATTGAACACAGGCAGAAACGGAATTTTCCACGCCATTGTTCAGTGTTGGGTGGCTCTGTGCGTCAATAGATTTTTAAATTAATACAATATTTAAAAATCTTGTACTTGCCCGGTTACTCTAGGACAATGGCTGACGAGCAATTGATGAAATACAATAAGCCACGTTTAACAGTTCTACAGAAGCCCACAATAGTTTACATGTTGGGACCTGTCACCAACATGGTTCGAGAAGATGTACAATTTCGAAATTAGATAATTAAACTAACATATGGCAAACCTCGCCCTAGAAATTCTACAATATAGGAAACCATCGCACAATGTTGGATACATGCTGAAAACTCACACAAAGCTCGACATTGTTTCTTGACTTTCCCCAATGCATCACTGGTTTTAATGATAATGTACAAATTCAAGCTCTTGATACAAACACTTTTTTGAATAACACAGCCTATTTCATTAGTATTTTCTTTAATATGGTACGAAGTGTTCATTTACCACCAAATACGTTGTAAATGATATAACCTAGCGAATGATCTATTTGATAACGATAGATATACAGTTAGACCGTACTAGTGAAGACTATATAATACACATAAAAGTATGTATGATTAAACATAGTTTAGTAGTTTTGGAAAAATCACATCGTAAAATCCTCTACAGGTCGTGTATGACTAATAGAGTTGGTATAATTTAATTTTGGGAAACACATACAACAATTTTCGGCTGGTAGGTTGATATTACACACTTCATTAAGCCCACTGAACAAAGAAAGAAACGGATTTTTCCACACCATTGTTCAGTGTTGGGTGGCTCTGTGCGTCAATAGATTTAAATCTTGTACTTGCCCGGTTACTCTAGGACAATGGCTGACGAGCAATTAATAAAATACAGTATACTAAGCCACGTTTAACAATTCTACAGAAGCCCACAACAGTCTGCTACATGTCGGGTCCTGTCACCAACATGGTTCAGGAAGATGTCAATCTTGAAATTAGATAATTAAACTAAACTATGGCAAATGTTGCCCTAGAAATCTTACAATATAGGAAACCATCGCACACAGTTGGCTACATGCTGAAAACTCACACAAAGCTCGACATTGTTTCTTGACTTTCCCCAATGCATCACTGGTTTTAATGATAATGTACAAATTCAAGCTCTTGATACAAACACTTTTTGGAATAACACAGCCTATTTCATTAGTATTTTCTTTAATATGGTACGAAGTGTTCATTTACCACCAGATACGTTGTAAATGATATAACCTAGCGAATGATCTATTTGATAACGATAGATATACAGTTAGACCGTACTGGTGAAGACTATATAATACACGTAAAAGCACGTGTGATTAAACATAGTTTAGTAGTTTTGGAAAAAAAACACATCGTAAAATACCCTTCAGGTCGTGTATGACTAAAAGAGGAGGTATAATTTTATTTTGGGTAACACGTACATCAATTTTCGGCTGGTAGGTTCATATAAGACGCTTAATTAAACACACTGAACACACAAAGAAACGGAGTTTTCCACGCCATTGTTCAGTACTGGGTGGCTCTGTATTTACATTCGACTGATAGGTCATGATTACACAGCTCATTTAACCCATGAACTCGGCTATCCCCCCCCCCCCGAACGGTAATGGAACATTCCGCAGCTCCGTTCAAAACTGGGTGGGTCTGTAGGTTGACACCTGTCCGGTCATTAGCGGTCACCAAGCAGTTCAAAGGTAAGACACCATTATTTCTGCTATTTTACGCAAATCTACATCCGAATGATGTAGGGAACAAAAACACAAAGGTAGCCGTACAAGCAGTGTCTGTTCTAATTTTTGTACAGTTTTCTAATTGAACTACAGACCCAAATTTTATATTTTTATGTTTAGGAAATGATGCTTTGGGGTAATGTGTAGTTTTTGTTGGTTGTATTAAGGGTAAAGAAAGTTAAATCTTGTACTTGTCCGGTTACTTTCGGACAATGGCACACACTTATATACTCATCAGTGAACACAGACAGAAACGGAATTTTCCACCATTGTTCAGTGGAACAGCTGGCCCACAAGGAGGGCAAGAGCCTTGCATGGTGGTCATGGCAATAAACTACTTGGCAAGCACATTTTGATTAAGAAACAACTGGGTGTTAATAGCCTTTGAACTTTTCGACTGCTGGCAGATCTTCGGTGGCTAATGGACATACCCCTGACCAATGATACTGCCTTGACACCGTATGATCTGCTTAGAGATCATTGAATTACCAAACGAATTTCACACCATGTTTACCTACTATGCATGCATCACGCTGTGACCTTAATTATAGACTCTATCTTGTATACTGATGTACGTGGATGTTGTACCAGTTCAATGATCAACATATAGTCTTGACCAAGTTATACCAACATCTTTAATAAGCAAAATAACAATAATGATCATGAAACGTCAGAGCCAACCACCGCTGTGACACCTAGCATCAAATTAATTACTACTACATACATATACAGGTCAGACTATAGTCCAGTACTACAACAAAACACATTTTCTTGACTTAAGCGTTATCAAAGCACATGTCACATGGAATCTGAGAGGAGCTGGCATCAGGAAAGACTACAACCCTCTGGCCAGAATCTAAAATAAGGAGTTACCTAGAAGTATTTACTCAAAATACAGCAGATGTAAAGTACTAATGTCAGAGAGGACATGTCCAGTACTACAGCAATATATCTATTGGTCAATACATGTAATTTGGTAAATGAGACTGAAAATAAGGTACACGTAGTCAATCTATAGTACTAGTATTCCATGGTTTGAAGTCTTCCTTTAGAACACATTTAACATTATTGCTGTTGATACAAGTATTGATAGACACCTTGTGAGGTATTGAATTGAAATCCTATTGTTACACAATAAGCTAATTGTAAAGACACGAAAAGCATAGCAGGAGGTCGTGATATGATATGCTGATTGTTGATTGTTAGATTTCGAAGTCTTCTTCTTAGCTCCTCAGTAGGCCGGTGACTGGAATTTGATGATTCAACAGGCCAAGACGTCTTCAGCTCAACCCTCCGTCCACGGTTCACTCCCACCTGCTCACCAGCATGGCCGTCAGGACGGCACACAGCAGGACGTACGTGCACAGGCGACAACTAGCGGCATCACTTCGAGCTGTAAATATTGAAATGAAACAAGTTTAATGAATGAATGAATGAAGACCTTTAATTTGCTACCGGCGGAGGACAAACAACCACACGTGCACACGATAAACAGCAACTGATACAACATGGTCAAAAATATTTTAGTATATTACTTAGTAACTAATACAGACAAGCTGTAGTATAGAACTTATATATTAGTATTTATATAAACTGTTCAATCAGGTCACGGACTGATCGATAAGAAAGCTTAGCTGTGGTGATCTCATAGTTTGCCTGCACTGCACATAGGAAAGGTTTGTGTGGCAACTTATGGGTACAGTGTCCTGGTACATGTTTCTTATAGTATTTTCTTTGCTATCTATTTTAGGTAAATGAATTTCATCTTATAATGACTATTGACTGATTTCAATACCGTTAGCATCAGACATAGTATTAAAAGAGGAACAATCTTGGTCAAGAAAGTTAAAGGAATCTACATACTAATAATGCATGAAGCTACAGTCGTTATTAAAGGCATGCACGGGAAATTTTCAGTTATATTTTCTTCTAATATTTTCTTTACTATCTGTAGCAGATAAATGAATTGCATTCCGTTATGAATGTTGATTAATTTCAATGCCGTCTTACGTGTGCATGTTGGAACAGCATTATTCCAAGTTCCGTCAGCTTGGCACGTCGCATCAGAAGCGCCGTTCCGTACGTATCCCCGGTTACAGCTGAAGTTGACCCTGTCCCAGTAGGAGTTCGATTCGGTAGGACTCAGCATTCCATTCCCTGGGGCAGTCAGTGTAGGACACGGTACTAAAAGAAGGTCAACAATCTTGGTCAAGAAAGTTGAAGGGATCTACTTACTAATAATACATGACGCGACATTCTTTAGGGACGGCATGTACGGTATTTCAGTCCTAGTAGTTTCATTACTATCTATTGTAAGTGAATGAATGACAGTTTATTATGAATTTTGAACATTGTAATTTGGTTTCAGTTGATTAAAGTCATCTTACCTGTGCACATTGGAACAGGTCCACTCCATGTTCCGTCAGCTTGGCACGTCACACTAGAGGCTCCGTACAGCCGGTATCCCGAGTTACAGGAGAAAGTGACCGCGTTCTGGTAGGAGTGTGGCCCGGCAGGGCTCAGCGTTCCATTCACTGGAGCCGTCAGCGTCAGGCATTGTCTTGCTAAAAAGTGAAGTACTCTTGGTCAAGAAAGTTGAAGGGATCTGAATACTAGTGACGCATGGAAGTGACATTCATTATTGAAGGCATGTATGAAAAAGTTTGAGTTACATTTTTCTCCTAAATGGTTTCTTTATATCTATCGTAGTTAAATGAATTGCATTTTGTTATGAATATTGATTAATTTCAATGCCATCTTACGTGTGCATGTTGGGATGACAGCATTATTCCATGTTCCGTTATGTTGGCACCACGTCTCGGAAGCGCCGTTCAGTACGTATCCGAGGTTACAGGTGAACGTGACCACGTCCAGGTAGTTGGTCGCTCCGGTGGGACTTATCGCTCCATTTACTGGAGCCGTCAGCGTCGGACATTTTGCTAAAACAGTAAAATAATGCTGGTCAAGAAAGTTGCAACGTTGAAGGGATCTATCTACTAATAATCCATGAAGTCACATTCGTTAGAGAAGACATGTACAGTATTGTCATCAGACGTGTACAGTTGTGATCAGTGAACAGCTGAAGGCCTCTCTGGGTTCAGAGTCCAGAAAGGCCTAGGTGGTTGGAGAAGCGCGTCTTATCGCACAGCCCCGAACATGTATAACCGCTTCGGGTATTCGTAAGAAACACACAAATTGATTACTGAGCATTCGTGATACCTATGTCTCTTTATGTCTTATACCTAGGATTGTGTATTTAGAAAATGCTATCCTGCAAAAATTACGATAAATGTGTGAGAACATCCTTATATGCCAGTTTATTAATTAGCACGGTAAATTAGCACGTTTTGTCACAGTGAATTTTCCCAATGTGGCGTCAATATAATGCCAATCTATTATGTCTTCTTGAATCTCGGTGATGGACAAAAGAATCTTCCAGTGTTGCATGCAATCAGAGACATGATGTTTACTTACGCAGGCACGTGTACTGCTGGTCGTTTTCACTTGAGCAAGCACAGAACCCATCAACACAGCTGGCCCCTGGGACGTCAGACCAGGGGCAGACCTCTTGGCAGCTGGTCCTAAGGTCTGCACAGGGGCAATTCGACAAAAATTAGTAAATTTGAACAGAAAGTTGTTTGTTTGATAGTACTGCTGAAGGATATGAAGACCAAGAAAGTTGTCTTGGTCTTCATTTTTATCCAAGGAGAGACCTATTTTTTCTAATTTGTTGTCTGTCACAAGGATGTTGTTAAATTCTTAACTACAGTCTATATCAAAGACTAGTACCTGTTATGAGGAAGGTAAGGTGTTTTTTTACAGACAGTTTGTGGGAAATTTTTACCTCTGAGATTAAGGCCTTGTCTAAAGATTCAACAAGTGTTTCTCACCATAACAGGACAGTCCATCCGACCCAAGGCCCCATCTATCCTGGCAGGCGCAGGTCCGTCCTCCGCCGGGGACGGGGAGACACAGCTGGGTACAGTTCCCGTTAGACGTCGAGCAGGCTGTTCTCGGAGACAAACAAATGGAGGAATTGAAATATCAGTGACGATTGTGCTGAGCCTAGGACACATGGTATAAGTTGCGTCTCTCGAACAATCAGACATCTAAAGAAAATTGTCTCAAGGCAATGGTCGTACGAAAATAATCATTCCACAAAATACACTGACCATTTGGCTGACTTGGGGTGTTTGAGGTTGTCCTCACGCTGATGCCTTGCAAGTATTTTAAGGAGTAAAAGTAGCTGAAGATCGTGGTGTATCCTCGCAGCGTCTTGGTAATCCTGCAACAACAGGTTACGTCAACTGTTATCCACGAACCTGTTTCGATATCTATAAATACTGCTGCGTACGTTGCACAACACGATGACAAAGGATGTGATGTACCTGTGAATGTTTGGGTCGTTCGTAGCTGTCCAATACAGATATCTCTCATCCACAGCTATCCCGGACAGACTGCTGTCTGTGTGTGTGTAGACCCTCCTAGAGTTGCTGCCAGTCACTCCAGATGTCCAGATCTGACCAGTCCCACGATTACACCAGTACAGCCGGTTTTCTGTGGTAGGTTTGCAGATTATGTCAGATTAGACAAATCTACGAATGCTAAGTTAATAATGTACTAAGGTCAGGCTAGCTTGGCCTAGAACAATGATATGTATGTTTTGTATAGCTGCTTTATGCTGAGGTCACATTTCCAAACCGGGGCCCGGTCGGACAGTCTTATAGAACGAAAAGTAGGATATAAAGACAACATAGCACAAAAACGTTAATACCGGGAACTATTTGCGTATATTCTTGATATAAATTGTTGATTTTTCGTTAATCGAAACAGCCCGGCCGGGCCCCGGGTTGGAAATGTGACCTCAGCATAACGGGAGTTTCCGTACTTTCCAAAAGATACGGTTCTGCTAACTCATTGTTGCTGGAGTCACACTGACCTGATGCGTCCAAAGCCAGTCCGGTGGGCCACTGGCCCTGTCCGATGTTGACAATGACAGACCTCTGGGTGCCGTCCATTCGCGCTCGATTAATCGTAGGTGGGGTTCCCCATTCGATCCAGTACATCCACCTGCATGGGAAGATATTTCAGAACATCACAACCAGTGTTTGGTTTGACTCTGCGGATGTGCCATATTGAAGAATATGGGAACTGTAGGCTTGTTTTTTTTTCACTTCTCAAAAATACAATGTCATAAGTTTGGTTGAAATTATCAAGATCTGGTGGTATTCGGACACACTTAAAGGAAAACGTAAGCGTTATATATTGTACAGTAGACAGTTTATAATAATGACCACAGGCGTAAATTAGCGGAAAAGAGAAAAATGTACTAACCCAGCGTTGGGGTCCACTACGATCGCCCTGGGTTCGTCCAGCCCCTGGGTGATGAGGGTCTTCCTGAAGCTGCCGTCCAGGTGGGAGACGATGATCCGGTTTATCCCGGCGTCTGTCCAGTACAGGTTCCTGGAAATGACGTCCACTGCGATGCCTTCCGGTTCTGGATATTGTGGAATATGTAGGAACGACAGCGGTTGATGTTATTGCACACATTGTAAAATGCTTCAACAAAGCTGGTTGAAATCTTTCCTTGAACCTGGAGTTGTTATCTACCAGGAATTGTGCCTTTGTGTTTCAATGGAATGTCAATAAACGGTCTCTTGTTGTGTAGGAATTCTTTAGCTGCTCTGGTATATGTTTCGATCAACATACAACAAAGATCAAACTGCTGAAGAAACCACGACACATTAGCTACACGCCTAATAAAAAGAATATAAAGCAACAATTTAACAAGGACGGATTTTGAAGAAAACAAACCTGATGCTTGCTGTCCATCAAGTCTCCTTATAGAACCACCGTCGTAGGGAAAACGGGCTACCAGACTGTTTGCTCCGTTAACGCTGGTCCAATAGATGAAATCACCCTGTAGTGGAAGATGATTAAATGTGATAGTCATTGTATTGTAGCTCCTACATAGAATTGGCATACACGGGCAAACAAGAGCAACCAAATGTTAGTTAGACAGGATCTCTACCAATGCATGTGAAACATGTGAATGGGGTAGTTATATATAGTCAAACTACCCTCATACAGCCGACATTCGCTTTCTTATGTTAAATTAAACTCTGCATGTTGGTACAGTATCCTGATGGCCTATAGTACAATTGTGCAAACCTAAGGGTATGTCTAAAAATATTACCTTTTTATCGTAGTCAACAGCTTTTGGCTTAATGATCTGGATCCCCAGGGCACTGAGATCAAGGGTGTATGGTTGAATGGTAAACTCATTATTATTTGATGTGGTTAACCCGAATATTATCCTTGGAGTAGTCACTAGGATCACCTTCCGTCCTGACCCGGGAGCTTTAACTCCTGTAGTGAGGTAAACGGAACAATCTCACTCAATGGTTTCTTTGTCTTAAACATTTCACGTCATATTCTGCCAACACAGGGATATTAGTTAAACGTCCACAAATTTATATTCAACTAGGTTGGCCAAGCGATAAGGGTGATTACCTCAGGGCCTAGAGGTACATGCATATTTTTATGTCAACAAAACGCTTAGAAGAACGCCATAATTTGTAGCTAAAATCTTACCAGTGTCCCTGTATTCACTGTCCACAGGTTTGCCGAGCTGCAAGGAGTTTATATCACCCTCCACAACTACTGCTTTGGCGACACCTTCGGTTTTAGATGAACCTGTCTCATCAGGTGGCAAGTCCGTGTCGGAGTCTTCATCGTCTTTTGCTACTGCTTGGTCACCTGAAATGAAATTGAAGCACAGACAGGGCAAAGATGAATGAAATTGTAAGTGTTAATGGCGTTGATCCGCACTAAATTGGCAACACACTTCTTTCTCGTGATCTGTTATCTACTAATTGCTCTATAGCAAAGAACGTTAAAAAACGAAAACAGTGCTGTTGTTGTTGTTGTTGTTGTTGTTGTTGTTGTTGTTGTTTTTAGCCACAACCACCACCTGACCACTTGCCATGCGTATCAGATATCATTATGTTGCCAGATCCAGATCAAACATTTCAAATCAATGAAATGCATATATCAATTTATTTATTTATTTATTTATTCAAAATTGTAGCACAACAATACGAGGTGTCCACTAGGCAGTGAGTATGCTGATAGCGTGCACACCAAATACATACATTACATGTAACATAGATTAATTAACAGTTAAAAGTAAGGCATATACATTAATAACATTATCTAATAAGTCACACTTGTATTTTTTTAGAAATGTTATTGACAGCAATTCAACGTTAAGTGTGGCTCAGACGGAAGAGGCACAGAAATGTATATATCGTATAGTACTTCGCTTGAAAATAAAGTCAATGCTTGGTAAAGTTTGAAAATGTTACAACGTTTCTAAAAGTTCAATGTTTGCATGTTGCCTCCAATATTTCGTCAGGAATATTTTTGCTAACAATTACGTAAAATATCAAGTGTACACTTACAAATCAGCTGGATGGTCACTGCTGCCCACAACAGCAGCGCGATCCTTCCGCGTGTCCCCAGCATAATCTACGTAGCGTCATGAAGAGGGTAAAAAAGTGTCATTCAATGTGCTCATAATTCCGCAATATACTTTTGAAAATGAGAGAATGGGTGCCAACGTGATGGAATCACTACAGATCATTTTCCCATAGTGGTAAGAAAATATCAACAAACACTAAAAAAAGGATTTTGTAAATACAGTATCCACAATGTCTACTGGGTGATTGGGTGTAAAATACACGTGCCGCCTGCACCTTATTTAATATGTTGCTAATGCCATGCCTTTTTTGGTATGGCAATTGCCACTGCATTGCAGTGTTAACCTTTTAGGAACGTTGAAGACAGAAAAGAAATCACACCAATCGACTTCTCTACAGAAAATGGCTCCGTGCGTTGCTGATAGCAAAATAACACGAAACAAGACGGCATTAAAGGTTAAAGGTAACGCCTCTTACATACAGGTACAAGTAAAGGCAAATGTTTTTCTACACCGTGAATGCACGAATGATCTATTCCCTGAAAATAACATGCAAGATTGTTGTATGACCCTGACAATTCTCCCAGCATAGGGAAACTTATTACAAGCATACCTTCACTTGATATTTCTTCGGGAATATTTTCGGCCGACTTGTTGATGTGCCCTATAGTAGACTGGTCGCTTCCTGTGAGCTGCCTGTGTGCGGGGACGTCCTGTGTACTTGGCGGTTCAAAGCTGACTGTCGCTTGGCGAGTGTTCTCTCTGACAAGCGTATCGCGGCGATCGCTATTTTATACTTTTCTCGACGACCGAAAATCACGACGCACAGATCTTTTATCTAAAAAGATGAGTCATAGTATGATCTAAATATGGCTCAATGTGCCCAACCCTCCTGCCACACCCGGTCAACGAACTCTACGTAGTTACTTATGCAAATTCGATGTTGCACAGTTATAGTTAGACTGAGATTTGTTTCATGTGGTCTCCTTTAAATTACCAGAATAAGTTGTGTAGTTTGTACAGTCAAACTTGCGCTTAAGTGATCTTCTCTTTATGGGGACTACCTGGCCATCGTGGTCACGTTATGGTGGACCCTTCTTTTTCCTATAATGACCCAAGCATTAAGTATTCTGACCATGGTTGCAACCTTTGTACTGTGACCATTTTCTTCATGTCCCTTGAGTTATCACAAGTTTGAATGCATGCTACCAATAAATATCCGTCAGATGAGCTAATAGAGAAAATAGGATAATCAACTCATCATTATATGCTCGATTCAGTTATTCAAGAAAGCGCCATTCCAGTGATAGAGTAGAGGGATTCAAACAAATTCCCTGATAGTCTGTCTTTCTGATTGAACGTCTTGAAAGTACATATTTCAATATATATTTTAATTACACGTAACACAGCTAAAGTGATTTTCGACTGGTAGGTCAATATTACACACTTCATTAACCCTAAACAGTACACCTGGGGTCCGCGCGGACCCCAGCACTATATATTCTGTAATATTTTTTTTGTTTCTAAAGATTTTTTTCTGAAATTTCAGGTAATTGTCACCCACAAAGTTGTGCCTCAACACAGTGCAAAAAATTCCGTTTCCCCCATTTTTTTAAAATTTTGTATCTGATTTTCTTTTGGGGTCCGCGCGGACCCCAGCCGGCTCTCGATCGTAATTGATAGACCGGCGTTCTTATACTTTACTTTTTTTCTTATACTTTACTTTATTTTCAGGCTTTCTAACATTAATAACATTTTATATAATTCAATGTGATTTTTATTAATAATTTATGCTAATTTGATGACGTCATTGGTCAAAACCAAGATCCAAGATGGCGGATAATTAATTATGTATGACGTCATTGTATGACGTCACTGGTGTTGCTAAGGGCAACATAAGCTTTAGCAGACCTTATCATTTTATCATAAACACTTTTTGTTAAAGTTGCCTTGTATACCATTAAGTTTTAAGAGAATAACCTATTTATAACGGTTTTAGCCATTAAAATCATATGAATGACGTCATAATGACGTCATACTACGTCATAATGACATCAAAATTGTTGTATAGATTAATTTTTACTAGTACACCATCTTCTGAAAATTTGGTGGCCATACGATATACCGTTCCCGAGTTCTGATAGGGGCAAAAAGCCCCCTCCCCCAGTCCCACGAACCTCCAAACTTTAAAAAACGGGTATTTCTTGATTCCTTGTTTTCTTTACCAAAAAATTGGAAAAGGTAAAAATGTATGATTTTTGTACGTAATGTGGACTCAGAGGTTTAAACATCGATTCAGCAAAACAATTGAGCTGGTAGCATACTGATAATTTCTAAAAATTAGCAAAAAACTGTTTTGGGGTCCGTGCGGACCCCAGGTGGACAGATTAATCAGTCCGGGAAGGTGTACTGTTGAGGGTTAAATCCATTGAACACAGACAGGAGCGGAATTTTCCACGCCATTGTTTAGTGTTGGGTGGCTCTGTACGTCAGCAGATTCAGATTTGCATTCGACTGATAGGTCATGATTACACAGCTCATTAAACCCATGAACTTGGCTACCCCCCAGAATGGAAATGGAACATTCCGCCGCTCCGTTCATAACTGGGTTGGTCTGTAGGTTGGCACTTGTCCGGTCATTAGCGGTTATCAGGCAGTTCAATAGTAAGGAAAGCTTCATTAGTATTTTGTTTTACATGACATGACATGAAGCGTTCATTTATCATCAGATACGTTGGAAATGATCTAACCGATCGTATGACCTGTTTGATAACGATCGATATGCAGTTAGAATCAAATCAAAGAAAGAACCGTACTAGTGAAGAACGTATAATACATGTAAAAGCACACCATAAAATACTCTACAGGTCGTGTATGACTAATAGAGGTGGTATCATTTTATTTTGGGAAACACATACAACAATTTTCGGCTGGTAGGTTGATATTACACACGTCATTAAGCCCGTTGAACACAGAAAGAAACGGAATTTTCCACGCCATTGTTCAGTGTTGCATATGCTCTGTGCGTCAATAGATTTTTAAATTAATACAAGATTTAAAAATCTTGTACTTGCCCGGTTACTCTAGGACAATGGCTGGCGAGCAATTAATAAAATACAGTGAGCCACGTTTAACAATTCTACAGAAGCTCACAACAGTCTGCTACATGTCGGGTCCTGTCACCAACATGGTTCGGGAAGATGTGCAATTTCGAAATTAGATAATCAAACTAAAATATGGCAAACCTCGCCCTAGAAATCCTACAATATAGGAAACCATTACACACAGTTGGCTACATGCTGAAAATTCACACAAAACTCGACATTGTTTCTGGACTTTCCCCCAATGCGTCACCAGTTTTAATGATAATGTACAAACTCAAGCTCTTGATACAAACACTTTTTGAAGAACACAGCCTATTTCATTAGTATTTTGTTTTATATGATACGAAGTGTTCATTTACCACCAGACAAGTTGTGAATGACATAACCTAGCGAATGATCTATTTGATAACGATAGATATACCGTTAGAACGTACTGGTGAAGAATATATAATACACGTAAAAGCATCTGTGATTAAACATAGTTTCGAAGTTTTGAAAAAAGAATCACTTCGTAAAATACTCTACAGGTCGTGTATGACTAATAAAGATGGTATGATTTAATTTTGGGTAACACATACAACAATTTTCGGCTGGTAGGTTGATATTACACACTTCATTAAACCCACTGAACACAGACAGAAACGCAATTTTCCACACCATTGTTCAGTGTTGTGTGTCTCTGTGCGTCAATAGATTTAAATCTTGTACTTGCCCGGTTACTCGAGGACAATGGCTGACGAGCAATTAATAAAATACAGTAAGCCACGTTTAACAATTATTATTCTACAGAAGCTCAGAACAGTCTACATGTCGGGACCTGTCACCAACATGGTTTGGGAAGATGTACAATTTCGAAATTAGATAATTAAACTAAACTATGGCAAACCTCGCCCTAGAAATCCTACAATATAGGAAACCACCACACACTGTTGGATACATGCTGAAAATTCACACAAAACTCGACATTGTTTCTGGACTTCCCCCCAATGCATCGCTGGTTTTAATGATGATGTGCAAACTCAAGCTCTTGATACAAACCCTTTTTGAAGAACACAGCCTATTTCATTAGTATTTTGTTTTATATGGTGCGAAGCGTTCATTTACCACCAGATAAGTTGTAAATGATATAACCTAGTGAATGATCTATTTGATAACGATAGATATACAGTTAGAACGTACTGGTAAAAAATATATAATACACGTAAAAGCATCTGTGATTAAACATAGATTCGAAGTTTTGAAAAAAATCACATCGTGAAATACTCTACAGGTCGTGTATGGCTAATAGAAGTGGTATGATTTTATTTTGGGTAACACATACAACAATTTTCGGCTTGTAGGTTGATATTACACACTTCATTAAACCCACTGAACACAGAAAGAAACGGAGTTTTCCACGCCATTGTTCAGTACTGGGTGGCTCTGTGTTTACATTTGACTGTTAGGTCATGATTACACAGTTCATTAAACCCATTGAACACAGACAGAAACCCTTGGTCGGTGCTGGGTGGCTCTGTGCGTCGGCAGAAATTCAAATCTTACACTTGCCCGGTTATTAGCGGTCAACTCAATACATCAGTGCAGTATAAAAGGTTTAAAGTCAACACTTTAAAAGGCATAATAGATGGATATGTGCCACATTTTGAGGCATTTAGTAACGGTGTAAAGGTACGAACTGTGATGAACGAGACGAGCTGTCTATAGCATAATTTCTTAAGTCTTAGATTTTGCCATGGTCAAATACAAAATGCCCGCTCTCTACTTCGACAGTCCGCTCGCTATAAAATAAAATAAACTTCTGATGCCGTGTGGACCAAACATCCAACAGAAACAGTGATAATTCTGGGTTTCGAGCAGACGCAGTACGTTCTGCCGAAGTGCTGAAGGGGGAATAGTACGAACCTCTTTGATAACAGCAACAGACTCATAAAAACTCACCAATATTTCCCTTCAGTATGTTTTATTTCAGACTGCCTTCAAAATCACCACACAAGAAGCATCCACTTCATAGAAAACAGTAGTCGTCACAACCATTCACATCAAGAATATACCGTAACAAGCCAGTTTGAATGCACCCTTGCAGATAATACATGCTTTTTGTACATCATGAGTCGTCCATATAACTGTATAATGACGCCCTTGCCTTTTATTGTCTAGCCATGGCTTATCCAGCAACACCACGAGCGAACAATCCGTAGTTGTCGCATCTAAGGATTTTGAAACTTAAAATCATTCTCTACATATTCATGCTGTGCTCTGCATGTCCATGTTGATATGACACCAATAAAGGTAAAAATTGTTAAAATCATGATTATTACCATGTTGACCTCTATACTATCCCAATAAAATGATAGTAACAATATACAAAGAGCTCACTGAAGCTGTGTTGTAATATCAGAACCTTTTACATCTTACCACCATATATATTATTTACATCTTTTGTCAAAACTTAAGCGGGGCGCTTTACATTAATGCATACCAATGCGGCCCTTATAGATACAATAATATCTTACTAAAAGTATCTGAGAGAATTTCACCAAACTTGCCTTTCCTCTCGCCTAAAGAAGAATATTTTTATGCAAACTGTTATTGCTACGAAGTCAAGTTTACAAGATATCAGATGTCCAGTTTCTTTAATGTGCACCACCAGATAAACTATGTAACTATCATCTACGATATTCGACTAAATTTCCTCATTTGTTTATTTATTTCAATATCAAGTCGTTCCGTGCCTCTTGAGTTTTCTCAGCTTTCGGTCAGGCCATCCTCAGCTCACGGACTTGCGGCTGAAAGGTCAGACAAAGCCTACATCATTCCCAATCCACAGGGATTATGTTTGAAGAACTACTTCCATGACGAGGGATCATCAAAACAACCCAACAAACCAGACCTCGTTGTCAAAAGGTGGTTATTCTAAAAAGATCACCAAACTTAACTTTAAGTTATTTCATCTATTCTTCATTTCAGGCTTAAAGCCTATATCATTGCGCATTAAAAACAAGTAAACAAACATACAAAGCTAAATACACAAATGCATGTATATACAATGGAATAAACTACAGTGATGGTACTCACGTTTCTGGCAGATGTAGTTCCTACGGGAATTACAGCTCCAGTAGAGCCACTGGTAGGCAGATCCGGGCCACATCAGAATGCAGTCCCTCCAGGAGGAATTAATGTTGCTGTTCGTACGGAAAGGCCGGAAACTGCCCAGCGCTGTCCCGTCACTGTGAAGAAATGTGCCCTCCACCGCCCTGTCACTCAACCCGATCCAGTGGGGCCTGGAATAAATGCGATGTGCTAATTGAATGGCAACGACAACATGTACAACGTATCTATTAGTTGATACGTATGCCTTCACTAATGAACGTGTTAACTTATCCCATGGCAATCCACTATGAAAGATGTCATAGCATTGTCATATATCGCAGACAACCTATCACTCCCATGCATAAACTTGCTGAATGTTGTCCCGATCTGATGTTTGTCGTATTCACTTGTGAGATGTTACTCACCTGCGGTTTGTCGTAGAGATGGTCATTTTGATGAAGTTGTGCGTCTCTTCGTCCCTCACACAAGCCAGACGGGCGCCTCGTGCATCGCAGTCTGTTTCTGCAGTTGGCACGTTTTTCCTCACAGCATTCGGAGAGAACCAGTAGCACTGGTCTCCGAACAGGCTGAATCCGGAAGGGCAAGCTGGAGGGAAGATGGCATAACATTGTCTATCCGGGGCAATGTAAATGAGAGACCACCCTAACACAGCATCCTGATCGGAGTCTCTATCGACAAGGACCCCGATCTAGATTTCTACCAGTAGAATCTGCCAGATCGCAATCTGTACCATAGCAAATATAAGCCAGTGACGTTTGTGAGGCACCGTTGAAGAATCCAGACAATGTGGGACACCTCAAGCCACACTATACGTATCAGTAACCGGGCATGTTCTTTACGTCCAACCTATCGTGTTTTCAACAAGATGCCTCGAAGGAAAAGCATGCGAAGAGCAGTTAGTGGATGTGGCGAATTTTTATGATTAGTGAAGTAGAACAAGTCAGGACGCAAAGAAGATGACGTTGGCATTGACATATAAGTTATCAAGAATACCTACTCAGTTCACAGTTGACACCTCCGAACCCACTCGGGCATTTACAGGTGTAGGACAGCTGTCCGTCTGTGCAGACGCCGCCATTTTGACAGGGATCGGGGTCACATTCGTTGGTTTCTGATGGCAAATGATACAAATTGTGGTTACAATAGGAGATTAACACAATGCACAAGACTACAGTCATCAATAGAACCTGCTCGGAATATTCTTTGGAAAAGTTACAATGTAAGGAATTTCGAATGTCATCGATAGCAAGAGGACTGATTCTCATGCTAACGATGTAGTTGTAATGCTACTGGTGATTCTTGAAATGTTTTTAAGTCCTAGAATACAACTATAGGAGCATCAGCTGCAATAGCTGTCTCTTTTACTGGTACTAAAACTTACTACGAAATGTCATCGATAGCAAGAGGACTGATTTTTACGATGTCGCTGTAATACTAAAGATACATCAATGTTGATTCTTTGAATAAATGTTTTTAGTCCTATAATAAAACTATAGGAGCTAATCTCCAAGCAGACCTTTCGGTGTCTACAAAACAGTATCCATTGGCCAGACGGTAACCATTTACCACCGAACTGTCTGGCCAATGGATACTGTCTTTGCAGCCACCGAAAGATCTGCTTGGAGATTATATAGGAGCATGGGTTGGAAAGCCTGCCTCTTTTACAGATACCCACTGGCGCTTTACGTTTACGGTCTAGATCAACATCGAATAACTACAGACACACTACAGGTGGTTTTTAGGAGGCAACACCTGACTCACCTGTCTCACAGTGGTCTCCCACATACCCCGGCAGACAGTAACAGGTGTAGGACGACGGGCCGTCTATACAGATCCCGCCCTGGTTACAGGTGTCCGCTTCACAACGTTCAACTAAAAAAGATCAAGATGGCAAAATGTTACTCATATCTAACTGGACAGTATTTGAAAACTATCAGGCGTTTCAAGTAGCGTCGACTACTTTTCGTCAGTGACTGGTAGTGTGATGAAGCTTTAGTGTTAGTTTAGGTGGTACGAAAAGTAGTGAATGCTGCTTGAAACGTCTGACAGTTTCCAAATTCTGCCCAGTTGCTTGAGTAACTGTTTCCTGTGTATCCCACTACCTGGATGTCTAATCGTCGTCGAAGTTAGTCATATCTGTCCCTTTTAGTCCTCATAGAATGTCCTGGCTCCATGCAAACTGTATATGCAACATTCACGTTGCCAAAAACTGAGACATGCATATCACAACTTCTACTACTTAAACCAAAGAACCCACATACTATAGAAGCCTTCGGGCGCGTATTTGCAGTAAACTTATTGTATACAATGAGGGTACAAATGCAATTGTCCGCCTACAAACTCTTATAAAGTCTTACCTTGTGGAGTTGTGGTTGGAGCATCTGTGGGCGGCACGACAGCTGAAAAACAATGATATTTACCGTTATTTGGCTTACTATGCGTTTTTAGACTAATACAACGGGCAACAAAGATGCAGAGTTAGATATTGAGGTAAAGGAGAAAGTGCACATCCGTGATTAATTTCATCAGGTTGGTGAATGATTGAATAGAAAAGTTCTTTATTCACAACCACTGTTTAACAAGAGATGACATTTCGAATTCGATGACTTTGGCCGTATTTGTCTTTATTGCATTGTTAGCTTCAGTGCGCAGTGAACCAGTAACACCTAGCTTCGGTGCACAGTGAACCAGTAACACCTAGCTTCAGTGCACAGTGAACCAGTAACACCTAGCTTCATTGCACAGTGAACCAGTCATAATTTCACTGATGAAGATGACAGACGGCCATCGAAACGTCGGTGCTTGCTACACAAGTGGTCGTGAATAAAGAACTTTGTTATTCAAGAAATTGTAAGTAACCAACGTATGGTTCAGAATCAAAGAGCAACCAACATTGACCACAGCGCTACACAGAAGACCGATACTCACGATACTCGCAAAGGAATGACGATCTTGTGTTGCACGGCACAGGCTGCCAATGGTATCCGAAGATTTCACTCATGCGCACACAGTCTTTCTTCCTGCTGTTCCAAGTTCCGTCCGCCCACTCGTTAAAAGGGTCGCTGACAAGATCACCGTCGACGTACCTAAAACAACAGTTTGCAAGAAAAAGTTGGTAGTCGGACATAGTTTATGGCATAACTATCAATTGCTATTGGGTTAGCAAGCTACTCTCTATTTGCAGCCAATGGCTGAGTTGTGAGTATAGCTTATACTTTGGTGGAGCTGAATCGCCAGGTTCTGGAGCGGCTGCCATTTGGCGCTAACTCATGTAACAATTGTCCCAGGTGCGACCATAGGACTGTAAAGTGTTGAACCACTCATAACGGGAATGACACCTACTTTTTTGTGGTGTGTTCTCTTTAAGGTGCTTGGGCTATTGCTCCCTTCAAACACAGGAACTCCATTTAACGTCCTACCCGAGGGACCCGTGCCTATCCAAAGCTAAATAATCATTTTGACGTGAGGGAAGTGAGGAACGTCGTGTAAAGTACATTTCCCAATGGCACAACATCGGCGCCGGCGGATTTGAACCCAGAATATCTCGATTCTAGGCTGCCACGCTGACCACTACTGGAAACACCAATTCCATGTAACTATAGCACCTCTTCGATCTACGTATACCTTCCCAACTATACATCTTAATCTGATTTGCAAGTTTAAGTCCTTACTTCCATATGCCCTCTGTAGTGCCATCGTCGATTCCTATCCACGGAGAACCCCCATCTTGACTTTCGACATAGTCCAGCAGGAATTCGTGCGTGCTCGGTCGCTTCACCACGGCCAGCCTCCCGTAGACGTCCAACTCAGCGCAGGAGCGGGCAGCTTCGCTGTAGGTGGACGGGCTTGTAAGCAGGCAGTAGCACGTCCCCTCGTGGTGGTACCATCCGGGTTCACACACTGCAATTTGATGTGTAAGTATATAAGGAAATGCAAAATTTGAACACGTCAAGATCATAAGAAATTAAATTGAAGCTTTCTTTGGACACTCAACCTCCTAAAATGCAACATTGTAGCATGTGCATGAAGACACAAAACTGTTCATTCAAGTGATCATTGTTTGAATAAAGACTATATTTGCTCTAGTACGTGTTGGAAAAACACATCAATAGCTATACTTAAAAAAACGAAAACAGGGTATTGACGCACCACTACGTGTTGCCACTGTAGTCTGTGAGGTTGTGGGGGCAATTTCGCAGAGTTGCCCCCAAAAGCCATCAGGACACACGCAGGTGTAAGAGTTGATCCCATCGACACATTGACCGCCATTTTGACATGGATTGGGTGTGCACACCTCATTGATTTGACAGTTGACTCCGCTGAAGCCAGCCGGACAGTTACAGGTGTAAGAGTTGTCCCCATCGATGCATTGGCCGACATTTTGACATGGATTGGATGCGCACTCGTTGTTGTTGATTTGACAGTTGACTCCGCTGAAGCCAGCCGGACAGTTACAGGTGTAAGAGTTGTCCCCATCGATGCATTGACCGCCATTTTGACATGGATTGGATGCGCACTCGTTGTCGTTGATTTGGCAGTTGACTCCGCTGAAGCCAGCCGGACAGTTACAGGTGTAAGAGTTGTCCCCATCGATGCATTGGCCGACATTTTGACATGGATTGGATGCGCACTCGTTGTTGTTGATTTGACAGTTGACTCCGCTGAAGCCAGCCGGACAGTTACAGGTGTAAGAGTTGTCCCCATCGATGCATTGGCCGACATTTTGACATGGATTGGATGCGCACTCGTTGTCATTGATTTGACAGTTGACTCCGCTGAAGCCAGCCGGACAGTTACAGGTGTAAGAGTTGTCCCCATCGATGCATTGGCCGACATTTTGACATGGATTGGATGCGCACTCGTTGTCATTGATTTGACAGTTGACTCCGCTGAAGCCAGCCGGACAGTTACAGGTGTAAGAGTTGTCCCCATCGATGCATTGGCCGACATTTTGACATGGATTGGATGCGCACTCGTTGTTGTTGATTTGACAGTAGACTCCGCTGAAGCCAGTCGGACAGCTACAGGTGTAAGAGTTGTCCTGACCGATGCACTGGCCGCCATTTTGACATGGATTGGGCTGACAGGCTGGAACGATAATGATTTGAAATCAAAAACCAGCCTGGAATTCAAACTGTTTTCCTCAATTCGAGCTCCTTAAGATATGCCAAGGTTTAAATATTCTATCACATTTCTACATGACCATACAGGTCTCAGCAAAAGGTTAAGATACCTTAAAACTTTTTACGTTGACGTTTTAAATCCCTATCCCCACAATTGCAATCTGTGTCAGACCTACAGTATGGGATAATTTGGCTACAGCAAATGTATTTGTACCACGACCTACCCGAGTTCCTACTAGTTGGTGCTTGGGGTCCTAAGTCCTAAGTGTTTTCTTCCACATAGTATTCTAGATCTATATCAATTAACATTTCTTTACCATCAGAAATACAGGACTGTCCATCCGACCCAAGGCTCCATCCATCCTGACAGGCGCAGGTCCGTCCTCCGCTGGGGACAGGGAGACACAGCTGGGCACAGTTCCCGTTAGACGTCGAGCAGGCTGTTTCCAGAGACAAACAAAAAATCGGAGGTTTTAGACTTCTTTCGGGCCACGACCCTGTCAATCACTTCCAATCCCCACTGCTTAGGACATGATGCATACAAACTCTCCCTAAACCAACTAGGCCAGGCCCAAAACAATAGTTCCGTCTCAGAAGTAACAAAGGAACTCTAAAATGACCATTGCAAAATCGACATTTGTGGGAATAAACCAGTCTACTACTACTTCTACTACTACTACAACTACTACTACTACTACTACTACTACTACTACTACTACTACTACTACAAGCCTGTAGAACACATAGGCAAACACTTACACCTTCACACACCCAGATACACAACTATCGGGATCCAAAATGAAGACAACGTGTGATTTGCACTATTGGTCATCCCAAATAGTACTGACCATTTAGTTGAGTTGGAGTGTTTGCGTCTGTCCTGACGTGGATGTCGTTCAGCTTTTGAAAGTGTGGGAGGTTGAGGTTGACGTATCCTTGCAGAGACTTGCTGATCCTGAATCGAAAAAAAAAGTCTCAACTGTTATCCAAGACTCTTATTCAAACAAGGTTGCTTGATGATATTGGAAAAAAATGCTAAGACACCGATTGTGTACCTGTGTATGCCTGGTATGTTCCAGGCTGTCCAGTAGAGATAGGTCTCATCCACAGCTATCCCGAACACGTGGGCATTATTGTGTGTGAACAGCTTGGTTGGGCTTGGGTTGCTGCCAGTCGATCCAGAGGTCCAGATCTCGCCAGTAGCACCATTACACCAGTACAGCCTGTTTGCTGCAGTACAGAATCACAAAGATAATGTAAAATGTATTTCTTAAAAAGAAATAGATCCACGCCTATGCGATTTGCATTCCATATAAATACAGATAATGTCACATACATTGATGAGAAATTACTGCTTTGTGGTTTATGTAATTATAAATGATTTGTAAATTGATTCACTGACATGAAGGCAAGCCCACTTTATCCTAAACCAATGACAATGATAATTTTCCTATAGGCTTAAGCTAACAGTATGTTGCAGTTGCCACATCACACTGACCTGCAGTGTCCAAGGCAAGACCGTTTGGCCAGTGTCCCTGCACGACGTTGACAATGACAGACCTCTGGGTGCCGTCCATTCGCGCACGCTCAATCTTAGATGGGTTTCCCCAGTCGGTCCAGTACATGTAACTACATTAGGAAGAGGTTGGTTTTAGAATCAGTGACTATACAGGCCACTTCAACAGGAAATTATTTGCAGATTCCTACCATTATGGAAATGACACAAACTCGCAGATCCTAGTATTAGAATCTTCATATCATCGAAGTATAAATTTTCAACGTGCAAGACTTCACTGAGTGAGTGAGTAAGTGAGTGAGTGAGTGAGTGAGTGAGTGAGTGAGTGAGTGAGTGAGTGAGTGAGTGAGTGAGTGAGTGAGTGAGTGATCCTTGTTAGCGGTTGGTTCTGTCACAGCCCGCTTGAAAAAAACGGCACCAAAATCGTAGGACGACCTACGATGAATGTGAATGTTCCGTAAGATGCCTGGTAGATTACGTCTGGAGATCAAACATGGCAGTACACGAAGTTTCTGACTACATCCATGGGCATGAATCAGAACCTGCTATGGCCGCTACAACAAACGCCGATCATACGTGCTTACCCAGCGTTAGGGTCCACTACGATAGCCCTGGGTTCGTCCAGCCCCTGGGTGATGAGGGTCTTCCTGAAGCTGCCGTCCAGGCGAGAGACGATGATCCGGTCTATACCGGTGTCTGTCCAGTACAGGTTCCTGGAAATGCCGTCCACTGCGATGCCGTCAGGAACTGGAACACACAAGAATGACAACGGTTAATAGAATCGAATGGGAAGCATGGTAAAATCCTGGTGACAG